>BMAU01019106.1:600000-925000 GCA_019973935.1 Trichonephila clavipes | reverse complement strand
GGGAGCTTAAGGCCCCGCATATCCATACTAAAATTTTTTTTAAAATCTTAGAATTTCCTGGAAAAGATTGCAAATAAATTTCTGAAATATATATGGGACAGAAGTTTTTTATTATTATTACTATCGGTTTTTACTTTAAAAGTAACGTCATTTTTAATAAATGTGTTCTGAAGTATACCCGTCGCGTTCATTTTGTTGAATTACATTTTTGCATCAAATATATTTTCAATATTTAGAAAAGGGTTTTTTCATGAAAAGTAAAATGCTCATTTCTTTGAACTATAATATATTTTCTTCCGTTCACTTCCTATCATGATAATTAAAATTTTAATTTATATACCAAATTAATTTTTGGATCGAAACATGCCCTTGTGAATACTGGACCGATGAAGTGTGTAACAATAGTAATTTATCTTCACTGTTTCATGCTGCTATACATTTGTTAAGTAATTTTATTATTTTTTAAATAATACTGTAAAAGTATGTCCATAAAGCGTTAAGGTATCCGACTACGTTCGGAACCGTGATTTTAAAAAAGCGCATAAATGGATAACTTTCATGATATTTAATGTCACTTAGATTAGAATACATGTATAAAATTCTTTTAAGGACTTTTTGATGAAAAAAAATTATTTAAATGCAACATTTCGGCAAAAAATTAACTTAGAATAACCTTTTTTCAAAATGTTCTCTTGTGAAAAATGCTTATATAATAATAATAATAAATGCTTATATAAAGTAAAGACTTCTCCAGAGAGTCTGAACTAGAACTTTTGAAAAAATCACATTATTATCAGAGTTACCACCAATTGAAATAATTATCGGAGTTTTTTTCTTAAAATTTCTCCCCTGTATTGTCGTAAAACACATGGATAAACCCATTTCTAAGTTATATATTTCAAAAATTCTAGTAGAGCCTCTGTACAGAGGTATGAGCTATATACAGGCAAAATATTATTATAATAGTTCTATGTTCATTTTTTGTCAAAATGTTGTACTTAAATAGTTTTTTATTGTAGTAATATTCTTAAAACAATTTTATGTACGTTTTCTAATCTAAGTGACACTAAATATCATAAATATTATCCATTTACACACTTTTGCAAATCACGCTTCCGAACGATACCTTAAACAAAATCAAAATAGATAAAATTGCAAGTAATTATTGTATGTAAAAATTCTGTAGAAGATAGCTTTTATTTTTATGAGAGATGCAGTTAACATTTTCAAATTTGGCTCGAGAATAGTTTTATATTTTATAATAGGATTGTAATTGCTTCAAACTCACTATTTTTACAAATAACAATTAAATTATCTGTGTAATAGCTGCAGTAAAATAATGGGATTCTTTATAAACAAGTCCTATGTAAAAAAAATTTCCAATACAGAGAAACTAAATAGTTATTAACAGGACCATCCTAAGGCATGCCCATAGTTAGCTCTTAAAATTTTTTATTGTAAGTAGTGAAATTTTCGTGTTGGGCAAGTTTAACAAGAATAATTATTTATTTTTCTAGTTTTATTTCATCATATAAATTTACATATAACAGTAGGAATTATAATTTTATCCTCAACATTATAGATGGAATTAATAATTTCTGAGTTACTTTAAATTTAGTTGTATTTTCAAAATTACCGGTGGCATTTTGAGTAATAGATATATACATCATGGACAAAAAAATTAGCGCAGCAAGAAGGAGTCGTCAAAATGAAACGAAATTTTACATACGTAATAACTACTTTGATATAAGTAAATGAGTGGAAAATCAAAGAAGAAAGAATCATTTATTTTTAGAGAAAAGGGCAAAAGAACGGAGGATTTAATACCCCGTTGAACCTCCTCTCACGTGAATGCACGATGCCATACGATCGGATGTTGAGGCATACAAGATCTATATGATGTTTTGAAACATTTCGTTCTATATGTGCTGAAACCTTGCCTCTAGTTCTTTCAAACTCGTGGGGTGCTCAACTCGCCGTCCTAAATGATCCCAGACATATTCGATTGGAGACAAATCTGGGGATTAGGCAAGCCAAGGAAGGGTAGTAAGAGTGCGGAGAATGTCTTGTGGCATCCTTGCCGTGTGAGGCCGAGCATTGTCTTGTTTAAAAATGGCTCCTGGGAGCCGTTGCATGAGGGGCAACACATGTGGTTGCAGTATATCATGGTGACAAGGATCAATACTAAGGGTGACCGTGTATTGAAGGCAATGGCACCCCACACCATCACACCAGCTGTGAGAGTGGTGTGTCGGTGTAAAGCAAAGGCAGGATTGAGGCGTTCACCACGGGGTCTCCTCACACGAACACGATTGACATCACTGCTGAGATTGAATCTAGATTCGTCGCTAAAGACGACCTGGTTCCATTCAGCTGCAGTCCAATTTCCTCGTGCGCGGCATCACTCCAAACGGAGGCGTTGATGGGTGGGCGTCAAGGGCAGCACACGTAATGAGCGCCACAATTCCAAATGTCCTTCAACCAGGTGCCCTCATATGGTTCGAAAAATGACACTGGGGCCTCTAGTGAAGGTGCTGCTAATTACAGGATGGCGGTCGATGAAGCAGTTGGCTCTACGCTTGCTTTTCTTACGATGTGGTGGTCTTCTCAATGACTGGTCTGTCGGGGGCGTCCTGAGCCTGGTCTTCGGCTAAATGACATGTCTCGGATCCATTGATCCCAACACCTCCTCACAACACAATCAGAGGGGCCTAATTGACGAGCTACTCGTCTAGCTGACCAACTAGCTTCCATCATGCCGATGATTCTTCCCCTCTCAAACTGCGACAGCTGCTCATATTGTCCTTAAAAACGGCGTAATGACCTGTCTGCCTCAGCTCTTTCTTTGTAAATGATTCAGCACACTCAAACATGCTTTGATTACCTGTTTTATACTCCCCTCGAGAACGACGTTAAACGCTTTCTACCGGCTATACGTAATGCGTAATCACGCTACATTTCTAATCATTTGCGTATCTTCCCGACATGTACCTCCATGCCAAGTTTCGTTACGATCCCACGATTATTTCTTGGTGCGCTAATCTTTTTGTCCATGAGTGTATATATATGATATAAATGGCATGTATGTGTATATTACTATTTGATTTGTGTGATAATTTTACTAAGGCCTAAGCTGTCCTGTTATATTTCTACATATTACTTAGCTTTCAATTGGATTTAAAGCAATTTAGTACATAATGTGATTAAAAAAAGATTAAAAAAGGTAGGTAAAATGAATAAAAATGTAACAAGTATTCACACACACACACAATCAGTGACGTAACGTACACCCCGTATCGCGGTGGTGGTGGGGGGGAAGCCTTACTGCCGCCAAGTGCTTACCTTTTGTAAAATACAACAGCCCAAAACCTGACTTTGCAGGGGGCCCCAAATATTCTCCGTTGCGCCACTGTATTCAACTGTATAAATCGTCCCTCCTTCTAATAATATTCTACAGATCCATAGATTTATACCTCGATTCCACCTAAAACTTTCTACAACGTTTTAGAAATTTACAACACCTAAAATAACATACAGCTGCAATAACTCACGAATGCTGTTGAAAACAGAAGAGCAATATAAAATTTCAAGTGGCATCAACATCTCTTGATATGGTTCAGGATTAAAATGTCATCAATGATTTATTTATTTTTCTATTGTCTGACACAGTGTTGATTTAAACATATTCAGAAGTATATTAGTTTATAATTTTTAAATTTGTTGTTGTTGCTTATGCCACCTGATCGACAATAACATCAGATCAAGGTTCACGAAATTCATCGCGACTAAGGACTGGATTTTTACGCCTGCCGCTAGCCTTAGCTTTCAGCACCAAGCAGGGGATAGTACGATTTTACTCTGTTCCACCCCAATTTTGAGGGAGAACACCCTAAGGGTGGTCTGGGGCCTCCCACCTCTCTTCCCCTTTCACCAATCTCACGAGAGGACTTGCGGCTTGAGGGATATTTAGAGTCCCCCCCCATGCCGCAAAGGCACTATACATTTGTCTTCTCCGGGACTCGAACCCAGGTCCTACGGCACCGCAGTCAGCGTCACTAACCACTATACCAGATGAGTGGCATTTTTAAATATAATTAGTTCAATATATTAGATTATAGTATACCAAATTTTGTAAAAATTACTACAGTTAATGCCATCTAGTTATAAATTGTAATTTTTTTTAAAAAATTTAGGAATATTTCATATATAATTTTTTGTTTTAATATTAAAATAATAGTTTTTTTTTAAGTAAAATTACTGAGAATGATTAGGCAAGCATGAACATACACACACAAAAAAATATTCCAAAACGCTGCAAGTAATGGATTTATTATCCTTTGATGATAATTTTTTACCTCCAATTCTATCTTCTAACACATGATGCTCATCATAATTATTACGTTGCTGTGAAGATGGTAAAAAAAAGTAAAAAAAAAAGGAAGCTCTCTTTTTTGGAATTTAAGAGGGTAAAAATTAGTTGAAAGGAATGTATTTTTTCCCCTTTTAATTACATTGGAATTCTCATTATTTATCCTAATGACTAAAAATGATGTTAAGCAGAGGAAATGCAATTAACAAACGTACTTTCTCGTTACCAAGTACAAAGGCTACCCTAACGAATGATGAAATTAAAGTATAATGAAATGATTCAAAGAAACAGAATTGCCGAATTTGCATTTGAACAATGTGTGTTCGAATAAATGTCCTCCCCTTTAAATAGGTCAGGTAGCTGGTCTTCATGTTCGTGTGAACGAGTAAAGGTGAGAATCTAAAAAAAAAAGAAAGAATGTTATAAAAGTGAAATCTCATAGAGAGATTTGTTACATAAAATAAGTTTGTCTTCAAGGTTCTTAATTAAATTCTATTGATTATTTCCAACTTCATCAAAATTATTTTTTATTTGAGTATAATGAAGAAATGATTGATTTTTATACACATTCTTTAATTTAAATTTTCGGCTCTAGTTGACTTTTCTGATGATAGAAATGGCTGCAAAAAAAAAAGGATTTTTCCTGAGGGATTTTCCAAAACAAATTAAGAGAAAAAATAGCAACAAAAAAAATACTCAATTTTTCTATGAAGGGTAATGAGTTGTTTCAATAAATTTATTTTTATTTTTATCATATTTGTCATGAAAGGGATAATTTAGTTTTTCAATTTTCTGCTTTAAGTTGATTATATGTTAAGACAAAAATTCTTTTTGTGTGTATGTGTGAATTATTCCACATATTATAAAATCGAGATATTGATTCTATTGATTATCTCTACAAGGAAACTGATTATAATACTTAGGTTGAACTATATTAAAAAAAGCTTTTTGAAACGTTGAAATTCCTGAAAAACATTAATAAAAATCCAAGATTCATATATCAATATCTTTAAATGACATAAGTGGCGCACACAGGAGTTTTTCAGGAAGGGGATAGAGTGCCGAAAGTCCACTATACTGCTAAGCATATTCCTTTGATTTTGTAGCACATCCTATATTTTAACTAACTATTTGGTGGCACCTCAGAGTGGAGTGTACATCTAAAACATTACCAGTTTTCTCCGCTAGGTTGACAGGATATATTTTGTCAATGCTCATGCGTATTCAATCTTGCAACGGTTCCCAGAATAGTAGTACTCAGAACTCCGATGATTTCCACAATATGCATCTACAATAAAGCTGCTAAGTTTTATCGGACTGAATCCTAATTGAATTTTAACCCAACACATCCTTTAGCGGTTTTCCGGAGGACCGAACCCGCGACGGTTAGCTCTGAAGCCCAATAACATCACCACTAGACAAAAGCGATCACCTCTGTCCGGAGGCTGTTACTGGCTTAAGAAGATACCGCAACAGTACATGTGGATTTTAAGGGTAAAAAAGAAATTATTAGAAATATGTTTCTTTTAACACTCAATCAACACAATTCCTATTATTAGCATCACCTACGTTAAATTGGAAATTTTCAACACCATTTAAAGAATAAAAAAAAGAGTGTACAATAAGTTATAAAAATTGTAACATTTTGCAGATGGAAAATGCCTTATTTTCCTGTTCTAGATTAGAATTTGCCGGACCAGAAATAAATTTATGGAGTTTAGAGAGCAGTAGCTTAAATGCTGAATTCTTTTAAGTTGTATATGTCGTATCCTATTTCTTTTCTTAGGACCATCAATACAAAATGGCTCTCCGATTAATAGAAAATTCTACAAAACGAAGAATACGAAACTAAGTCGAAGAATACGAAGATGCTCATAATATATTAACAGTCATGGCATTTTTGCGACTGAAGAATGTTTTGTTTCCACTCTTATATACCAGAATTTGTTCCTCAGAAAGAAGTAAATAGAATTTAGAAAGCAGTGGGCTATGATTAAATGTTCTAAGGCCTTAATCGATCGATTCTTTTTCCAAGTTGACCGACACAAACTGTCTCCCTGATTAATCGAAAATTCTACAGAACCTACTTCATATGCCGGAAGCAACAGTCATTTCGTAGGAGATTAAAGGGAGTACTACGGCATTTCTCCGATATTGCTTTCAGAGAATGAGAAAAGTCTTTAAAAGTCAACGGAATAAGCCTTTCTAAGTTCTAACCACAGCCTCGTTTGATGCGGGATAAAATTTTCTTACCGAAATCTCTTTTCCTTCTGTGTGACCGAAATTGAATCTTTGTGAAACTTCCATAATAACCCTTTCCTAAGCTTCGAAAGTGAGGAGATCTGGTAAATTATCCACAAGATGATTAGGAAAACCATAAAAGTCAGCAGAAAATTTCCAACTGAAACTTGAGTCAGAAGAGAAATGTAGTTCTAAATTCGAAATCTGTCCTCCGCGGGTACATCATGCCGATTTCCCTTAATTAAACGAGTTGTTTGAAAGTTCGAGAACTTTTGAATTTCGTTTTCTGGCTATGGTTGCATTTTCTGTGACGAGCAATTATTTTCTCTCTGTGGAAATTCAAAGGAATATCAAATGCTTGGTCTTTAAGATTTCAAATACAATTACTTGTTGTAGAAAATGTTACTTCTCCTTCAGTCAGATTTCCCTGCAATGTTTCTCAAAAATGCTGATAAAACCTATATCAAACGTGTCTTCTTAAGTACTAAGATCTTAATATTAGTTTTTATAAACACAGAATACCACAAAATTTTGCTCTTCTTATGGTTCAAAACTTCAATTTTACTTTTAAATAAACATTGTATTAATTCAGTTCAGATGCCCAGTGATAATTAATGAAATAATTTCATTATAAAAGATAGTGAGAGAGAGATGTAAATGCAACTCAAGTTACTTTATCTATAAGTAGGGTCACTGTCTATTTTTTAATATAAATTAAATTAATATGTTCCTTTTTCATAATGTTTAATTTCTCTTGACAAAACATATAGTCGTGTTTTCTGTGTTCCAAGTTTTTCATTTATTTTTATCTGTATGAAGTTTTCTAGTTCTACGTCGAACAGCACTTTCAAAAACATTTTATGGGTTAATATGCTTTTATTCTAATTTTAAATTTTTCGTTTTCATGTTGTTTAAAAATAAATATTTTGAACTTTGAATAAAGGAAATTAGGTTCATCTTAGCAGTTATTTTAGCAATATTATTGAATAGAACATTTATAAACTGATTGACATTTATAAACTATTCAACTAATAAATTGATAATCATCGATAAACTATTTTTTACGTCTACTTTGCGTAGCCTTTTTTAATATCATGGATTAATCCATTTTGTGCGTAGATGCGTTAAGAAATATACATTGATAACTATGTTTACACCTAAGTTTAAAGCCGTAAAAATTCTGAATGAAACATCGTTTATTTCTTTTAAATTGTTGATAATAAATATCATATACAACTAAATAAATAGATTCAAATTCTTTTAATACTTTCTGTTGTTGTTGTTTTAAATTTTTAATGAGATCGGTAATTATCATTGATAAAACTTAGCATATGCTTTACAAATTCCTGTATTTATGAAAACATATATTCCATTTGCAGAATTGTAGCGTCGAAGGCTCAAAAATTAATGTCACATGTCATACAGCCATTGCGATTAATTTTAATTCCTATCGAGTTTCCCCATAGACAAATGACAACTTGAGAAACTCTACATAAATGTGGGATTTCATTAGCTTAGACATTCTTTTACAATATGCAATACTTGAAGAGGAAAATGATCCCTTTATTCCTGATTAATGGTCTAAATATATGTTTAAAATATAATTTTACATTATGCACTGAACAAAAAGATTTTACTATTCTCTTTAAAATTACAGTCGGAACATAAATTCATTATTTTTCAATATTTCATCCAAAGATTGTGTTTTGTGACCCTCTATTCTGATATTACTTTTTGGTTCAGTGGGAGTATTTTATGAGTTGAATCATTCGGTATAATTTGAATATGGAATACAAAAGACCATCTATCGAGTAAAAATTGAATTAAAATATCAAACCGTTAACCTTACATGCGACTTCGTTGCGCAAAAGTGCAATTCATGTTAGTATATTTTTGTCATCCTCAATATTGAGCCAAAGTAACCAAAAATGTTTTTAAATCGAATTTTAATTAATTTTTTTTTTTAATTTTGAAGAAAACGCAATTAATAATCCAATATTCTTGGATGTAAAACTATTCTAAGTATCCAAATATTTTCTTCAGAACTATTTTATCATTTGAAAATTATCTTCAAGTTATTTTCAGAAAACTTTTTATCATTGCTGCTTACAGCAAACAAATATTGGTAAATTATTTCGCCGGAAAAACTACTGCCTAAGCAAACGGCTGGAATCTAACATTGATTCTAAATTGGCGAAGCTGCATTATCTTCAGCGTCTGAATGGCGAGTATTTCGTACGTGGGCCGTACATTGTTGCTACGGGGATCACAAATCTGCCACTTCGTGCTGCTATCTCGCGTTATGAACGTGGATGGCTGAGTTATGGTCTCAATTGCTCCCCGTGTTATGGTGGTGTCGTTGGTAAGCGTGTCTTCACCGCACTGATTGTTTGTCTTCTGCTTACACCCATAAAATGCCTCTGGTTGGTCCAAGAGGGAGACAGCCAATAATAACGATAATTGGCAATACTTTCCACAGAACGTGATAACGAACTGATAAGAGGGAAGAAATGTGAGATGGGTTATAAAGTGCTGCAGTACATTGGCGAATTTGAGTTTTCTTTATTTTTATACTTTATTATTGAAGTGGTGATAAAGATCCCATTTGGACAGTTTCAGTCTTTCCGGACTGCGAGCGTTTGTCATGTGTTTGGTGTCTCATTTACTGAATTAAATCAGTCATTATTTTTTGGAAAGATAAAAGTTTGGAAAATTGTCTAGAGTTTTATCTTGTTGCTATATATGTATGATTTCAGAATTTAAATTTGCAAGAATGTGTGCGAAAAACAATTTATCTGAGTAACAATACCTGTACTTTTATTTATATATCTTTATTTAAATAGATAATGATATTATAGAAGTTCTTTTGCGAAATGGTGATAATTATGGTCTAAAGAGTATAACGAAGTTTCAAAAGTATAAAGCAATTATACTTTAGTTCTTTAATCATCAAAGAAAAGAAAACCGCGTATTTTTTATAATAGCTTTATATATAAATAGGTTAAAGACATACCACTGAATGGTTCAGCTAGCAAATAGCTTAGAGAGTTTATATTTTTATGAGGAACTACTAATGATTTTTACATGTATAATATAACGGTGATCCATTATTTTAGGCAAGATTATGACTTTATTTCTAAGATTGCTTTTAATCCTGCATAAACATTTAAAAAAATTAAAATTAACCACCTACAATCAAACACCTGAACACTATTTTTAATGTATCATAAATTAAATAGCAACGTATTTAATGAAAGGGATGGTTTGAATTTTGTGAAAAACATTGTTAAAACCCCTTTCTGGAACAGCAATATTTGCGCATCAATTTATAGGAGTGTAATACTTAACTATTTAAGGGATAGTTAATTTTAGTCAACAAAGATAGTAAGTAGTAAATTTAAAAATACTAAAAATTCTGAAATATTGTTTTGAACAACATTGCCCTATTAAATTTCTTTAAGCCTTACATTGTTACTAAGTTTAAAATTATAGTTTGAATGAACTTTTATCTTAATATTTATTACTTACTATACTTATAATCATAGATGTCACTCGTAGATGTCACACGAAGAGGGGACATTTATGCGTGATCTTATAAAGTCTATTTCAAAGCGTGAAGGCCATACGCCCATATAGGCTTATGTAAACGACATCAAAATTTAACTCTTTGTATAGAATCATTACTTTTACTTTTTTTTCTTGCTTCTTACTTTTCATGAAAACTTACTAAATATGTATTTTTTTTTAAAATTGTGTACAATATTGTGTAATATTTTTTAAAAAAAAATTCTTAAAAATTATCCTAAATAGAGCATTTTTTTGTTAACATCCAGGAAAGGGTACCAGAATGAATTTCATTAAACAAATTTTATTAGCGACATTATATAATGACTCGAAATGTATTCGTTGAAAACTAAGCATAATAAACATTGTGAATAAAAATATTTTATTAGATTTTCTTTTGAATGAAAAAAAAAGTCGTAAATAATTACGTATTAAAATATCTATTTTTCTTCATGATAGCTAAAAATCATTCACTGGTTCTTTTTACATTCATTACATGAATTTCTTCATAAAATAATATGTTGAACCATTAAGTTCCATTTTATTCAATGATAACACTTATCACTTCATGAATAACTAACAATGTTTGAGGATGGTGCCAACTGGAATGCAGCCATTAGGCCTGAAATGTGATGAAAATAGCTAAAATTATTAGAGCTAATTAAATTAGTTGATTCTTTTTGAAGGAAAAATAAGTTTTTTTATATTAATGATTGTTCACATTTGAAATTAAAATTAATGTCACTTATGACCTTTAATTACTCATTATAACTGTATTTAATATAGTAAAAACTACAAGTAGCGCGTTTGTATTATTTTGTATAAAGTATGTGTATGATTATTTTTGACTCTGGATTTCCAATTAAAAACTTTCAAACTGAATGAATCAACGCATGTATTTATTTCATTTCTGTCAAGCTTAAAATGAATAAATAGTTTGCGTGATATAAGGAAACTCTATGTTAACAAGACAATTGCATATTTAAATTTCTCCAATGCCTCATACAATGACGTCTTACCTCTTGAAGCCCTGGACACCTACACAAAAATAGGACTTACCTGCGACCGTTCTATCGAATTTGGTTATGTGTGTGGTGGTGTGATATCTATATGAACTAGTACCAGCATCACGCGAAGACGATCGTTTTGGCGTGATCGGTAAAGTATTCGCAATCGTCCGGAACGGAAGGTACCCAGAACGAACCTTCCTTCCTTCATTGGTGACCCTGGTCGTGATAAGAACCGCACCCTTCGCGCGCCGCAGTCGTAGCGCCATCTATCCACCACACAAGCAACCAAGCCGTCAAACATTGACGCAAATAAGCCGTTACTTCTCAAAGTCGTCTTACACAAATGACGCAATTAAACCGTCACACAAATGACGCAATTAAACCGTCACACAAATGACGCAATTATCAAACCGTCACGTACGAATGACGCAACTGCTTATATGCTCACCACGAATATGGTATCGTTCGTTCGCCTATTCTCCAAAACACTGGCAGGGGAGTATGTGGTGTTGTGATATCTATATGAACTAGTACCAACATCACGCGAAGACGATCGTTTTGGCGTGATCAGTAAAGTACTCGCAATAGCGTCCGGAACGGAAGGTACCCAGAACGAACCTTCCTTCATGTGCAAAGACGTCTTAAAACTTCTCGAGGCCATGAGTCCCTGTGCAACAGAAAATCCCACCTGTGATCCTTAAGTACAGGCAGCATATGGTATGCGATGTCAAATTTTAGTACGACAATCTGAAACAAACAAATGTTAATAGCTTGCCATCTCACAAACCTAGGTTCAAACCAACTGAACCGATTGCCACCTTTCGATTAATGAGTAGTGATTGTGTGATGTGGACGATGTTCAGCCGATAATAATGTACTATTGCCACGTTGCTAATTGGTATATGGTTCGAAATTCTCAATTTTTCAGAGTATACGCCCGGGTGTAACATTTGATGATTAAAAAAGTACTGTTATATCACACACACATTCTTATTGAGACGAAGTCGAGAACGAGACAAGGCCCCCACCAAGGTCGAGGCTGTAGGTCCGGGCCCAGTTGGCACATGCCATAAGCCGTCTCTACATACTGTGCAGTAAAATAATACTGCTATATTTATTAAGTTTTAAGACGTTAAACGTTCATTAACACATCAATGAATGATATTGCACTGTTTGTATCTGCATCGTTCTATATTCTCCATTGTATTTAATCCAGTTCTCTCGTTGATTTGATTTTAGACAATGATTTGTACAATTAAAATTTTGAAAAAAAAATACTTATTTACTCAGAAAGATATATTACTAAGCATTGATTAAATTTTAAATCACGAAGATAATACCTTAACGCAGCTGTTGCGTTAATATTAATAGAGAAGTTTATGTAAGGATAAGAGTTTTAATTTTTATTAAAAATAAGCTATTTACTCTCACTTTTATTATTTATTGCTATCTGATTGCAAGTTATTACTACAAGCGACGGCTTACGTACGCATAATTGAAAAATTAGAAAAATCACTACTGTAGTGAAACGTGTGCTTTCATGACTGCAACACGTAAGTAACATATTATGCGAAAAAACAAATTGTGACAGAGTTTTAGTGTGATTGATCATTAATATCCTTTCCAAATTTAATAAGATCGTTATAAATCAAATGAAAAAAGGCCTTATTAGAAGCACAAGATGATTTTAATTTAAACCATTGTAAAAATTACAAATCTATGTTAGAAACTAATATGCAAAATAAAATGGCAAAATTAATCGATCTTTAACTAAGATCAATTAACTTTTCGATCGATTCCATACGAAGTTAATCAGTTCTCCGTTTCAAAACTAATTGATTTAGTAGCAATGTGCTATAACTTCTTTTCTATATCATCGATAAAACAACTGAAAATTTCCAACAAAAAAAGTAACCAGTTTTTCTCTTTTTTTTTTCAAATCTCTTGTATTTAAGCTTTGTTTTTTTATTTCGGATCAATATCTTACTTTATTTTCAATTTGGAGAGAATTATATTAATATTTCTCTTTACTATCTTTTAAAAGATTTAAATCCATCTGAATAGAGCACATTACTGAGGAATCATTGTGGTAATATATATCCGGAACAGCCACTAAGTTCTTCAATTTTCTCTATCCTAAAGGCAACATGATTCTTCGGACTACATCGTGAAGAATCTTCATTCTTTGTTTCATTATTTTATGAGCCATACTAGCAATTTTATCATTTCCATTATTCGAACTGAACGGTAAGCCTAGAGCGGTTTTTTTTTCTTCAGCCTACTATAAAATACCTGACTATATGTTCAAGAGAGAAGAAAAATCAAGCAATCAACTTGAGTGCAACGGTGCATTTTTTTGTTTCACCGAGAACGACGCAGAAATTCTGTTAACAATGGCATTGTTTATTTTTAGGAGGTACTAAAATTTCAAGAACACGACGAAGTCTTACCACGTTAATGCTTTGAAGAGGATAAGAGGAAAAAAAATTTGCTCCAGGTATATTGGGTTTATAGCGTCAAAGATACATGACGTCGCGCTATGCCATAAAATGATTTTTCATTCTGCTGTAGGGTCTATAGTTTTTGCTCGTCTGGAAACAAAAACTCTAGACTTCATCTTATGGCCAGACTGCTGAGTTCAGTTTTGAGGCAGAGTATGTAAAGAAAAAGTAAAACAATGTTTTAGAAAAAAAAAAATTCAAATTTAAACTTAAATAACACAATTTAAATAAAATATACACTCTGAATAAAAATTACAAGGAAAATCATGCAGTCGATGTTTTTTTTTAAGTAAAGATTTATACTTAGTTAATCATGTATTTTCAGTTTGTTGCAGTCGGAAGATCGCGAATGTGAAAGGGTTCAAGGAAGAAGCAGACACGATGTGACGGGCTCACGCGTCTTTTCATTAACATGTCCTTTGGGGCCAGAATTAATGGCATCTCTTTTCCAACTAAATCCAAGAACTGAAGAGTGAAGGAAAGAGGCAAATTAGGAAGCTTTTAAATATCAGAACTTAGAGTAAGCTGGGGTGGTAATTTGAGGAATGTAAAGATAATCCGTGGTTCAAGCTTCAAGAGGTTTTGGAAACGTTAAGTGACAGCAAATAGAAATCATACGTGATAGAGAACCCTTAAGTGAAGGTACATACCATTGCACTCGAGTAAATACGCAACTTCATCTGGTATTATTGTGATCGCTACTTCAGACTACATTAAAGGTATAGAAGTGGCTATTTAATATTCGGATTTGGGATAGTCTAGTAATAGAGCTTAGGCGAGTTAGTATTGATAGTGGTCCGGGTTACGTTAGTTCGGCATTATATATATTGTGTGTTTAGCCACCGTAAATTCTCTCACATATATTATTATTGTCTAATTTGTTAAACGTTTAAGTTAAAGATCTTAATAAAGTCAGATTAAGATCATGTTTGCTTCTAGTACTTCACTTATTCCTACACCTCTAGCTCACGTTGATAATCAAGGAGAAGGGTACCCGAGGGGGGCACCCTCACAACGATCATAACATAGTTAATTTTATTTAATCTCTTAAGCACTTTAGGAAATACACTTTTATAATTTAAATGTGGGGGCAATATGAAATCTTAACCCGTAATCATATAACTAAATTATTGAAGGTATTTATTTGGAGTGGCAACTCCTTATATTATCCTTCTTGAAGCCCGATAGTAAGGTCAGCTCCATCATTGGTTATTTTTTCTGATGGATTCTCCGTCGAATATTAATCTTAAGATACGCGACTACCAGTCGCTGTTAACTAACACTTGGAATTCAGCTGAACTATCAGCGCTTAACCATTAACTCGCATACCGAATGACTGGCACTTAAATAGTATTTACATTTGCATAAAATTAAGTCATCTCTACGGAAAGCGTTTTTTAAGGAGTCATATACCTTTTAAAATTTCCTGAAAATCGATTTTTTTATTATTATTTTATTTTATAGAGTAAACCTTTCTGAGTGTTCTAAAAGAAACCGCATGTAGATATTCCCAATAGAACGGACGTTATTAAGAAAATAAAAAGAGTAGAAAAGGCGATTTACATATTGTTTACATTTTGGCTCCAGGGTGACAGCTGTCATGTCGCTGGTGACAGCTGCGTTTCTCTGTTTCTAATATTTTCATTCTAATTATTATCAAATGCTTGAATCTAAGCCTCAAATATTATTATTGTTGTTCTGAATTTTAACTACAACTTCTACTAACTTTATAAACTTCTACTTCTACTTTGTTTTGATAAAGTGAATCTTGAATTTATACTCGCTCGTTTTTGATTTTCATACCGTATCATATTCTAAGATAAGTTTTAGGAAAAGTATTATTTTTTTTATAAACTTTTGAAGGATGAATTCGACTGACTCTGCTAAAAGACCATCTGGTAAACGTCCTAAGAAAAGGAAGTTTACTGGTAATATGCATACGAGATGCAAAGCTGTACACAGTGTGGATGAATCACTAAACAACAGTGCATCTGGAAAAAAGATTCCGCTGCAAGATGTTGATTCATCTTTTATTGAACATGATGACTGTTTTCATGGCTATAAAGTGTTGATAAAACTATCATGTTTACACACATTCAAAACTTTGCTTCTTGCAAAAAATGTGGTGGTGATATTAAACTATCAGAAAAATGTGTTAGAGGTTTGTCTAGTGTTTTTTCGATTGAATGCAAGAACTGTAAAGACTTGTGTTCGTTTAGAAATTCAAAAATGCTGGGTAAAAGAAAAAATATTCCAGAAATAAACAGACGTTTTGTATACGCAATGAGGACAATTGGACAGGGTCATGCAGCAATGACAACTTTTTGTGGTGTCATGGACTTTCCTCCTCCAGTTGCAGAAAAATCCTATAATAACATTATAAACAAACTACAATTGTATAGTAAAGAAGTCGCAGAAGCTTCAGTGCAAAGTGCAGCTTTGGAAGAGGTAACTTTGACAAATTCTTCCGATATAATAATTAGTGGAGATGGAACATGGAAAACCCGTGGCTATTCTTCTCGTGTTGGTGTGTGTGCTGTTATAGGAGACAAAACAGGAAAGTGTATTGATGCGGAAGTGATGTCTTCTTTCTGTAAAGGATGTGATTCTTAAGGAAACGAAGAAAGGGGTCACCTGCTTACAAAAAGTGGAAAATTCTTCACGTTAAAGAATGTTTGAAGAACCACAATGGTTCAGCTGGCATGATGGAGACTTTTGGAATGGTTCGTATATTTCAGCGTTCATTAAGTCATCGTTCTGTGAGATATACATCTTACATCGGGGATGGCGATTCCAAAACATTCTCATCTATTACTGCATCCAATCCGTATGGAGAAGATATCACAGTTTCAAAAATTGAATGTGTTGGACATGTTCAAAAAAGAATGGGAACTCGTTTACGAAAATTAAAACAAATGAGCTCCAAACTCAGTGATGGGAAGTCGATTGGGGGAAAGGGAAGGTTGACCGACAGAATGATCGACTTAATTACAACGTACTATGGAAATGCAATCCGACAAAATAAAACATGCCTGTCAGATATGCGAAAAGCTGTTTGGGCTGTATATTTCCATATACGTTCAAGCGACGAAGAACCATTGCACAGTTTTTGTCCCGTAGGTCCTAATTCTTGGTGTAAATATCAAAATCAAGTAGTAGAGGGCAGTGTGGAAACTTTTAGACACAGTAACAAATTGCCAGTGGCAGTAATGGATGTCATAAAACCTGTGTTTAACGATCTATCACAACCTAAACTTCTACAAAAATGTCTAGGGGGTAAAACCCAAAATAATGAATCCATTAACTCATTAATATGGAAATTATGCCCAAAAACTTTAGGTTGTGGTAGAAAGATTGTTGATATATCTACAAATGAGGCAATTGTCATTTTTAATGATGGCAATCAAGGCAGACTAAAAATTATGCAATCGCTTGGTCTGACTGTTGGTCAATTTGCATATAAATTTGTTACACTTGTAGATATAAAAAGAATTCAGACTGCAGAAGTACATTTTAATCTCCGCACAAAAGAAGTACGACAGGCTAAAAGAATGCAATTTAAAACTACTTGTAAGAAATTAACTGAAAAAGAGGGAACATCATATGCATGTGGCGAATTTTAGCATTTTAGAATCATAGTAATACACTGCATTCATATCACAAATTGTTTAATATTTATAATAAGTAGTTGTTAATTAAGGTATTGATTGTTTTTAAGTAATATTTATAAATTTTTAACTTTATTTTGGAGAAATGAATCACTTTGTTACATTTTGATTATTTTGTAGCTTTTGATATCATTTCGATGCTTGTACTGCATTGGTATAATATATGTTTTTAGTTATAATAATTTTAATAAATTGAAGTTTATTGACTAAAAAAACTTCACATTAGTTTTAATTTAAATTTAGTTGCCAGAATAATATATATATAAAACTGTGGTAAATTTTACGTTTGATGTCAATTTTCTCAGAACGTCATTTGTACTCATTACGCGCATGATATTTTCAAAACCGTGCCATGGAAAATGATAAAATTTTTACTGTAGATTCTGATCATATCTGTACTTAAAATAACGAACCAGTTTGAATTTTTAATGAAAAAATTTAAAATTACAAATATAAAATAGCAAAAAATTTTGAAAAATTTTATAGTTAAATTTTAAATTGTTATAGTTTACTAAAACATTTAAATCAGTGTTTCATGCTTCGTCATTTTAAAGATAACACAATTTCCAACACTGAGCAAAAATTTCATTAAAAAATATTGGTAACTTTTTATATAAAGCTGCGCGTAATGCATATCACTTGCGAAAAGAAAACAAAAATTTCTTTTTGTAATTATCTAATTAAAAATTTATCCTAATTAGCAGTGTGTTTGTTGGTTATGCTTTAAGTAAAGTAATATCTATTTGTTTATTCCTCCAAAATTTACATTCCAGGAAACAATGATAAAAAAATTATAGAGCTTTAAAGAGCTCACTATTTTTAACCATTTTCAACTTTTTAAAAGGTATGTGACCCCTTAAGCCAAGATTACAGTTTAAGAATAATTTCCCCAAGAGGATTAGTTGAAGACTCGAATAGAATCCGTCACAAGTTCACTTGAAGAATTTGAGAATCATGGTGTAACCTATTTGAGATAGCTCAACATTTTGGGCTTAGTATAATAATTTAAGGTTTTCTTTCTTTCTTTGTTTAATATGTTCCCGCTGTAATCTAATGACCATGGCCACGAACTTGTAGTCGATGTGTGTCTCGGTTTCGAGTCTGGTGCTACCGAAGAGTCTATGTAGAGGGTCTGATGCACGTTTAATCTGTGGAGGCTCATAGTGCTCCCGATGTCACGATGCGGAAATTCGGAGTGAGAGTGCCTTGACTGCGATTTAAAACTACCAGGTACGTCGTCCATGTGGCTTTACAATGCAATTATGTGGTTGTACAACTCTCACTCTTCGTCTATTGTTAAAGAATAGGATGTAGATTACGTACATTGCAGTGGCATAACGTACACCCCTGTATCCCCCGCATTGCGGTGGGGACCCAAGGATTCCATGGGGCCCAAAACCTGACTTTGTAGGGGGGGCTAATATTCTTCATTACGCCACTGGTGCATTCTCCGTAGATAGAAAAGTACTCCAATGTTACAATTATATTAAGATTTCTCTATTTTTAGATAGATTAGCATATTTTATTAAATTATTCATTTCTTTTCTTTCAATCCATTTTTCTCTCGTATAAAATATATCGCATCTCTTATACTGTAGCATTGTATTGGAGTTTTAATTTAATCTGTTAAAGTAAAAAAAATGACATATGTATGTATTGTTTTCTTATTGAAGTAAGTATTGTCATATCCGTAAAATAATATTTGTAAAATAGTAATTAAATCGTTATTTAATTCTTATTGTTAAGAAATTTTCCTTCCTCTTAAAGTTTTCGATAACTTTCTATAAAAATACATCCGAATATTTTCCAAAAATGAAACTAGCTATTTCTAAATATTCAGAATAAACTTCGAATACAAAACATGAAAATAGAAACAGTTCTCCGTTTTGGAAAAGAAATATTTAAGCAAAACATCTTTATTTTTTTAGGAATAGCTTCGTTGTCAGTTCGATATTACCGAAATGCATCAACTCATTCTTCTTACACACACACATGCAAAATATTACAAAAACATTCTCTACCCTTGAATCTTGATTTCTGTTTTTTGGCACGTTAGACAATATGAGCGGAAGTGAGAGCTTCTCTGCTAGACAACATAAAAAAGCATTGGAATATAAATAAAACACACACACGCTTACCCACCCTAAATCTAGTCGGACTGCTTCCGTTTGTCTAAATGCATTAGGAAATCCTCTTTCTCGTTTAGTTTTTGCTGTTTCTTTTCTCCATCGCGTACAATTCTTCTAGCTCCTTCCCTTTTTTGTCAAAAGTTTGGGTACGATGAATAAAACACGAAGGTTGTCAATGCTTCCATGTTCTTCTCCTGGTTTGCTTTTTCATCACTCCCGTTATTCCATTGGACAGGATGGTGGTATACGTCATCGCGGGCGGATGGTGAGCACGGAAGGGGACGGGATTCAAAAATCGAATACGAATTCCGAGAAAAGAGTAAGAACCGATAGAGAAAGGTGAAAAAGAAGAGAAAAAAAAGGGAGAAAGAAAAAAAAAGGAGCGTGTTCCAAAGAAATTAGGTACTCCTTGGAGAAAAAAAAAAGAGAAAGACGTTGAATAAAGCATTAATCTGTGGAATTGGGTCATCTGTACCTCATCCAACAATAGAAAGAGAAGGGAAAATTATTCTACTGGAAATAAGATGTTGTAAGGACTTACAATATTTCTTGGTTTCTTCATGATACTCAAGGGATGAAGACAATAGATGTCGTCTCAAGATACATAGTACTGGTATTTGGATGATCATGTCTTTCCTTGGAGATTCCATCCTCTGTGTTATGTATTCCAGTATAATAACGGGCCTTAGATATATTCTTTCTTAGTCATATTAAGAATTCATTATGCTGATAACAGTGAGACTTAGAAATTAAGGTATCCGACTTCGTTCGGAACCATGATTTTGAAAAAGCGTACAAGAGAATTTTTTTTAATACTTAATGCCACTTAGATTATAATACACGCATAAAATTGTTTTAAGAATATTATTACAATAAAAAAATATTTAAATGTAATATTTTGGCAAAAAAGGAACTTAGAACTACCTTTTTCAAAACATTCTCCTTTGATGAAAAATGTTTCTATAATAATATTATTCTGCTTTTATAAAGCGGAGATTTCTCCAGTGGTCCTGAACTAGGAATTTTGAAAAATTCACATTATTTTTAGAGTTATTACCAATTGAAGCAATTACCGGAGTTTTTTAGTTAAAATTCCTCCACTCTGATTTACTAAAATATGGATAAATCCACTTCTAAGTTATGCAGTTCAAAAATCCTAGTTCAGGCTCTGTACAGAGGTCTGCACTATATACAGGCAAAATATTATTATAATAGAAGCATTTTTCACAAAAGGAGAATATTTTGAAAATAGGTGATTCTCTATGCTCATTTTTTGCTAAATAATTTTTTGCTCTTAAATCATTTTTTAATATAAAAATAGTTTTAAAACAACTTTATATGCGTGTATTCTAATCTAGTGACCCTAAATTTAAAAATATATATATTCGTTTGTACGCATTTGAAAAATCACGGTTCCGAACGTAGTCGGAAACCTTAAAGTTTTGTGCTCAACCTTAGATTTGCTTAGTTGGGCTCCCAAATTATTGAAATTTCATCTCATTTTGCTATCTAAGAGATTATCTTAAATTTTTTATTTGTTTTTCATTAATTTTTCTTTGAAATATTCAGAAAAGCTGTATACTGAGATCAGTAAGTGAATAAATACTAAATATTCTGTTGAAAATATGTTTTGCTTGAATGATACAGTGGGTGATCGGTTAACGAACATAATCTGTTCCAAGACTATGTTCGCTATCCGAATTGTTCGTTAACCGATCATCGATTCACCATAGGCTTCTATGTGAAATCGATTAATTCGTTCTGGAGACCCTAAAGTTAAATTTTAAAAAATGTATAATTTCTGAGTAAGTTTTTTAAAAAATAATACATACATATAGTCTTGCATATTAATCAATCCTTTTTTATTTTTTGCTTATGGGGCGTTGAAGAACATGTCGAATTTCGATTGCTTTTCTCTCTTTTTCAAGATTTTCCAGAAGTAAATAATAGCATTATTGTTGTAAAGATCCCCAACCCTACCGACATCAGCTTGGTTTGGGTGCCATTCTAAGACCATTGCTCTGACATCCGCCCTCTTTTTCAAAAAATCTTTAATGGCAGATGTCGGCATTGGTCCTCTTTCATCTTCCTCTTGTTCAGAAGGAGACACATTTCGCTGTGTTTCTTGGTGTTCTTCATTCAAAATTTCTTGGAGTTCTGTCGTCAGTTCATCTTCATGTCCCATTATGAGCTCTTCTATGTCATCCGTATTCACCTCCAATTCCCGATCTCTAGCAGTTGTCAAAATTTCATCCATAGTTTCGGGGGTGTATCCCTGATCACCTCCGAATATGTGTGTGTTCGTTGTCCAAACACAAAAAAATCTTTCTTGAAAGTTTTCGTTATCCGAACACAAAAATCTTTCGTAAAAGTGCTCGTTAACCGAATTGTTCGTTAACCGACGATCACCCACTGTATTGCCATAAAATGTTGTAAAATGTTTGAGAAAGAATACGGGCAATTATGATCTTTGTCACCTAAATTAGTACATTTTTAGATTGCCTCAGCTTAGCGTATCTCTACCGGTTCCGCATAAGCCTTGGATTAATGATTATACGAAGGCTCAAGGAAAGAGGGACACTTCTCGAATCCATATTATAAACTAAGGAGCTCATCATAAATAAATATTATTAATAAAAAACTTAATGGTAATGGTAATAAAATACATTAACATTTTAGAATAGTTCAGAAATTACTGGTTAGAAGGGACTCGTATATATTCCATTTTTGAGAGGAAAAAAAGCTGAAGGGAAAATTCTCGATGAAGAAATCATTATTTGAACACCATTTAATCTAAGGTCGATCAATCAGACGTAGACGTTTTATGATATAATGAATAATCGGTATCGTTATGGCGACATTTATTGTTTGTGTTATTGAACGTTATTATTCTAGGGAATTTTAGCTTCGATAAGCATCTAAAAGTAGTGGTGGTTTCTGGGATTAGTACTTGTGAAGCAGCTACCCCTTTTCTAAAAATAGAATTTAAAAAACTTGCATTTTCAGTCCTTGTTTTGATTTTTTTAAAAATTTTATTTTGCAATTATGCTTTTTAAATTTTATTTTACCTTTAATGCCTTTTAAAGATAACAGCACAAATAATAAGTACGAGTATATTACATATGTGTATATTGGATCCCCATACTCTGAGATAAGATTGAGGAATTCACAATGAAAAATTTCTGGTTTTTTAAGTTCTTAGTTAAGTTCTAGTTCTTTAGAACAACTTCTAGTTAACTGTTTTATGCAATAGTTTTTAACCACTTAAATGAAACTATATAAAAATACAAGGCATTGGTATATATGTACTGCAATATAAGACGTGCTGTTCAAAAATAGGAATAAACGCTAATATTTGTAGGGGCTAATCCATACCGAGAAAGTTAAATGGTGTTTTTAATGACCTTACATATTATAGAATTATCCTCTGAAAATCACAAATACAAGAAATTCTTCTTAATGTATTATCCATTGTGTCAAAAGTAATGTACTTAACATTTCTGGAGTACATTTACATTTACGCGTACTTAATTTCTAGAGTATGTATAAGTAATCTCTATTTCAAGATTTATACTTTTTTCTATCTTAATTTTCATTTTATATTCATCAATAAGTTAATTTAATGGTGGGTTCTATTCGTGATTCTGAATAATCATCTTGACTAATTACTTTCATAGCGTTATATGGTTATAAAACTGCTTTGTGTAAAGGAATCGTGATTTATACTCATGAGAGTTGCTGTAGAAGGAGGTTGGCGATTGTTGTCATGCTAAAGCTTAAGTGTTAGAAATATCATTGCTGCAAAAGCAATGTTCCGTTCATTTATAATTTTTTTTAAATAAATATTTATTATTAAAAGATTTTTTTAATTATATTAAGTATTTCTGCTGATCAGTATTCACACTATCTTTTCATATTCATGTTTGTTATATTCTAAAATATTCTCATATTCTAAATCAATTTACAATACTAGCTTTGTTAAATGTTATTTTTATTTATTAATAAATAAATATCGACTAATAATTGTATTATATTACTGTATTAAAATACAGTGAAACGAGAGATGCATCTATAATTCCCTTCGTTCTTTTGGATAAGAAATATATTAGTTATTTTCAGCACCCAAATTTTATATAACCGTAAAATCTGGGGCATAATACGCACCTATACTTTTAGAGCTGCAATTTTTAATTTTTAGGGGTATTCGCCATATAACGCGCGCACCATTTTTTACGAAGACACCTGAAATGTACGTATGTAATTGAAGGTCATTTATTTGAGGTACTATCCTAGGCTTTTTTAAAAAAAAATAGTATACTTATAGTGATGCAACCCCTTAAGTTCATAAGAAATGTCATTTCTTTTAAATAAATAGTATTTCGGGAACTGTAGAGGTTTAATTGTTTTTGTGCTTATCTTTTTTTTTTCATTTTTGAAGCTATCAATTTTATACCCGGCGTATAACGCGCACCCTTAAATTTTTATCTTATTTTTTGTGTTAAAAGTGTGCGCTATACGTCAGATTTTACGGTATTTATTGTTGAAGGCTTTATTTATTAAGTATTATTTTTTTAAAAAATATTTCACATTTTTTTGTAAATAAAAAAATATAGCCAATGTGTCAAAACTTGAAAAGGTTTTTTTTTTTTCTCACGTTTTAAAGCATTCAGTTGAACTGAAATTTTATACACATGATTGTTTTGGATGACAATGCGATACTTTAATGATAATTAGTAAAAATTAATTAACACTTAATGTTGTGATTTTGTTATATGTATATGCATATTTATATTAATGGTAACTAGTTAATAAAAAGTAGCTAAAATAAATTTTTTCTTTGTTGATCGAAGTAGGAATTGACTTAAAAAATTTTTTTTTTATTACTTGCTAAAAAAATATTTCACCTTTTTTTCTAATAAAAAATTATAGCCTATTACAGCATTAATTTATTTTTGCCTTTGCTTTCTTCACATTATATTTGTGATATCATCAAATTTACCTTGCACCTCAATCTACTTTCCAAACTTTTCTATTTCTGCACCACCATCCCCGAAATTTAAAACGCCAAGAAGCAATCATAACAGTCATTTCAGTCCGACATCACATCTTCCCGCACCAAGAAAACTGCATTTCAGCACATCCATAGCAAGTGTCATCGATAAGCTTATTTCTTTCCGTGTCCCTATCACTGTCCACCTCTCTGTCCTAAAAGTGTGATGCAGAAAATTGGCACAGGAAATAAGTTCTCCAATCGATTTGTGCGTTGAGAAAAGTCGTTGTGCCATCGATTTCGACTTTGGCAGCGTCTCCAGGGAAGTGGCACCGCTTTCTCATCGGGTACATGGATTTCCTATTATCAGTTTAGTCCTCCGATTGCAGTTTTCGGGTAGATGCCTCCTAACCGCTGATTAAGCTGCGACGTTGTTACCTCTTCCCATTGGGATGGTGAAAGAAACAAGGAAGTATTTAGTTGCCTTTAATTTGCAATCCGCGGTAAACGCCTCTTTTGGATTTCCCATAAACTTTTCTTGTATCTTGAAGTTTTGAAATACTTTGGGATCTTTGTTCGGTCCGATAGCCTTTACATTAAGGAGGTAATCTTAGTGGTGATTGCAACGAAGAGATTTCTGAGAGATTTATCTCTGAATGAGAAGGAATAAAATGTGAGATATGAGACGTATGGTTTTATGAGTTGCGGTATATTTGGCCTACTTTTAACTATTTCACGGCAAAATTCTCATAAAATTCTTTCGTTCGCCCACTGCTGTTTATACTTTATGTGTTCCATTTTAAAAATAAGTATTTTTTATTATTTGTAATTTTAAGATTTTAATATAATATTAGGGTGTTTGTGCGTTGTGTCGCTGGAAATTTATATGAAGATTATGAGTTTAAAAATAAAAATATGAGCCAAGTTGGAATTGAATCCATAAGCCTTAATAAATTAACCACTTAATTGCCAATTAGTAGTTACGAGATTTCCTCCCCAGTTCCACCGTTTTCACATAGGCACGCCTATGCGGTGTATTGGGGAAGGAGAGGGAGAGGGGAAACAGAAAGCGCAAATAAGCAAATTTCTATTTAAAGCAAATCCTTCGCAAACACTAGCAAGGTCATTTTATTGCATTCTAAAACTTTCGGAATAGTTATACTGATAGAAGAACTAAGAAAAAAAACAGTATTTTGAAACGATGCATATATATATATATATATATATATATATATATATACGTCCAGGTCACTTAACGTGCCGCTTGAGCGAGACGGATCTATACGACGGTGGAAGTTTAAGGGGGTTAAGTAAAGTAAAAAAATAAATAAATCTGTCACCACACATACATTTTTTTTCAAATGCAAGAATAAAAATTAAAAATACTTTTGGGAAACTTTATTTTCTATTAAAATTGTATGTATTTTATAATTGTGTAAAAATATCTGGTAGTTTTTTTTTCTTAATATTAATTATACACTTTTTGATTTTCTCATTTAAAACATTATAAATTATTAGATAAAGTAACATAAGTGGATATGATGTACAGAATAGACTCTACATCATCAACGTAATTCTCCTTTTATTGCAGAAAATGCTACCCAATTCTGAAATAAATCACCGGTAAATAATATTGTTCTTCCGTTGCAGTAGCAGAATAATAACAATAAGCATTACCTACGATAAATCACGCATAATGGTAAGGTATCCAATCAATCCGCATTCTTTCTTTGTTTCTTATACTCCCTTGACATCTGTGCGTACAAAAATCCTACCTTTAATGGAAACAATGCAACAGATTTCGTGTATTAATATTTCTTCCTCATTTGTAGATATTATAATTGTAATTACTTTCCTGTTTGTGCTTCCGTGTTATTTTTTTTTCTGCATTTTTCTTTCTCTTACCATTTTTTCCCTTTCTTTTTCTAACCATATACTTCTAAGATTTTTGACAACAAAACGTCGAAATATGCATTGTGTTTAATGGTTGTATTATTTAAATTACGACCGATGCATTATGTTGCAACGAATAAAAATGCTAATTTCATGTTCGCCCTTTATTAAATGCCCCAGAGCAGTAGAGTAATTACCAAGAAAGATGGGAATTTGTAAGATTATGGTACTTTTTCTTGCCTCTCTATTTTTCCCGGTCTTAGAGAAAGAAGAAGAAAATATTAACGACGTACCGAAAAACGAAATAACGTTTTGATTAATGAAAACATCATAACTTAGGTATTTCTAACGAAAAAGCTTCATTTGGGATTATTTAATTTATTATGTTTGAATTGCTTATAATATTTTCCTTGGGTTCTCTTCGTTTTCATATATTGCATTACTCATTTCAACTCGCCCCATGATTCCGTTACCTGAAATTCAATATACGTTTAATGAGTCTGACTTTAATAAAAAAGAGGTATCATTTAAATTGATTAACAAATTAATTTCCGAACCACATCATGCTTCCGACCATTCAAAACGTTTTCATTTCTTCTTACTCGAAAAATTGGAATGGATTTATTTGAATTGATATTCAGATTTTTTTTTTATTACCAGAATACTTTACTATTCGGAATTCAAAGTAAGAGGTTAATTTAAAATGTGTTATTCATACTTTTGCTTTGTGTTGAGCTTTGGAGTTTTTGAGCTTATTTAAGGAATTAAAAGCCTAGAGTTATTAAATTTGTATGGGGTTTGGTACAACCCGAATAATGTTTTAATTTTATTTTTGAAAAGATTTTTTTAATAATTAAATCATTTTATATAATATTTTTTATACATATCATAGGCACATAATTGGGATTCCTCGAAGCAAATTGTTATTATTGAGTAATAAATTAACAGGCATTCAACTAAAGATTTTTTTTACTTTTTAATCGTGAAATTTCTTAATTGCAGTACTTTAAGAATGCTGTGTAATATAATATGTAATTTTCATTTTAAAATTAAATAATTTTGTAGATATCATATTTGCAGCCTGTAAGAATATACAATACTAAGAATATACTCAATATTTTACTTTTAATGAGCATGGTATGCGTTGTGTCGTGACTACTGTTTGCATATGATTCTGCTTGCATTTTTTCATTTTCCACATTAAATTTCCGCACAGTTAAAAGAATGTTCTTTGTATTACACAACATCGAGGAGAGTAATTTGTTTCTGCAGAAAAGTATTGTTTTTTGTAATGCTTTACCTATTCAAATAAATTGATAGCTTTTTTTACACTCCCTATTTCCCTGACTTTGTACCTTCTGATTATCACATATTTAGTGCATCGACCAATTTCTTCTCTCGAGAAAATGTAAGATAAACCTCCTTTGGTGAGACTACTATCAGGTTTTTATCGTTAAATATTACATTTTTTACCAGAAGCATGACATTAGCGAATGGGCACATTATTAGATACCAAGCCTTTTGTGTTTCTTACATACCTTCCACACCACAAAAAAACGAGTAGAAATTTTGTATTTACCTAATACATAAGAGTGATGTTCCTTTACTACATTTAATAACTAAAGAGTGTTTTTTTTCAGGTATAGAAGTTTAAGTTGGCATTACTTTCCAAGATGGCGATCGATTTAACAGCTGTCAAGTGATTTATTCTCAGTTTGGTTTGGCAATTCATCATGAATAGACTCACGCCTCATAGAGATTCGTCGAATGGGCCCAAAACGAGATTGCCGTTGTTCCCGATTTTCATAAGCGAATTTTGTTTAGCGATGAAGCACACTTCTGGTTGAATGGCTACGTCAACAAACAAAACTGCCGCATTTGGAGTGAAGCTAATCCACAAATGTATGTCGAAACACCGTTACATCCAGAAAAACTGACTGTTTGGTGCGCTTTATGGGCTGGTGGAATCCTTCTTCAAAAACGATGAAGGCCACAACGTTATAGTCTGGTGATCGGTATAGAGCCATGATTACTAACTTTTTCAATTCTGAATTGAACAATCATGATGTCCTGGAGCTGTGGTTTCAAGAAGACGGCGGAACATGTCACACAGCTCGAGCCACAATCGATTTATTGAAAGACACGTTTGGTGACCGCTTAATTTCACGTTTTGGACCTGCGAATTGGCCTCCAAGATCTTGTGATTTAACACCGCTAGACTATTTTCTGTGGCGCTATGTAAAGTCATTGGTCTATGCGGATAAGCCACAAACGTTTGACCATTTGGAAGACAACATTCGCCGTGTTATTGCCGATATACGATCACAAATGTTGGAAAAAGTCATCAAAAATTGGACGTCCAGATTGGACTACATCCGAGCCAGCCGTGGCAGTCCTATGCCAGAAATCCTATTTAAAATGTAATGCCACAAGATTGTCTTTCGAATAAAAAAAATTCATGTCAATCGAATATTACATCGTTGTTTTATTGCAATTTAAAGTTCTATACCTCTAAAAAACACCCTTTATTTCTACTCCAGGTCAGCATTGGCAGGGTAATTTTTGTGCTCTAATAAATAATTTTTTTTGAAAAAGAAATACCGTAAAATCCGGCGTATAACTCGCATCTATATTTTCAAACAGCATTTTCAGTTTTTACGTATATTTGGCGTATAACGAACACCCGTTTTTACGAAGCTACCTGAACTGTACAAGTACAAAGCTCTTATATTTTGAAGTCTTTTATTCGAAGTATTACGCCACACTTTTGAAGCAATAGTACATTCTAGAATTCTAGCCCTTTAAGTTCCTTAAGTGTGTCATTTCTTTTAAATAAGCAGTATCCCGATCTATTTAGAAGTCTAATTTGTTTTTATGCTTATATATATATCCTTTTTTTTAATATTTGAAGCTATCATTTTTGGACCCAGCGTTTAACGCACACCCGTAAATTTCAAATTTACCTTCCGAGTTAAAAGAGCGCGTTATACACCGTATTTTATGGTATTAAAAAATTACCAGAAATATTTTACGGTTATCTAAAATTTACTAATGGTTTACCTAGTCAGAGTAATTAATGTTGAATTTCCTATAATATTTTTAAAGTATAGTACTCATTTTTTTTTTTTGCATTGGCTGGATATTTCATAGCGAAATCTTTTCAATTTTTTTCAAATATATGATGGAAAAGGAATAGGAAAAACTGTCTGGTGAAATATTCAGAATCTATATGAAAGGTTTTATTAAAACATTAGTCACATATAGTACAGCATCGAGGAATTTTTTAGGGGGGTTCCGGGGTCGAAAGTTTACCATTCTTGTATCATGCTCCTTTTGATTTTGTCAATTTTCGGGAACAAAATGCAGTAAAAAAACTAATTATTGAATAAATAACTAGCGTTAATTAATAACAAATACTTAATTAAATTTTTCGTGCTATATACTTAGAATTATAATCAATCGGGAAAAAATCAAGGGCTTTGGGGGTTTCGGACCCCCAGGACCCCCCTTGTGTGCGCCACTGGTCACAGAAAATATTATCTTGCCCGTGTGACGTCAAATATCAACTTTCTTCTCTGATCTATACCATCTGACATATCTTTGGAAAAGTTACATGTTGATTCATAAAGGAAAAGATGGTAAAACGTGACATTAATGTTTAATAGAATTGATTAATTAACTCTTTAGTTATTTCAGAGGACCAACCCACTCACCAGAATTAAAAAATTCATAAAATACTTGGGACAGAGCTTCAAAAAAATATTTGATAAGCATAACATTGAGTATTTAGAAAGTTTTGTTAACAAATGTTTTTGGCAGACTTTTTACGTTTTTAAAGATTGAGCTCGTTGATAATCAATATTGTTTTTTTCATATTATTGTCACAATGTACCTAGTTACCAGTGATGTAACCCCCGCGTAGTGGGAAGTGGGACTTTAGGGGCCCAAAGCTTATGTTATGTTATGGTTTGGGAATCCATTGTGAGATCCGGCTTGGGGCCCAAAACCTGACTTTACAGGGGCCTCTAACATTCTCCGTTACGCCATTGTTACTTACACTTATGTTTCAAATTTATTTGCAACAACTACACATTCTATAATGGAAAATTTTACTGATATTTTTTTTTAAGAAATGTAACGAAAGAGAACTACAAAACTTATTGGCTTATTCTTATATTTTACATGTAGAGTTTATCGAAAAAACAAGTGCTATAAAAAAAATTAAGTCAATTCCTACTTAGTTCACCAAAGAAAATTTTATTTTAGTTACTTTTTACTAAATAGTTACAATTAATATAAATATGTTTATACATATGACAGAATCACAACAGTAATTGACAAAGTTGAAAGCAATTTTCCATTTCCTTTCTAGATATGCTGTTGGACTATTTTTTTTGTTTGTTACTATTTATTCATTTATTAAGCTTAATTATTCTAATTAAATAGTGTAGTAAAATGAAATCACATTGTCAGAAATTAGGCCATTCCAGGTGGGATTCGAACCAACGACCTTTGGATTAGAAGTCCAACGCACACACACACACACACACACACACTATGCATTATGCTACTGGCACACAAAGAACGATTTTCATTTCTATATGTGCTGTTGGACTATTTATTCATTTTTTTAATTTAATTAATGAGTTAATATTTAAAAAAAACTTAACTTTAAGTATCATCCACTACAAGTTTAAAAAATGTATTTGAACTTGAGTGGATGAATAAAAAGTATTTTATTAACAATTAAAAATTTGAACAAGATATATATATATATATATATGAAGAAAGTGTACTATATATATAATAGTAGGAATTGGATAAGTATATCCAGAATTTGTGACACCAAAGATTTTTCTTATCTTTCCTTTCGTAAGTTATATGTACCACCTGGCATACTTCTGGAAAAGCTACATGTTGATCCTTCAAAGAAAAGTGGAGGCAGACACTGGGGAAAAAACGGGTCATTAATGTCTGGAGGAAGCGATTAATTAACGCGTTAGTAATTTCAGCGGACAAACCCGCCCATTGTAATTAAAGAATTTAACGAAATACCTGGGACAGAACTTAAAGAAACCTTAACTGAACGGGACAGGGTGAATTTAGAAAGTTCTCTTTAATAAAATACTTTGGGCACACTTTTTTTATTCCGTTTTATGGGATTAATAGGAGAAAAAGCTCATTAAGATTGAGGTGAAAGATTAATTATAATAGCTAAGAGCATTTAAAGACCTTGGATATTTGATTACTGTTATGGTTATTTGAAAAGTTTGTTTTGTAGAATATTTTTTTTTTGTAAATCGTGGTAACTCATGTAAAAAAGAAATCAATCATATTTTAAGAAACTGCTGTGTTGAGTTGTGCGTCCTGACTTAATGTGGATATAATAGTTCTATTGAATTAAGAGGAGTATAATATATGACCTTTTAAAAAGTTTTTTCTTTTATTTAGATTGCATGAATCTATGTGTCTAAATATGTTTTTAAAAATAATATAGGGTGTTTTTTTAGAGGTATAGAACTTTAAATTGCAGTAAAACAACGATGTATTATTCGATTGACATGAATTTTTTTTTATTCGAAAGATAATCTTGTGGCATTACATTTTAAATATGATTTCTGGCATATGACTGCCACGGCTGGCTCAGATGTAGTCCAATCTGGACGTCCAATTTTCGATAACTTCATAAGCGAATTTTGTTTAGCGATGAAGCGCACTTCTGGTTGAATGGCTACGTCAGCAAACAAAACTGCCGCATTTGGAGTGAAGCTAATCCACAAGTGTATGTCGAAACACCGTTACATCCAGAAAAACTGACTGTTTGGTGCGCTTTATGGGCTGGTGGAATCATTGGTCCATACTTCTTCAAAAACGATGAAGGCCACAACGTTACAGTCAATGGTGATCGGTATAGAGCCATGATTACTAACTTTTTCATTCCTGAATTGAACAATCATGATGTCCAGGAGCTGTGGTTCCAACAAGACGGCGCAACATGTCACACAGCTCGTGCCACAATCGATTTATTGAAAGACACGTTTGGTGACCGCCTAATTTCACGTTTTGGACCTGTGAATTGGCCTCCAAGATCTTGTGATTTAACACCGCTAGACTATTTTCTGTGGGGCTATGTAAAGTCATTGGTCTATGCGGATAAGCCACAAACGCTTGACCATTTGGAAGACAACATTCGCCGTGTTATTGCCGATATACGGCCACAAATGTTGGAAAAAGTCATCGAAAATTCGACGTCCAGATTGGACTACATCCGAGCCAGCCGTGGCAGTCCTATGCCAGAAATCCTATTTAAAATGTAATGCCCCAAGATTATCTTTCGAATAAAAAAAATTCATGTCAATCGAATAATACATCGTTGTTTTATTGCAATTTAAAGTTCGATACCTCTAAAAAAACACCCTTTACAATAAAACCTTACAATCCTTATAATTTATCTTTTTTTTATCTCTTTAACTTACTCGTTATTTATTCAAATCCCAATGCTTACTATTCCTTATATTTGTTGTATAATTTAGAGATTACTTGTGTATTGATTATTTTTTCAAATAACGTGTCAGCGTCATGTATGTTGAAGTAATGTATCTTTTCTCCCTTTAGATTCATGGTTTTTGTATCGCTACACATGAAGGATAAAAAATTAGTTGAAACTTTATATTTTGTAACTTCGGGTTATCTATTTCTTTGTTTGTTTATTTTTATGGCTTCTTTTATTTCGTATCGATTTACGAAATTGAACTTAAAAGGGTCAGACAATGAAGAAATTCCCCCTTCCAAAAGGCAACAGTAAATGTCTATTGACATGCGTCTTAATGCCTTCATTGTGAACAATCTATAGATCCGAAACTGTAGGTGAATGGTAACAGCTTGGGGTGCAAAAGATTTCCTATTCATCGCTGTGTGAATCAATAAATCTATACCATTTTTATTTCTTTTCTTGACTGCAGACGTTGTTGCATTTTTTTTCCATGAAGGGGAGGGAATCTAAATGTAGCTGGTGAAAATATTTTTCTAATTGGTTTAATACATTTCAAAGTTTAACCACATAAACCCAGAAAACTTAATGGAATGATATTCAGAAAATATTGCTGTTTTTTTAAAAAGTTAATCATTCATACTGAAATTTTCATTTCTTTTTCAATTCTGCGATTATTTTGGATTAATTGCAGTACAAATTTCGAGCTATACTTCTTTTCCCAGTAATATAAGTCTAATCTATCAAATCATAATTTTTGTTTTATAGAAAACAGTTGTATACTAATTAAATCAGTTGATTACATTTGATACATCAAGAGTCAAATTTGCATAACTCAATTTTTTGTTCATTTCTCGTATCTTTTATTATGGTTATATTTCATTTTCTGAATTCACTTTTCGTTCTTGATTTTATTTTCGGGGTATTTATATCTTGCTTTTTCGAATTACCGCGAATTTGTGAAACAATTGTTTTGGAGACGTGTTAAGTGATTTATTTATCAACATTTATGCATTTCCGTTTGTAATAATTTAATTAAACATAGTCGATTTATCCATAATTAAACATTTAAGTGATCTAGATAGCATGCAGTTTTAGCTCTTAAATTACATGTTGCAGAAAAAAACATTAAAATTTAAGGGAATATCTGATTATTTTAGGAAAATTCCGTGAATTTTAAAATTATTAGAATATTAATGATATTGAAATTCTTGATTTTTAAAACTGGAGATGAAAGTTTGAAATACTTTAAATCGTCAATGGCAGTTTTCTGATGAAATTGATAAAAAATATTACAAAATTGATGTTTCATTACTATTTATTTTATTATTTTCTTAGTTAACAAAATACTGCTTGATTGTGCAATGATAAGACACGAGAAATCAAATAAATTATAGTTCTAATCTTTCATACGTTTAAATATTAATTAGATTCAATAATTGCGTTCTGAGGTTTCATACGTTTAAATCGACTTAAAATTTCCATATTTCTTGTACGATCAGAATATTCATATGAGTATGAGTGTTTGTGCAACAACCAAACTTAGTAATAATTTAAATTCTAATCTTACATATTTTGTTTCTGTGTATCTGAATAAATTTCGAATACCATTTTTCAAAACGCCAGCCCACGTTAACATGGATTCAACCCTTTGCTTTGATTTATTTATTATTCCCAGAAAAAATAACTAAATTGCTTAAGCATACATTTTCTACGCGACAGGCTGATGCGGGGTTTTTCCCTAAAAATATATCCACATATTTTATCAGAATAACTACTATTTCCCTTCACTTAATAACGTGAATATAACATTCTAATTATTTTTTCCATTGTATTTTTCTGACACTATGTGGGGATTATACTGTCTCTGTTCTTAAGGTCATACAGTCGCCACTCTCCTAACGGCTGAAATATGGTAATAAATTCTTTGATTTTTTATCGTTTTTTGTCTTGTGACTACTGCATCTTTCAAAAAGAATTAGTTACGTATATACTTTACTATTTTATCACTTATGCTTCAACTACCTGTGCATTGTTATGTGATTCAATAACATTACAGTTAAATCCATAGGTGTAAAACTATCCTAAGAAACACGCTTGTTCTACTTCCTTGTATTGTTTTTTTTTAAAGATAGCCTTATCAGATTGCATACTAATTTAAACAGTTTAAGTATACAGTAATGCGGCTTAACATTTAAAAAGGTACATCTGTCATAGCGTTGAAATACGGTAAGTTAAATTTTAGCAACATGCATTGCTTGGTTTTAAAACTAAAAGTTTTCTTATTTAGTCTTTCCCATGATATGATTGATTAATATGCAATTACGACTAACGCGAGGAACTCTTATCGCCCCTTCCATATCTACATCATTCCCTAACTACAACATTCTAGAATCGCAGAATCTACTAGTTTAATGATTCTTCGACCTATATGGGGGTATTAAACGCGAACCACACGTACGTTTATTGTCGGTGGACATGTTCCCTCCTTCAATAACGAATATACTGTAGTTCCGAAATGTTTAATTAAGCTCATTTGCATTATTAACGCAGAAACTGCCGGGCGATTGATATCAGCATTGTCGAACACGCCTTCTCATTACCAGACCTGGAGATTGGTTGCCGAACAAGACCTGAGTGTGAAGAGTGGGTATACTCGCTAATCGCTTGTGTCCCCCATGCACGGAGGGGGCTATTACATGTCAACGCGCAAAATTATTGCGCGCAACGTGGCAACCAACGCATTTTCGATTAATGATCCTGCGTGAACTGACCACTCACCTAAGGTTCGACAACAATTTGATTTAATATACATGCGATCTCTTAACTAACCAAGTTGTTGCTCTCATTAAAATATAGTTTTTATTCGAGAGTTACAGGCCTTGATGCAATCAATCATTTGTGCCCTGGGGCGTTGCCTGTTATTGACATTGAGGGCAATTTGCTCATTATACTGGTTTGTTAAGTCAGGACAGTGTTGAACATTTCAACTATACATAAGGCCTAATGCTTTGCGGTAATCGTACCTGCAATGCTATAGCGTCTAGTTACAGATTTATTAAAACTTATGATAATACTAAGTACGGAGAAAATGTTTAAGACTTTCAACTTTATTTCTTAAAGAGGTGAAAAACTAATAGGGAGAGTTTATTTTTTAAAAATATCACTTCTTGTATTCCATTTTATAGAAAAAAATTTATTCTAATTGTCAATAATATTACGAGAGACAAATCAAAAACGCTATCAATTCTTCTATAACGCTTAGAATGAAGTGAGGTGATCATTTATGAGCGAATGGATGCCTTAATTGCGATGTATGAGACACAAGCAGTGATAGTATTTCACTCATACGTAAAAATAGGATAATGAAGTAACTAAAAACACAACTTTTCAAACTCGCATTCCGTACTCAACTTTTCCCTATGTCATAGTTTGACTATTTACAATGCTAGAAAGTTTTTCTTTTCACTTGTTTGCCTTAGATTAACTTTTATTCCATAACAACAAAAAGCTACGCCTGGTTTATTTTCTGGATAACTGTGGCAGGCTTAAAAGAAACAAAATACATTAAATTGCTCTTCCTTCTTTTTTGAGCACAATAATATCTCAAGTCGCTCTTATATAGAATGAGATATATATAGAAGACCACAAAAGCTATTTCGAAGCAACATTCATTCCCCGCACCCCCTCACGTTTCCTTCCATCCCACCCCACCAAAAGAATGACCTTTTTTGGTTCTGCTAAGCCCCGTACTTGGCGCTACAGCAACCAATATTTGACTATCCAGGCATACAAGCCTTCTTGTTTGTTCTATTCCGCTGGTATCGAAAGGCTCTCGGTTCGGAAAGCACTCAGGGTATTGGGGTTTGCCATTCCGGATTCGTTTTTCTTCCTTTGAGTTTAGGGGTATAGTTTTTGTTTTCTTCTTCAAACGCAACTGTGTACGAAATATTTTTGGCCGTTTTTGAAGTCTTTTATTTAGTTATTTCGGGGTTTTTTCCTTCTTTTTTTATTTCATTTGTTCTGAACCAATCAGGGTATTTGTTGCTTCGATTGCCTGTGTGCAATGTCCAAGCTCTGGTCCGTTCTGTAGGGAGTGCCAATTATGGAATGGATTTGTTGGAAGTCTCTATTTCCAAGTCTTTTGATATATACTTTTTGATGTTTTTGTTATCAATCGTGAAGCGTTATGATTTGAATCGTTGAAATATTGTTCTTCCGAACAAAAATTGCTCCTTTCTTCTTTCCTTGAGTGATGGGTGGTTGATGTGAGTTTCTGGAATTGTTACTCGTCTGCTTGCAATGTTTTCTATTGAATATTTTCAGGAATGAAATCAGTGTTTTTATATGAGAATTGATATTTCATGATAACTTCGATTCAAGAAAGATTATGCATATTGGAATAAAATATTATTGAATTAGTAGACACCGAAAGAGTAAAGCTAACAAATGAGAAAGATGACTTATCATTTATATTATCTCTTTGATTCTGAATAATTTGCAAGATATCAACCATATTAGTCGTGACACAGGACTATAACTCTCCTGAATTTAAAACACAACAATTTTAATTTTGTGAAGAAAGCTTTTAAGTATGTGCCAGCAGCTTTATGCGGCGAAATCTCTCATAGCGAAAGACAGAGCAGCAACTGCCGCATTCCACAGATTCTACTCTATTAGTGATTCCCAACCATTGTGCCGTAGCACTTTTGTGTGCCGCCAAATTCTTAAAGAGTGTGCCGTCAATTTTTTTAAAAAAAATTATTGATTATACTCTGAAAAAAAAAGAAAAAAAATACAGAACCGAATCATTCGGCCGTTTAATATTAATAAACCAGGGCTATTCGTGGAATGGATAAATAGATATAAAAAAAATTAATTAGATTCGTAACCCATTTGAGGTATGGATATATCTGTATATGAATTAACTTTAAATGATGAGGAAAAGCAAATTTAGTTCTGTGTAATAATTGAGATTTAATTTCAAAACATTCGTACGAGTCAATTTATTTTGAATTAAAATTAGAGATGATTATCTCATAATAGCCAAAAAAGCTTTGAAATATTGTTACAATTGTCTACATCTTATTTGCGCGAATTCGGATTTTCAGCATTGACAAATGTAAAAATGAAAAAAAAAAAGATCGAGAGAAACTTTTAAATTCAGATGACAAAATGAGTGGCATTATCATTTTTTAATACCAAATGTGAACGAAATTATCAAAAATCATCCAGCTCAAATTTGGCCTAAAATGTATTCCTATAATTAAATTGTAATTAATAACTCAATAAATATTTTGCTGTGTATGTCGCATATGTTACATTGAAAATTATCATCATAAACTATTTTACATATTGTATTACAGATAAGCAGAAAATTTTTTAACTTATTTTATTGTTAGTGTGCCGCTAAAGTTTGAAATTGTTAAAAGTGTACCGCAACAAAAAAAGATGTAGGGAATCACTGTATTACTCAAACAACTTTCAAAACAAACATATTACCATCGCGCACAGGATAAATATATTGTTGTTGGCGTTGGTAAATAGCATTACAAAAAATGATTATATTCAACTGAATACATATTAATATAAGAATTGAATAGAAAATAAGTACAAAACATATATAAATTATCACACATGTAAACAATTAATAATAAAAATGCCATTTAGTTAATAATTAAATACAATTCCACCCGAACAACGTGTGTATTCTTACAGAATAAATAAAATACCTAAGAAATTATTTATGTTTAAACTGGACTTAAAGCAAAATTTCGTATAATATTACACAACATTCTTAAGGGATTTTAAAAGTAGTAAAAAAAAGTCTCTTTAGTCGATTGCTTTTTAATTTATCACTTAATCTTTACTAATTTCTTTAAAGAATCCAAGTTATTTACTCGTGATATGCATAAAAATATAACACAAAAGGAATTAATCATCGACAAAAATCTATTTCACGAACAAAAAAACGTTATATATATCTATGTTGTAACAAATAAATATTTGTAAATGTACGATATAATTTATTTCATTGTTGTTATGTTTTACAATACACCATTTATTATGAAGTCATAAACTTACAGGGGAGAAAAATAAAATTGAATTTAAAAATGGTGTAATTCCGAATCCCTACGTTCTTCATCACCGAAATGCTTTGCGAATCTATTTATAACTGGATCAATTTTTATCTTCAGCGTGTGAACCACTCGGAAACCTGTAAACGTTTATTATATTCCCAGAAAACAATCATTACTGAATGGGTCGAGCTAAATGAAGTCCCTTCATTGCTATTGGATGTTCGCATCCCTTGCCACACCTTCATAGACCGCCAAAGGGAGAGAAGAAAAAGCAAAAGTGAAGCGAGAGACAAAGTAACAAAAGGTCTTAATTGTTTACTTGGGTTAGGTGAGGTTTTTGTATTATTCTTATCTCGAGGAGTCATACTTCCGCATTTTTTGGTGGAATGCTTTTATGGCTTTTTTTCCCATTCTGAAAATTGCTATTTGTTCTGTGAAAAAAACATTCTTCTTGTTTTTTGAATGCTCTTTTTAGTCGTAATTGCGATTTAGAGACACAGAGAGTGTTAAGGAAAAAATCAAGATTAGAAATTTTATATTTATCAGGATTGCTTGATTTAATGATAATTATAAGGCCAAGGTAGCCTAGTGGTCAAGGTATATCTTATTTTCCTGGTTTATTTCCCCCTTTATAAAACAGCAGTGACGTAACATACACCCTCGCAACCCCATCATTGCGAGAAAAGGGGGGGCAAAACTTGATTAACGCCAAGTACATTTTTGGGCTTGGGGCACAAAACCTGAGATTGCAGGAGGGCCCAATATTCTACGTTACGCCACTGCAAAACAGCAATGTATTATGAATTATTCTCTGGATTTTCGAACGTTTGGATTTACACTCATTTATAAAGTTAAATATGCCTAATTAAAATAAACTGAAAAAGAGAATTTATGTTACGAAAAAAATACAATTTCTTTAAGCATAAATACATTTATTTTTTCAATAAATTAAAGTTACTTGTAAGAATTTTAATTCTTTTACTGTTCATTGAGGTTCACACACATATATCTACTAAATTGCATTGCATGATTAGTTCTTTTGCAGATGAATGAATTACTTTGATGAAAAAGCTCTGGTTTAACACGTCTGAAGCGTGCCAAATAAAATTCACACTGTTTTAAATTAACGAAAATGTTGATACATACATTTAAGGAAAATGCATAATGTATGCGAAACAGAATTTTATCCTCAGACGTATCACGCATATGAAAAGAATGTCTTTAGCTGAATATATATATATATATATATATATATATATATATATATATATATATATATATATATATATATAAATATAAATTTCAGTAATTATGTATTTCTTATATAATGCAGAATCAGAAGTCATTTCTATTAGAGAAGAACATTATCTATATTATCATGTATTAGTGCATGAATATGCGCGCTTTGTTATTTATTTTTAATCTTAAATTTCTTATTATTGTAACTTCGCTCCAAATTCATTACATATATGAAATGTCCGTATGTTTTAATTATTTAGGCATTTGAATTTGAATATATTTGAATTTCAAAATAATCTGTCTGAAATAAAAATTATTTAAGTAAAAGTAAACTAATGAATATATATATATATATATGGATTTTATAAATGTCATCTAATTAGAATGATGAAATATAATACATTATTCCCAAGAATCTACTATACGTTGAAGGTTGCATTTATTCGTTTTGAGGAAATGTTTATGCATGCTCCCCGATTTATGTTTACATTCAAATGCATTAAAATAACATGTGTGATATTTATCTAGAATCTCATAGATGATATTTTTTTTCAAAAACGAATTGCGACGTATCTGCATTTTTTAAGTAAGGGGTGAACATTTTTGTCTTTAAATGAAAATCATTGTTTTATTAAGAATATGGAAAAAGGACTTGTCTTTGATTCGACATTTCTTCCCACAGAATTGAAGCCCAATTGGGATTTTTTATATACTTCTCATCTTAGTCGAAATTTTTATTAAAAAAATCACTTCAAAAATCAATGAAGCATAAATGTAATGTGGAATGTTTAAAAAATACTATAAGCTAAATACATAAGTAAAGTATAAATTCCTCTAAGTTTTTTCAATGATTTAAATATAAATTTTATTTTTATAAACAAATGTTTTGTCTAACAAAAGTTATTAAAATTTAATAAGATAACAAATACTGACATACAAAACAAACCCAACACTCTTAATAACTCATTAAAACTCCGTTTCAAAATATTTATACTCCCGTATCCCTTAAATCCATTCAAATAGCGAAGCAAATGTAATACAACATTATTTTTCAAATGAAGGAAACATTTTCATTGAATTCTTGAAAAACAATTCTTGCAGCACATACATAGTTAAATTATTTTCTTACTTCCAAATGCAGCCATTCTTGCATGCAATCAAACAATCTTGATTTTCCTCCATAAGGGAAAAAATTCCGACAAGATAATCGTGTCCAACAAGGACATCTTTTGTATCACCCCCTAGGAGAAAGATTAAATCCACTGTGTAGCCTACTTAATTTCCCCTGTTTTGTTAGAGCCTGACATTGCAGAGATATATAGCCCTTACCCACTTTTAGATGAAGACAATATCTTACGTTTTTTCTCAAGTCTTACATATCTGTAAAGATTGGACGTATCTTTTGTCCTTTCTCTGACACCAACTCAGAAATGTAATTATCTTGATGCTTTCCTTTGACGTGTTCTTTTTAAGGGCTTTGCGAATACCAGAAGAAAGATGCCTTTTTGATATAATAATGTGCTGTCTTGTGGTTCTGGTTACAGATGTCAATTTTAAATTTTTTTTTTCTGTGATGCGCATTATGACTAAGTCAGCCGTACTGAAAATTTTGCTTCGCTTATTTTGTTCCAGAAAAGATTAAATTTTATTTTAACGTTGGGTGAGCTTTTGAAAAAAATACGCTGCCATTTTTTTTTTATTGAAATCAACTAAATTTCTGGACATAACAGAATAGCATCTCACTTATTTTATGGTATTCATACTTTCATCTGTAAAACCTGCCATTAAAATAATTATATTATTCATTAAAACCAGTTTTTAAAACAAATGTGTACTTAGAAGATCATCTAAAAATTATATTTTTCATTTATATGAAGCTTACATTCATGAAATATTGGTTGTAAATAAAATTACAGAAAGTATGCGTCTGATTTTGTGTTACATATTGTCATTTGAGCTGTATGCCCAATGTTACGGGTTCGATCCCGGCTCAAGTCGTGGCCGCGGTAGCCGAGTAGTATAGGTATCGGATCGTGACTTGTCTTGTCACGAGTTCGAGTCCAGTACCACTAAAGACCCGCCGTGTAGGGCAGTGATGCACGTTAAATCTGTCAAGAGCTGAAACGTCCTCCCGTTGGTGTGGTGTGGTAGTTAGGAGAGGGGGTAGCCAGCTCAGGTGTCGTCCACGTCACTTGACCATGGTTCAAAATTACGTGGTGAGTCGCCAAAAGCCCTCGTGCAGCTGAACAGTGCGACGTTAATATTCAATCAATCAATCAACCCGGCTCAAGTCGGTGGAATTTCATGATGCAGAAAATCGACAGCGTCCATGTGGTATGATATGCGGCATGTCAAAGATCTCTTGAGTACCTGTTTGGCTTAGATGCTCTAGGCAAAATAGAGTTCATTGTTCCAGTTCGCATCATCAAAACTTAAGTACCTCGCTCTGGGGAAGAAATTGGGTGTCACGTTACATTGCGGTGATTGGTATTCCTCCTATATGGTGCGCCAATGAAAAGTGATACACACACCAGGGGGAAATACTGGGTCTACAACAGTAGCCCCAAACAGGTACAACAGGTACCAAACAGTAGCCCCATAGGTACCAAACAGTAGCACCATAGGTAAAAATTGTCCTTTGAATTATGGGGTGATTTTTTTTCCGATAATGCCATCCCAATATCGATATGAAATAAATTTCATACGCTTTAGCTATATTTTTTTTTCGTATGGTGCATGATACTCTTCATGTAACCCCAAAAGAAAAAGTCTATGTATGACAGGTCCGTTGATTTTTGAGACCAATGATCTGGACCACCACTACCTATCCACCTCTGTCCAAAGTTTTGCTGTTTGGTTTGCTACGAGTGGCTTTCAGACAATGGATTGGGATACATACAATGAATACGTCTTCTACCAGACCTAAGACTGTATCTTCATTGTCAAGTGTTCTCGTTCACTGTGGATTCATTGTAGCTCTCGTAAAAGAACCAATCTTACGTGACCTCCTGTCCATGCTTGTGAACGTCGTGTGATGTGGAACACCCCAGTTCAAGTAACGTTTCTGGTACATCCGGCGTGCCAGTTACACTCTGCAGCTCCTTACACGATCTTCATGCCGAACAGTTCCTTGTTTGAATACGAGTTCATCTAACTACAGTAGAACGTCACTAATCCGAACGTTTATTATCCGGAGCGTCAAATATCCGGACCAGTTTTTTTTAATTGTTTTTTCAACAGCATGTACTGTATATGAATACGTTTTCGAACAGTGCAATGCTCAACAGTTGTTTCAGGTGAGACCAAAAGTGACGGGAAAATCCAAGGTCAGGGATATTTGGGGAATTTCAGTTGCGTGATTTGGTAAACATCTGCTCGGAATATTAGGTCAGTTTGTTTCCAAACTTGACTCAGAAGATGGCTCGAAGAAAAGGAAAACCATGAGGGAAACAAACGATCTTGTTCTTGATCGTGCACTCTTCTTGAGGTGAGGTTTTCACAAAGAAATAACAAAGGGGACCCGATATCGGGACCTCTGTTGTGCAAAAAAACTCTTGAACTTAACCAGAAATTAGGCGGTTCGGCTGTTTTCTCAAAGCTAGTGGGTGAAAGAACTTTAAATCACGCCACGGGATACAGAAACTGCATATTGAAGGCGAATCATTGTCTGGCGATAAGAATTTTGCCCAAAATTCTACTATGGAGAGGTACAAACAACAATCAGAGTGCTGTCCTACTCAACTACTGCTGCTCAAGAGAATCAGAGACCTTGCAGCGAAAAAACGAAGGTGTACAATGGAACAGCGAAAAATAAGTGATTATTTTTCCACAATAAAGGTAAAGTTGCTACACTTTGCACCTATTTTGCTTTTTCTTCAAGCATGTGTCCCGCATGTGATGATTTTCAGTATTCGTATAGTTTTCGGTTTCATTCATCACATTTGGTTTTCGGTTATCCGAAAAATCGCGTATCCTAACGGTGATCGGTTCCAATCGATTCGAATAAACGATGTTCTGTTGTACTATATATTGTTTTATGTTGAATTAATGTATTGCTGTTTCTGTTCTTTTTCGCTGTTTCTTTGCACCGTAGTTCGCAACTGCGGTTTATCCTCGTCGGCTACCAAAATGAATACGATGACCTCGTCTCTCTAAAGGAGCAGAAACTGGGTGAGTTAGCTTTGATTCTCTTTCTTGCCCTGTACTGGATTACCCCGAAAATGAAATTAATTCTAGCAAATTAAATGATCCCCCTCCCCCAAAAAAAATAATGCGAAGAAGCACTCGCGTAAAGAGAGCCAAGAGAATAAGAGGATAGTAAATTCAACTTCAAATTCAAACGATGGTTTCACCTCCCCTAAAAAATTCGCAAAGAAATTAAAACTAACTGATCCCATTGCCGGGACCAGTCAGCCTATCAATGTCAAGAATAAATTTAGCAACCTCGCTGGAAAGGAAGCCAAAATTATTCCCCCGATCTCGAATCAAGCAACGGCTCCAGTTGCCCCCTAACCCCCAATTATGTTTAAGCATAAAAAAGAAAATTATAAAATATCATAGAAGACCTAAATAAGGATTTCCCTAACTGCAACGTAAAGTTAGCAGGGAAATACCTTAAAATTTTTACGACAAACAGCGATGAACATCGCACCATAACTGACTACCTCGACAAAAAGCGCGAGGAATTTTACGTGATCGAGCCGCTGGATTCCCGCCCCCAGAAAGTAGTTATTAAAGGACTACCGATTTCCACGGAAATCGGAGAGATCCAAGCAGATTTAACTTCCCAAGGATTTTGTGTCGAAAAGGTGGCACAGCTCACCAGATAGCAAACAAAATCCCATTTTTATGGTCGAGCTCAAAAGATCATCCGACTCCCCAGACATTTTTAAAATAAAAAATTGTTGCTACCTAGCAGTGCAGGTCGACACTTTTAACAGACGACCGGGGGTTTCTCAATGTTACAATTGTAACTTGTTTAACCACTCGTCAAAGAATTGTCACATGCACCTTAGGTGCATAAAATGCTGTGAACCACACCGAACTAACGATTGCCCAATTAAAGAGAAAATAGCTGACCCCATATGCATTAATTGCATCAAGACAGGACATATGGCCAACCGGAACCAGTGCGAAGAATTCCCCAAAATTAAACTGAAAAAAAGTGAAGCGACCATCAATCGTAATACCATTAAGAGAACTGAAGTTAATAAAACCTTTAAACCGGTCACGCCAGATCTCCCTTCCTCAGCCGCTCTTTTGGGTGGTCAAAATGAAAATAAAAAACCCGGGACTTCGGCCCCCCACCGAAGAAACCCCTCAAATCAACGAAAATAATAGCAATGAAAATCATTTTGGATTCAAAGACACGATCATTGAGTTAGGAAAATTCTTCCTCGATTACCCTTTCCTCTTGGAAATGGGAAGATAATTTAGGAATGCAAAAGGCGACGAGAGGATTAATGTTTTTTATCAACACCTCATTAATAATTACGATCGAAAGACCTAAGATCTCATCTTAGGTCCCCAAATGTTAAATGATTTCTTAATCAACTCAAGAATTTCCTAATTCCGTTCGCGAAAGATTTTTGTTTTTTTCTCTCTGCCAACTCCCCCTTTTCTGCCAAGCGACTTGTTCTCCCAATGGGAGACGAGTGGTCTGACCAATGGGGAGAGTTCCTCTCCCGCCTCAGATTGCATTCCTTCCCTGCACTTCACAATCCCAAGACAAGTCGAAAGCTCGCTTGCCCATTGGCCGAGAATTTCTCGGCCATTGGTCGATCGAGTTACTCTGTATGATCCTCGGTCGTCTCGACGACCCCGCTGATTTAGCAATCCAGTACATGTTTCTTATTACTTTAAAATTAACAAGGGCAAGTATAAAGAATCTCAATGCTATTCCCCAAGTGTTCTGATAGGAGATAAAGATCTCTTCGGAGATCAGGAGCTGAGATGGAAATGTCAACTACAACTACGGCTTTAGCTTCCCTGCAGTTCTATGTAATTCCGAATCTTCTTTGTGCCCCCTACACACCCTGCATGTTTGTTGGCCGTATAACGAATCACCCTGTATAATGTATTTAACCTTTTATTTGTTAAAAATCAATCTATATATCCAAAAAAAAATATTGTTGAGTTTATTCTTATAATTTTTGCCATGTATTATTGTCTTAATAAACAATTTACATATTTCTTTCCCTGTAAAAATAAGACCTAAATGATAAATGGGAATTCCTTTGATGCAAATTTTTATTCAATGTCACACATGGGAATGAACCAAATTACAAATTCAAAGCACAGCATTTATTATCTTAAATGGTTTAATTTAAGCAATAAGGAAGCTATTATTCTCATTTCACTTTGTTAAAAGGACGAAATAAAAGATTTTTCTTCAATTCGAATACTAATTTTGACTCAGGAAGCGGCATTCGATTATTATTTTCAATTCTCATCTTTTATATTATTTCCTAGATTATTTTAATTCGAACGTCATTACATCGTGCAGAAAATGCAAATTTAAACTCATTAACAAATCTTCTGGCATTGAAAGAGTTGCTTTCGATATTTTTCTGTAACAGAGATCTACGTTTTTTAATTGAATTAACTTTTGATTTATTCCAGATTATGCAAAAGCATTCTAAAATTAAAATTAGCCTTTCTGTGAATCCTTATCCTCGAGGGATTTGAAAGGAAAATCTTGAATTCTAATAATATGATAATAGTTGAAAGGGGAGTTGCGTAATATTATTGGCAATCTCGGAATATTTAGTAAATTCTCGAGACCACTTTACATATCATTAATGGAAGAGTCTGCATATTTTTAAAAGTATTTTCAAAGAATACACTTAGTACATGCGTTTTAAATCTTAATGTATGAAAATATAAAAATATATTATAGAATTAAAATACATAAGCAGATTTCTTTTTCACCAAAAAATTAATTTAATATAGGCTATATGCGCATAAGAACGCTAACAAATAATTTTTATATCAATAATTCAGATTTTAAATTTAATCATTGCACTGTTGTGTAGTAATTATTTTAATAAATTAGCTGTGCATTTTTCAATCAATAATAGCATTCTTAATAACTAAACTGCTGTATTATCAATCATTTTATTACATTCTTGTGGGACTTTTAAAATCATGGTCGCATTGTAGCATTATTGAAATCGTTCTAGTGTCATTTATGACATTATTAGAGAATAACAGTGTTGGAACTCTTTTTCCCTCTTCTTTACAATATGTTTGACTCTGTTATTTAATTATTACTTTAATGTTTATAAAAGTACCGCTGGGATTTTCTTTCTCTCTGCTATAACATGATTATAGAACGGCTACGAGATTGTTTATTTTATTTTTGTTGTCATAGAAATATTGATAGTAATGCGTTATTGGAGTAAGTTCTGATGTCGCAAATTTCGTGCGTTTATATCAGTTGTTCTTTTGCTTTTAAAATATTGGGTTTGTCAGTATACTGGCCTTCATCCAGTATGATGCTAAATAACACTAATATGTTGCTGCATTCCGAAAGCTTACAGTCATTAGTATATCGTTTAATAAAGATGCGATTATCATTGTATCCCGAAGTGAAGCGAGATACATCCGAAAGGTCGTTAAGGAAACCCCATGTAAAGAGCTTTTTCTAACAGACTACGGTGCAACAGTCTCTGACGAATTGTTGGAGGGTTCAATGATAGATACTTGTAACTGTGCCTCAACCTTCTGCCAGCTATTGAGATGACGCTTCATGGACCATCATTGCTATGTAAATGAAGTATCTCTCATTCTGTGCTGACGTAACCTTTCACCGTCCGTTGCTGGTTTTCCTACTTGTCTGCCTATCTTCATGTCACTAATTCTAAAGTCACATTATTGTAGTTGCATTGCGTTGCATCCAAAGCTGCAATTCATCTTCATTCAAACTCTGTAACCGGCTTATATGGTGACGTCCGTTCTCTTACAGGCGTCAAAACTTCTCATGACAAGTTTACTCTTCTGGCAGACAGTCAATAATAACTTTTTTAAGATCACCAGGTGCCTGATTCAAAATGGCTATAATAGAATAAGAAATTCGAGTTCTTTACAAAATGGAACTTTCTTATTTGGTAGCGATATCTGTGTAGAAGAGTCATCATTGGTCGGTGGCATCAGTGATTGGGGCAGGCTTACAGCGATGGAAGGAGCAACGGAGGTAACACTAGGTGGACTTGACAGCGAGGAAAAGACGACTTCTGCTGACAATTAGTTTTTGGTGCCGGTAAAAAGCTTAGCTGATTTAATTTAAGGGAATTGTTATTTTATCATTAATAGCTGTTCTGGGATAGAGCTATAGAAAGAATACTTGGCAATGCAAATAGTCTGAAGATTTATAAAATCAAAGTCAGATTGGAAAAAATTAAAATTAAGAGTTAAACTTTGAGAATAGATATATAAATAAAATTTAATTAAATGAGGGGAAAAAATGGCCTGTTTTTTTAAAGAATTTGCATTTTTTTGAAATTTGTAATAGCAAAATTATGGTGGTTGATAATTAGCAACAAATATTTTTCTGGGTCTCTCTTTCTCTCTTTTTTGTAGTAATATCATAGTTTTCAATATTAACATGTTATCATTATTGGTGTCAGGAATAATATTGTAGAATTTAAAGACATTATTCTACATATGGGAATGAAAGGTTTGTGAGTTTCAATTTTCTTAAGTAATTCTTTTTTCCTCATCAATCTTGTACTTTTATTTAGAGCATCCTGATATTTGAGTTTGAGAAGTCTTCTAATTATTGAATAATGCTTTTAGTTGCATATCTCTAGATCTCGCTAGCATAAGAGAGGAATGGGGGAAGAATAAACATATGGAGAAGTGCATTGTTATTTCCATTCGTTGTAAAGTTCGTACTAATAAAGGGATATAACGAAAGCTTCAACATCCCGCTTAAGCTCTCTTTATATTTGACTAAATAGTCTCACAGGATGCATCTCTCAACACACCCACCGATCACGATTTTCTAAATTAATTCTAAACAATAGCTAAGAGCACAGGAAGACAATAATGCCTAAAACATAACAGCTGCAGTAATACAATAACGAATTTTTAGACTTAGGAGTAAGAGTATAGGATTATATTTCAATAGTTTATTTTATATTAAATTTATAACTAATATGAAAAATATTTTTGGAAGAAAAATTTATTTGATGATTTATTTTTCTACCACATTAATACATTGTATGATATATTGTGACATATCAAATATTTAGCGCTATCAGCTCAAGAACATTATATCTAGTGCACAAAAAATACTGAGTTAACGCAGAAGGAATCTATCTATGACATCTATCTATAACATCTCTACTAGATATTGAAAGACAGCTCTCTTCAAACAGAAATCTCCACGTATTCTTCTATTATATCAAAGTATAAATTTTTATGTGGCCCCCAAAATCTCCGATCTTATCTTTCGTGGTGTTTCGGAAACATGGATCTACTATAAGGGAAGAGCATTTCTTTTAAAGAACTATTTTCTTCTTTTTTGTTATTTATTTCCTTCATTTTCTGTCCTTTTTACTGAATACTCTCATTTTTCTCGAAACAATTTCCTTCTCTTGCCTTCTTTCTGTGCTCTTTACGAAAAGAGCGATTGGAATAAAATATTTGTTTGTCTCGGCAACCTCTTTTCCTCTCTCTAGTATAAATATATGTATGACGCATGATGTATTTGGAATATTTTTTTTTATTCATTGCCCCTCCCTTTCTCATCTTCGGCCCTCCTCAAGAGCATGCCTGTCTCTTCCGCTTCGGATATCGGTCTATCATATCCAAGAGCAACCTCCTTGCTCATGTTTTACCGCAATTTTTATCCCCGACGCACCATTTTCGCATTTTTCAGGATTTACTCCGCACTTTTTTCAAACCTTGAATGTTATAAAGTAACAGTAAGAAAAGCCGTAAAGAAATCTGCATGATCGGAATCTGAGATGGATTAGGTTGTTTGAAACTTTGAATGAGAAATCAAACTGATTAAATGCTTAGAAAGATATAGCATAGAATCCGCACATACATAGACATTTTCAAATTACAATATTTCACTATTTTCAACAAGGGGACGATGGACCATTAAAACTAATTTATTAAATTGTTATCTTATTCAGCTGAAAATGGAATCAATCTGTTAAATGGTTATTATATTTCATAATTTAAATATATTTTTCAGAAAAACTATTATAAACTAATTTTTTTTAAAAAAATTAAATTTTTAAAATTGCTTTTAAAAATGTTCCTTGTGCATTAGTTTTTAAGATAAGTACATAATTTTTGTTTTATACATAGATGAGCTACAATAAAAGAAATCTGTGCATGGTTTTTAAATTCGAAATAAAATTTGATGAAAAAAAGATAAATTTTCTATATTATATGAAATATTTCACCAATTATCACACATTCAAGGTGTTTAAAACAACACAAAATATGATCCGTTAAAGTCTTCAAAAAAATAATGCACAAATTTGTGAATTACATCATCTTAAATAAGTTGGGAAAATTTCAAAGAGATATGACATAATTTGAAACGCAAGGAGCATTTTATGTAACAATGAAAAGGGAAAATTTACAAACTAAGAAAAAGTTCATTTTAAACATTTATTTGAGTAAAATAAAAGAAATAAGTAATAATTATATATTAAAATGACAAAGTCCTTTGACAGAATTATTCTATGAATTATAAAAATTATTATTAGTATAAAAAATCAAAATCGCAATTTTGACAAGAATTTGACATTTTGAAGGTCCACCATTCTACCGTTTGATGATCGATTATCAAGCAAAATAAGTAAATGAGTTCATATAAAGCAGCGATTCCCAAAGTGGTCTATATCGACCCCCAAAGGTCTATGAAGACCGGCAAGGGGTCCATGTTAGTGAAAAAAATAATTTGGGGATTACGATAATGGCTCTCATTAAACTAGCTCATATGACTTTAGTTCGAAAAACAAAATTTAATCAATTGGAAACCAGATTTTACCCATTTAACAAATTTAATTTCCAAATCTAATGAGGTTAGCTTGCAGTTACAAGGGGACAGCATAAATTTTATTAAAACAAGAATTATTTCAGGGTTTCTTTCCAGAATGATGCTAAAGAATTATAATGCTTAAGGTCGCTAATTTTGTCAATTTGTCGGGACATTTTAATCTAAGTTCAGCATTAAAATGCCTTTATATTCAGATTTTGAAACCAGGTTTTTTAATGCTTTGAGTGTGACAATACCTCATTAGGCGATGAATTCATATGGTCACATAAAAAAAATGTCATATTACAATAGGAACTGATCGGAATAGACTCTAACAAAGATCTTAATTTAGTAAAGTTTAGAAACGGATGTCAGGAATTTTGGCTTTAAAAAGAAAAAAACCTGTTATTTGAACCAAATTATGGAACATTATGAGAAAGTTTTTAATTGTTTTTCCTCCTGAGAAGGAGTTTCAACGCGGTTGCCAATCTCCAAAACAAAACAAAAAAAAAGAAAGAAAGAAAGGGGGGGAAAACTGGACACTACTAACAGAGGAAATTTAAGGTTAAACTTGACAAGTTTGATACCAAATGTTGAAAATTTGATAGTATATCACCAGATTCATCCCTTCTTTCAAAGCATTTGTTTGCTGAAACCTGCAGGTAAAATCTGTCGAAGCTCAATGTCCTCTCTTCGTGTGGTGGTGGTGTTAGGAGAGGGGTGTCAGCTCGGGTGTCGTCTTCGTCACTTGACCAGGGCTCAAAATTGCGAAGTCTATCGCCTTTAACCTTTGTGTTGCTTTATAGTGTAACCTTACTACATTTGTAACCAGTGGCACACACAGGAATTTTTCAAGAAGGGAGGGGGGCTCAGATCGAAAGACCACCATTTTCGTATCCCCCAATACGCCACCAAACATACTTTTTTGTTCTATCGATTGTCAAAAACAAAATTAGCATTAATTAATAAAATTAGTTATTGATAACAAATGCCAGTTAAATTTTACGCATTATATACATAGGATTATAATCAATCGAAAAAAAATAAAGGACGATTGAGGGATCCGGACTCAGGGATCTCTCCTCCTCCTCCCCCTTGTGTGTGTCACTTTCTCTAACTCACTCCTATGAAAGCGGGATTTGATTATACGATAAAGTAGTAATTCTGAATGACAAATAAAGAAAAACTTAACTGCGTAATAGTTGTATATCTTGCGATGTAATTTATACTATATTTTTTCGCTCTGTTTGTAGTCTATAGCTCATAAATCTTTTAAATATGCCACTTTAGTTAGTATAAAGCAGCTTCGATATGATATTGTAGCAAAAATAGCTCACTTCGGTTGCCATGGATACGATCTACTACTTGGACTCACGAGCCTGGCTGCGGGCGACTTGACAAAAAAAAAAAAAAAACTTTTATTTCCTTTGTATTGACTTTAGTTTCTGTATCTCGTGCGTATTTTTATTAATTGTAATTCTTTTTTTCTCGTGCTTTTATTATTAATAATTACAATTTCATTTATAAAAGTTAACTATAATTATATTTACGGAAAGCTCTGGAACTTTTCTTGGCTGTATATAAGCTAAAGAAATATTCAGTTCGTGGAATGAAGTCTTGAGTTGTGACTAGCGAGAGTTGAATCATCTTACTTGAGTATCCAATTCCACAGTAGTTTAATCTACGTGACCATATAATATTTATTACTATTGTTTTTTTTATTAGAGTATTATTTTTCTCAGTGAAGTGCATCACGAAGAATAAATTCTATCCAATTTGCTTTTCCACTTTACAATTACACATGTGATTATATGTTAAAACATAATAGTTCAATTTATTAAAATAAACTACTTAATCTTCAAAAGGAAACTGTCTCGAAATTGCGCTAAGTCTAATATCAAAGCGTGATATTTTTCATAAGGGGAAAGGGAGATTTAAAAAGACTTTAAAAACTACTTTTTTGGTTTGTATTCTTGAAATACATTTTCTACTCTTCTTTAATACATGATTAACCTGTGAAAAACATAAAACCCTGTACCCATCATTGTTGTTCTTTTATTGAACATATAAAACCTGCTTAAAGCGAACGTCTTTTGATGTAGACTTATTAAATATTACGTCGGAGTTTATCAGCATATGGAAATAGCAAATGAACATCTCCGGGCAATTTTGGGAGCAAAACCTATTATTAAAATGTGATTCTCAATTCTAAACTTCTCTAAACATGAATATAATTATTTTTCATTAGATCATGGGTCTCCAGAAGCTTTTAAAAAACTAATCAACATTTTAAGGTAATATGTTAATTTTGTGCATTTAAAAATCGTTGTTTGATAACAAAGTTAGCTTTGATTAAAATGTTTCTTGGTCGAATGATTTTCATGTTCGCCTGGCTCTTTCTTACTTAATTTAAATTCTTCCTGTTTTAAGTCAAGGAAATCAATTTAAGGTCCGGCAGTTAATTTCTGCGAGAAAAGTATAATACTCGAAATATTTTATTTGTATAAGCCTTCGTAATGGAATTGTAACAAGAACTTTAGGGCTAATCAACTTCCAAAATGAGAATTAATTATTAATCTATACAAGAATTTTATACTGACAATTCCAAAATTTTCTAAAAATATGTTAATATTTAAAACACCAATTAAGTGAAGCGTAATTATTCTGTAATGTATTACATTTCATAATATTTAAATGATGATTGTTTTTGTCTTTTTGTCAAATTTCAAACAAGTTATTTTTTTATTCCTTGGAAAAAATTAATTCGATTATATATTATAAAGTCTAGTTGAAATAAAAAATTTTAAACTTCCTATTCAAAACATAGATGTCAATTACATCCACGGAGAGCCATTTTGAAATCAATTCCCCTTTTCGGTTTTTTTTTAAATATCAAGGGCACTATGATTACATGGGTAGTTACTATAATTATATAAGCAGATACATCTCAATTATAAGGAGTATAAAGTGAAGGCTATTTCATTATCAATAAGGAAAATGAATGACATTTATTAATTCGCTTGCATTATTTCCTGGATTTTCAGGTAATTTATTTCAGACGGGCACTTTTACTAATTTAAATATGGTTGAATTCGAAATTTACTTGAAGTTGATATAAATTTCAATGAGTCTCAATTTAATAAATGGCACGAATACGTTATTAATGGATTTGAATATATTAAAATTCATAAAACGTTTATAACCTGTAGAAATATGCGACACATAATTTATAAATGATAAATTATAAATAAATGATGATAAAAATGAGTGTTGATAAATTGAGAAGTATGATTATAGGTAATCTCTCTCTTAAGAGTTCTTTTAAATAAAAAATATGTTTATTTAAAATAAGAAAGAGAAGTTTTTAGAAACAAATATAAATATATTTTTTCTCATGCATTATGCTCTTTGGAGATTACACATGATAGAGCTATATTGTTAAGGTAAATTAAAAGGGAAGCAATATATTTTTTTTAAATGTATGCACATAACGTATTAAAAATAGATTTGTATCAGACCACTAATTTGTTCTTGGAAAATTGCAGTGAACGTAATCGCTCCCTGTCCTCTCCATCTTCTTACTGTCAGCATCATTAATTCTTTTGCGATTAAATTAAAACCGGAAGAACATTACTGATACATTCATCATTTCGTTTTAGATTTTTATTTTGTTTTCTTATATTGATATGAAATACCATTTCATTTAAACTTTATCCTGCTGCGCTTTCATGGAAATATATTCTCAATACTACTGTCATGTGCTAAAAATAATTTATACACGCGGAAATAATACCATTTTTAATTAGATTTCGCATTTCTGCATTCTGAATTACTCTCCTTTGCAGTCAGGATTTATTTTTTTCTGTATTCCGTGAAATGAAATTTCTCCTTTTAAATGTATGAACTGATCCATATATTTGCTTAAAAAAATTAACAGGTATCATATCATTGAAGAGATAGAGGTGTTGAAAATAGGAAAATAGATGGTAAAATATTCAGAACTCTTAAAAGCAAATTAAAATGTGTCGAAAAGTAAATTGATAAAAAATTATTATTGTACCATGTTATTTGCAGAAATTAGTATACTAACCGTATAAATTATAAAGAACTAACGCAGTCATTCTTCTGTTTGCAATGGAAATGTTATAGTAAAAATACCTGCTCTGTGTGGCATATTAATATCATATTAAATCTAGTTATCATAATAAATCTAGAGTTTTTTCTTGTCCATACAATTCCATTTTATGAATCATATTTGCCTTTACATCAGTGCTTCTCAAACTTTCAATAGACGCGACCCACTATTCAATCATCTTTTTCATCGCGTCCCCCTCCATACCATAACAATGTATTGAATTCAATAATACTATACTTAGACACTAAAGCTACAATTCGACTTTAACTTCTTATGTGCCACCGACGTATAAAAACGTCTCACTCAGCCAAAGCAATAAATTTCTGAACGTATATATACGTCTTTCCGAAGTACTATCTTTTCTATGCAGTGCTTTCCATAAAATTATTCCGACGGCTTTGGAATGCTATAAAAGAACCTTCATAGTGCTTGCGAAGAATTTATTTATTTCAGAGGATTTGCTTTTTTTTTTTTTTTTTCTCCCCTTCAAAAAAACATCAAAATACGTTCGTTTACGTTGTAAACGGTGGGGAGCGGGTCGCGTAACTTTTAATCGGCAGTTAAAGAATTATTTATAAACCGTACACATTATCAAGATAAGTGTTAATACAAGCCCATGGAGTGACTGATAATTATCAAACTTGTTCTTAGCTTAGTATTGTTAAATTAATACTAAAATATACATTGTACAGTGCTGATACATTTATAAGTGTATTATATATTTTGTTACATCAGAAAGTATTTTGTTTGTTTACTTTCATTAAATTAATAATTTTTTAAATAACCTTTTGTTTTCGACTTTCAATATGCTCGCGCCCCCCTTGTAGAGTTATCGCGCCCCCAAGGGAGGCGCGCCCCACAGTTTGAGAAACGCTGCTTTACATGACATCACATTATTTTCACATTAGATTACTTTACGTAAATGAATAGTTTCAAGTCAACACAAAATAAGAATAAGAATAAATAAATGGAAAATTAACTAACGTATAATTTGTAATTTTAGATGTAAACATTAGAATCTATTTACTTAATGAATATGATATATGAAGCCCACACAGTCACTGAATGGTAGTGTATCGCACTTCCACGCCACAGGTTCGGGGTTCAAATCCCAGTTTGGGCACGATTAACTCAGCCTTTCATCCCTTCAATGGGTCGATAAATGGGTACCAAGCTTGCTTGGGAACTGAACATTGGAGATTTCACATCAGACTGACCTCTTGACCGAAACATCTGCACATGCACCCCAGCGCCTAAGGTCACGTAAACTGAGATAGGCACACTAGCACTAGCGTAGCTAGTTCTGATTGGGCCCCGTATCAAAACTCCTTCGATGCCCTTTTTTAGATATGAAAGTCCTGTTAGTGGTACTATAGCTACACATGTTGGGGCCCCTGTAGCTTGGAGGTCCCGTGTTATTGATACGGCGGTAACTACGCCCCTGCACAGTAGGCCTTGGCCCCCATGGGCGACACTGAGTTCAGTTCAGTTATATGATATATAAGAGGGCAGGTCGTGCTAATCTGGAGTGAAAATAACTGTTATCAATGGAAAACTACCTATGTGAAAAAGTTGTTAAGGGGAAAAAATAAGTAAAAAAAATTAATTTCAAAATTTGATATTATCGCAAAAATTTTGAATTTTTGAAAAAAAAAAATGAACGAAACTTATACATATAATTTTGATTAGAGGATTTTATACTCAAATTAATTATTTTCCCACACTCTAAATACTGAAAAATGATATTTATTGATTGATGAATACTGAGAAATTAGTACGGTGTAACATTGTAACATTTCATAACCCAACTCAATTTGTGCAGTACGATTCAAACTGTTTTCCGTCTTATCGCGCACTGTCATTTCGACAGTAGGTGTTTATCCTTTTCTAAAATTTAATCCTAAAGAAGCTTTAATATATATACCTGTTATTTCCTTCTTGTGTTTAGTATTCTTCCTCCTATCGCAATAAATGTAAAAAAGTACTGAAATGCTGTTTCACTTTGACAAAAATTGCTTCTACTTTTTACCATTAAAAAGGTGAAATATACCTAAACTTCATTTCCTCTGTATCAGTACTTAACAGAAAAATTAATTATTTTTATTTTGTTTTTTCCTTTATCAATATATCGTAGAATGGTAATCTTCAAACTTTCGATTTACGGAACCCTTAGAACAATTAAAGGTTTTCATGGAACTCCCATTCCACACATACACATTTAAAACACTATATTTTAAAATAATTCGAGCAGATCAACATGTTATAGGTGTCTTATATAAAGACAAGAAAAGGTGGCTGTATTTGTTATTAAAAGGTTTTAATGTAATCTATTAATGTATTAATGTAATTTGCTTTTATTGTGGAAGTGCAGGGTTCCATGGAACTCAGTTTGAAGATCACCGCCGTAGAACATCTTTTCCGCATAAATAAATTTCGAAATTCTGAAAAAAAAATTTGATCTACTCTATTATATGATTAAGTTTTAAATACTTCCTATATGACATATAAAGTGATATGCTTCTATCCCCACTCTAGTAGAACTTATAAACTGTTATGAGCAATTTGTACCAGCATATAACTATTAGTAATAAAACAGATCAGAGAATAAATCCGAAGCACACGAGCTTTTCCTTGGTAGGAATCCACCCTATTTCGGATTTTCTAAGAAAAGTCCTGTTTATGGCTTTGACTTTTCCGAATGATCGCCCTATTGTTCGATAAAATGTCCAAAATAGCGATAGTAAGGGCACAAAAATAAACAAATAAATAAAACGAAATCTCCGCATGTGTCTACAGTTCTATGAAGGCGGTAATCTGCTTTTTACGTCGTTATGGTCACCAGATCGATTGCGTCACGCTCTTGACTATTGACTGTGACGTCACTCCAGGTAATTACGGCCCTCGAAATAGTGGTCATGTGATCCTCTTTCTATCTATAAGTAATGCGCTAGTTCCCCCAAAAGTTCCTCAACACCCCTACGACCATCTCTTTTGGAATGCTAGTTTCTTTTTTCTCATCTTTTCCAAGCTAAATCCAGAGACCGTTCGCTGAAGATATATTTTCTACTTTTCTTTTTCTCTGCTTTTCGCGCCTTTTCGGTCTGTTGATGGGGTTATTTTTGTCCAGAGAGCCTAAGTGTGTTTATTTGTTTCTTCTTATACGATCATTTACTATTTTTGTTTTTGTTCTTGTAATGTCCGACAACTAGATCTCGTGGAACAACAAAATAGGGAAAGCACGTTCAATTAATTTTCTGGGAGTAGCTATAGCTATTTTTGATCGTAAATGGAGATTAGAAACTTTTTTTCTCATTTAGCATGTCTGGAGTGAGATTAAATCCCAGCACCCTTCGTATTAAAAATTAATTCATCAAAATGATTAGCTCTCGCTAATGCGTTTTGTGAAAAACGCTCGAAAAATATGATAATTTGATCTGAATTTAATGATTCTAAATCGATATATTTTTTATTGTTATAAATCTTCCTCCTAAAAATAAATTGCGTAGTTAATTAGTTATTTTTGAATTAGTAATTGATTTTTTAATTTATATAAAGTGAAATATTCATCTACATCAGATCGCATTTAGGACAGTTTTAAACCTTGCTGTAAGCTTTTTAATTATAAAAGTAATTTATATTAAATTTAAGCTAATTAATTAAATTGGGATTTTCGAGGCTAACTAATTAAATATGATTTAAAGAGAAACAATTGGACCAATTTTAGTCATAACAATTTGCCGAGTACCGTTTTTATTTTAAGGACACTACACAATATGGAATTTTCGATATTTTTGGGGTTAACCCCCGAGTTCCCAGAAATAGAATAACCAGATTTTTTTTACAAACACTAAGAACTGAAAAGTTATTTTTTTTATTTAAATGAATAAAATTACATTTTTATGTATTGGATTCTAGAGGTAAAACTAAAATTAACAGATCGTGGGAAATAAAAAACAAGTAGGATGTAAGCTGTAATTTAAGTCTATTAATGTCAAAATCTAAAACACCTTAAGGTATCATAAGCCTTGCAACAACTTTTTTTTTTTACATAAAGGGAGATATGGGAACTTTTTGTGGTTTTTAGATATGTTTAGTATACTTTAAGAAAAATATGCTAAAATTAAGAAGTGAAAAATAAATTATTATTACTAAAATGGGAATGGGTAAAAATTTTAAAAAAATTTACTTAAATGGGGTCCATTCTGTACAAAAATTTTATCAACAAATTTTCAATTTTTCAGTTCTGATGTGTTGCTTTGCTATTCATTTCTGAATTCTTCAGGATAAGAGATATTTTAATTTTTACAAAATCTAGAGCATTTTATATTATAAGAAATTGATTAAAAAACAGTGATTATATTCATATAAGGGACTGTAAATTTTGCTATAAAAAAGTGATTGATAAATCTGTAGGTTGAAACACTTCTACTACAGAGTGTGTTTTTTTCAGGTATAGAAGATTAAGTTGGCATTACTTTCCAAAATGGCGACCGATTTAACAACTGTCAAGTGATTTATTCTCAGTTTGGTTTGGCAATTCATCATGAATAGACTCCCACCTGAACAACGCTTTCAAATTGTGCAATTTTATTTCGAAAATAATGGTCGCGCGATTTTCATAAGCGAATTTTGTTTAGCGATGAATGGCTGGTTGAATGGCTACGTCAACAAACAAAACTGCCGTATTTGGAGTGAAGCTAATCCACAAGTGTATGTCGAAACACCGTTACATCCAGAAAAACTGACTGTTTGGTGCGCTTTATGGGCTGGTGGAATCCTTCTTCAAAAATGATGAAGGCCACAACGTTACAGTCAATGGTGATCGGTATAGAGCCATGATTACTAACTTTTTCATTCCTGAATTGAACAATCATGATGTTCAGGAGCTGTGGTTCCAACAAGACGGCGCAACGTGTCACACAGCTCGTGCCACAATCGATTTATTGAAAGACACGTTTGGTGACCGCCTAATTTCACATTTTGGACCTGTGAATTGGCCTCCAAGATCTTGTGATTTAACACCGCTAGACTATTTTTTGTGGGGCTATGTAAAGTCATTGGTCTATGCGGATAAGCCACAAACGCTTGACCATTTGGAAGACAACATTCGCCGTGTTATTGCCGATATACGGCCACAAATGTTGGAAGAAGTCATCGAAAATTGGACGTCCAGATTGGACTACATCCGAGCCAGCCGTGGCAGTCCTATGCCAGAAATCCTATTTAAAATGTAATGCCACAAGATTATCTTTCGAATAAAAAAAATTCATGTCAATCCAATAATACATCGTTGTTTTATTGCAATTTAAGGTTCTATACCTCTAAAAAAAACCACCCTTTATGTGTCTGGAATCGAATTCCATGTTTTTGCGAAATTTCATAATTTGCATTTTTTACTTATATTGCTTGTTAATCTTTCTGTTTCAATCAATTCCAGCGTTCTCCCTCTTTCCAACATATTTATAAATCCATATTAAATTATACTGTAAATCAATCAGTTGCATTTAAAATTTTTCATTTTCCATCCAATTGAATAGGGACAGGTTCAGTATATTAAATGAAATCACATTAGGGTTGTGATATCCCCCCCCTTGGGAGAACTTCTCTCGGAGTATCAGCGTGAGCTAGAGGTGTTGTAGGATTAACGGAAGAACTAGAGGCATGCATAATCTTAATATATCTTTATTAAGATTTTCTACTTAAACTTTTTTCTAACAAATTAAACTACAATAATTAATGTGAGAGAATCTACGATGGCAAAATACGCAACGCATAATATATATATAGATAATAACGACTTAACCGAGCTCGAACCACTATCAATAACTGAATCACCTAAACTCAATTCTAATACAATCACTAATTCTAATATTAAATAGTCAATCCTACCTTGTTGCAGTCTGAAGAATCAATCACTAATATCATAAAGGCAATCTTGTATTTACTTGCGTGCACTGGTATGCACCTTGGTTCTCTATACCTTTATCACTTATAGCTTCTAATCACCGCCACGTAACCTTATCCAAACTTGAACCACGAACTATATTAACATTCCTCTACTTGCCATCAACTGCCACAAATTGCCATCTTGCTTACTCTAAGTTCCAATATTTAAAAGCTTGTTAATTTGCATCTTTCATTCACACTTCACTTCTTGGATTTGGTTGGAAAAGAGTTGCCATTAATTCTGACCCAAAGAACCCAAAGGATATGTTTAAGAAAAGACGCGTGAGCCCGTCGCAGGGTACATTAAAAACTTGAGCGTTTCGGATAATTCTTTGAACTGACGAAATCTGGCTGAAAACTGGGACCGATCACTCGCGTTTGTTCGTAATATTTTATATTGAACTTTGTTATTTTGAATTAAAATGCAAATCGTTTTAATCGGTGGCGTGCCCAAAATATAGTGTCGCGTGCCATTGGTTCGCAATCCCTGTTCTAATGAATGGAAAATAATAAATTTGGTACTTTTACAAAGCTAAGAAGACGGCTAAGAAGCTAAGCTAAGAAGAATCTATAATTTTCTTGGATCCAGGCCGAGAATTTATTTTAATTACTTTTATTTATAAAAATTGACAAAATTATTATGATCTTTTTGGATCATAATAATTTTGTCAATTTTTGGCAAAATTCTCAATTTTAGAGTAGTTGGATATCTTAATGTAAAAGCTAAAAGGCGCAGTTAACTTCGTTTCTCTCCCCCCCCCTCTCTCTCTGTGTGTCTTTATTTATTTATTTTTTTACATAAACGTACCTTAGAAAATTAACATGATTTCTCTTTTGGAGCATCAGTAGATTAATCGCTGATACTATGGTTTTATTAAAAGAACCCGAAGAAAATAATCATAGATATTATAACTTCACTAGAACAATCAGTAGAACATTCGCAGACACTAAAGAGATGAAAAGAAAAATACAAGAAGGAACTGTACGAAACATTTTTAAAAATAGTTGTGGACATGCTTGATAACGTAATTACAAATTTTTATATCTCATATATGATGGATTTTACTGTCTCTTTCATGTTATCTTACAATGTCTGTCTGTCAATAAATCAATAGTACTTACTTAGAAGTGTGAGAATTCCATTGCCGGTACAAATAATTCCTTCGAACTTTACAAATCTTTGTACAGTGAATGCTAATTTTCTCTTTTCTGTCTATAGCTTCTCTACATGAGTCACTCGGTGTTAACTTTCCAGACACTTGAAATTTCATGATATTAAGGAATCTATATCTTAAAAGACATTCTGAAAGGAAATTCATTCAGAGTGCCTTTTGGTATGAGTTTTAACTTTTATGATAAAAATATATACCTTTTGGAATAAATGTTAAAGTACTTTCTTCTTGAATAAATTATGTTTTGCGATCTGCATCTGGGAATATTAACTACCTTTTAGAATAAATATTACATTCATTTCCTTTTAAGTATTTCAGGTACTTGCTGTATAAGTTTTCATGTTCTAAAACGAAATAATTTTTTTTTTAGTTTTTCAAACTGGAGAATAAAATAATATTTTTTTCTAAAATGCGCAAGAGCAGTAAATAAGACATTTACAAAACTTTATTAATTTTACGAAATGAGATGATTCATTTGAATACACCGTTATATTTACTTAGATTTTAAAATGCTTAAGAATTACTCTAAATCATTTTTTTATTTGCTTGTAAGTCTTATTATAAGGTGACCATTTTTTTACAATGAAAAGGAGGATGAAAAATTTAAGAAAAGATTACATCTTTAATATATGAAACGTTTTATTAATTCAAACAAAAATATGCTAATTACGCTTACATTATTTTTAATTATTATCTTAAGCGAGTATTTTTCCCATTGAATGTTTTTTTTTCTCGTCAAAATATCATTTTTTGATATATCGGAAAGTTCGGGCAAACTGTAGCTAGAATATTAATATTCAATTTTGAGTTATATTAATATTCAATTTTTTCCAATATTTTTTCGAGGTCCTAAGTTCACCATTTTTCTATCATGCTTCTTTTGATTTTGTTGATTTTCGCGTTGATTTTCGCTAATTATTCAATAAATAATTAGCATTACTTAATAAAATTAATCATTAATAACAACTTTTTAATTAAATTTTTCGTACTATATACTTAGAATTATAATCAATCGGAAAAAAATCGAGGGCTTTGTGGGGGTCCGGACCCCCAGGACCCTCCCCTTGTGTGCGCCGCAAACGGGATAATTAACACAAACGGGAAAGGGACTCACATTGGAGAAACTGTATAAAATAGATTTAATTTAAAGTAAAAATGTGTTAAGTTTAAAGTATAAAAAGAAAGTTCCTCCACGCATTTACGCACAACTCCTGTTGGCCAAAGTCCGAATGTTTCTCCTACATGGGTTCTAGGTTCAGTTCGAAAAAGCTTGTCGGTGAGGGTCACAGCTAGTGCATCATGGAATATTTCACTGGCTCTGCTGGGTGGGTTGCTTTAAAGATCCCCCCTTCATAGTATTCTCGCCGTCACATAGTGGATTCGCTCATCACATCTCCGCCGTAAACTACACGACGGGCCCTGGGTTCTAAGGGGCCCAAAGCCTGACTGACGCAAGTGTAGGCACTTGCGTCAGTCAAATTTGTAAAATTCAACGTGGAGGCTCAAAACCTGACTTTGCAGGGGGGTCCAAATGTTCTCCGTTACGCCACTGGAATATGCAATCTATGCATTATATACAAATATTTACTTTATTGAATAGATAATCATAAAGGATTTGTTTCTTTCATTAATCTTGGCGTGTCGTGAAAGTTTGGAGAGAGGAAATGGTGTTATCCTCATCATTTGACCGTGGTTCAAAATTATGAGGCTCGTTACCAGTAACCTTCGTTTTGCTTCAGATAGAACGGCATACATTTAAAAAATCAAATCAAATCCCTCATTAATCCCTATTTTAAATTAGTTTCATCTTCAAGATTTATATCTTCATTATTACTGCACTTATTTTATTTATTTTTATCAGTCATTAATAAATTAAATTCACGGATTCAAAACTAGTTCATCACAAATCCATTCTCTTCAAAAACAAATCAATTCATTTCAGCTTCTAAATATTATCGAATACTAATAAATCCAGCCCACAAAATAACCCCTAGATTTATATAAACCACGTTACTTCGGAATCCATTTAATTGAAATCATTAAGAACTGCTGAAATCATCGCGACATTTAGTAGAAGACGTCAGCTATTTTCTTCTTTAAGGTTGGGGAAAACTTTTGAAAACATTACGCTTATCATTGCTCAGTTTAAGCGGTTATTATTACCACTCGAATAAACTAATTTTTCCCAACATAAACAAACAGCTCGAGAACCATTGGCGTAAAACATGATTCTTCAAAATAAGAAAGAAAAAAAGTGGCGCATTTACCCTCATGCTCGAACGGGTACTTTGTCATAGAAGGCCTGCGCCGTTAATTAGTCGGTTTTCACATTTAACGCTCTTCAGACCCCTTATGCATACTTCATTAAGTCATTTCGGGCAACCTTAGGATAATGGTGGAGGATAAGTCACCAACGTTAAAGGGTAACTTGCCTTTGGCTCTACGATTTAATTACGAGGTATTAGCATTTGGGGAAAGTGGTGCATTTAGCTCGCTCGCGTCGAAAACAAACTTTTAGAATTGAAAACTTTAGGATCTTCATTAAGTTCTCGGGGCTTGAAATTGAGCAGATTTTCTCGGGATAAAGATGTACTCTCTCTTCTCTAACGTATTCAGATTTACATAAGTTTTTGAAATTAGTTGAGAAAATAAGTGATTTGGAACATGGATACACACTCTATTTTTGTTGCAGGAATATTAATAAGAATATTATACATCTTTGATTTTTTTACTTGATTGTTAAGTAAACTGATTTACAATTTTAAATGGCGTGTGTGTTTCTTAACTATTCGAAGATATGATGATGCAAGGTAACTCTGATTTCTTTATTTATTATAATGGAATTTCATTATTGAGATTTAATTAAGTTTAAGATTCTTAAGTTTATATTTTCTAAGCACTACAAAGATATTTTAGGAATGTTAAATTTATTTTTAGTAGGATTTTATCAACTGAATAAAATTAAAGGGATTGTTTGCTAGTAAGAGTAATAAAATTCGCATTGTTATAATCATAATCGCAGCACATATTTGAAATGGCACATATCCGATAGGACAGAACCCGTGACCTAGAAACATGACAACTAGACAAAAGTGATCACCTCTGTCTGGAGGTTGTTAGTGGCTTATGTAGATACCACCTCTACAATACTTCCCCACCAGTGAGTCTGTGTACAGGCGAACGAGCGATATGTTTGTTATGACGAACCTGTGAATTGTTGTTAATTGGAGGCGTTCAGTCAAGTGAGTCTGACAACTTTGGTTGCTGCGTTAAGTGAATCGGACGACTTTGGTTGCTGCGTCAAGTGAGTCTGACGACTTTTTGGCGGTCCTTGAGTCCTTGCGGGTGTAGTTGGCGCCATGACGAATCAGAAGGATGCGCTTTTTTAAATTTAGTCAAGGTCACCCGCGACCTATGGATCCGTAGCCGAGTAACATGCTCGACTCAAGCTCAATAAGATCATGATCTGAATATTTTTAATCGTCAAATGTTATTACCGGACATATTCTCCAAAAAACTTGGATTTTTGAACTATATGCCAACAGGCAACAATTACAAGACAGAATTATTATGTAAAGTCCGCCGACTATGTTCAAGCCGTAGTCAACTACCAAACACCATATTTTCTCATTTTGTGGAAAGGCGGCAGTCAATTTGTGCCAAGTTTTTTGAGATTGTGAGTCATGCACATTTATCTTTTATGGGTTACCATTTGTACAAGTATTTGACAATGTAGGTTACATAGTACTCTCCACTTGAAGGAATTGTAGTTGGGTCTACTTTTGCATAAGGCAATTCCGACTATAGTAGTTTCGCCACCTCGGACAAAATGGCACCCCCTCTCTAGAAAACAAAAATTATAATTTAAAAAACAAATTGCTCACGTAGATGCGCACGCCTATAAAACTTGAATAATTCTTGGGAACAAAAAGACAGCATAACAATATATAATGTATGCTATTTTAAGGCTTGAAAAATGCAAAATAACTCGAAATTAAGGACATAATTATTAAACAATAATTACCATAATTATTTCAAACGAGTAAAAATGTAAGAGACGGAATCGTCCATTTCAGCAGGCCAATTTCTTCAAAAACGAGTCTATTGATGGTGGGGATCACAAGCGCTTATTTTACCTTACAGTAACAACACTTAAAACTAAAAAAAAACTTTTTCAGTTGTTCTCTTTCTACCCAAAACTCTTATTACCCGTCCTCTTTTGAATTGATGACACCGGACATTGTATGGTATAAGGAACGTCCCCACTCCGGAATGGGGAGAAAGTTACTCTTGAAAGATCTGTAAGCATATCTAATTTCATGATTTAACCATATACTCCCGCCTCGAACCTTTCAAGTTTCAACGTAAAACATATAGAGGAAAATAAGGAAATAAGTTACGTTGAATGAAATACAAAATTCACACCCAATAATATTTCAGAAAAGATATATAACTTTTTGTAACAACAAAATAAAAATGTTTCCAAATGCCACCTTTAAAATTTTCCGCCCGGAGAGGGGTCCGGTTTGTCCGGCCCTAGAGCCACTCCTACATAAAAGTCTTAAGATGTCACTACTATCCATTGCATCTGTGCAATGTAAATATTATTACAACGAATGGTTATTTGAAGTGCAATGAACTTTGTGTGAACTTATGCAATCATGGATGATGGGTAAAGTGTATACACATGGAATGAGGAAAATGGATCGTCTCGAATGCGTTGTGGTTGAATGGTGGAGTACAGATGAAAATAATTAATATAATATAATAAGTTTTAGTTATTTGAAAAGCCTAAGTAATTATATATCTAAAAGTATTATTTGTTAAAAAATATATGAAGAATTTCATACGCCTTAAATTGATATTTGCTGCTTAAGCTCTTGAAGAACAACGTGGAATGAATAAGCCTTGAGTATTCAAAGTAAATAATTATTAATTAAAAACGATACACCTTTCACTGTGAGCTTTATTTAACACGAATTTCATTATTGTGTTATTAATTCAACACAACTCTTTCCATTTAAGAACAAAAACAGTAAGTTGCCTTTTTCATTTTATGTTAAGTATTGCATTTTATTAATTCAAATAATAACTCATAAGAATATAAAAAGGTTGAGAATCATTTATTTGAAATTGAAGATTCATTCGAGGTTACACTATTCTCTCTTCCCAGGGTCCTTATTAAAACTTAGTCTTCACATATAATACAAAATAACGAACACAATTACATGATGTAAAAATCCCAAATTAATCTGTTCAAATGCAAATTTCCATTTAGATTAATCTGTGGCCACTAGCATTCCCATTCCACCTTATTCTTCAGTTCCAAGAAAAGATTCAGCTTCAATGAATGGAAAAATCTCGGTCACAAGAGTTCTTAAAAACAAACTTCTCCGCTTAAGAAGTTTACGTTAATTACTTGAGTCTTGCACGTAATCCTCAGGACCCGTCATCATGACCCAAAAGGAATTTTGAATTCGGAAAACGAGTCTTCCCCTTCATCCGGAATGCTCTTTACCCTCTCAAGCATCGATCAAGCTCTATTCATTATGAATAGTATAAAGGATTTATTCTTTCTAGGGGCGTTCGCTTCAATAATTAATAGGTAAAGTTCACCTCGTGTCGATACAGCGGGGAGAGAAGGTTTTACGTATTTGACATCATCGATGTCTTCGGAATTGGTAAGCTTCGCTCGTACCAGCCTGCCTGACCTTGAAGATTTGAATTGCAAATGGTATGGTTCGTTGGGTATAAGACCATGGAAAACATTTGAAGGGTCTTTGATTGAATTTCTTAGGACTTTTTTGTAAATAGAAATAGATTCAAACAGTTTGCGTAATTGGTTTCTGCCATTTAGGATCGGGTGACTAAAACTAATTGTAATAAAAAGTGCCTTTTCATTCTTTCTAAGGCAGTACATCTCAAATTTTCAGTATTTGCTACCCAATATTCAATCACAATTTTCATCTCGACCCCCTTCCTTACAATAACAATGTATTGAATTCAACAATACCATACTTTAACGCTAAAGCCACAATACGACTTTAACTTCTTAAGTGTCTTCGGCGTATATAAACATCTCGCTCACCCAAAACGTTAATTGCCCTGGACGTACATATGCGTCTTTCCGAAGTACGATCATTTCTGTGCACTTCTATCCATACAATTATTCCGAAAGCTTTGAAATGTAATTTAAGGACCTTGATAGTGTTTACGAAGGATTTACTTATATCAGACTGTATCCTTATCAGTTGCGAAACGTACACTCCCACAACCCCCGCATTCTAGGGTGCCCCAAACCTGACTTTGCAGGGGGGCCCTAATAGTCTCCGTTACGCCATTGATCCTTATATATATATATATATATATATATATATATATATATATATATATATATATATATATATATATACGAGTATGTTTCCTCTCCCCTAATACATCACGTACGCGTGCCTACGTAGAAAATGGTTGCATTGGAAAGTGAATCGCGTAACTTTTTATCGGCATTTGAGGGATTAATTATAAACTGTTCAAATTAGCAAGATAAGTTTTATTTTTTGTATATAACTTTATATATGACAAGCCCATGGGGTCACTGATAATTATTAAACTTGTTCTTATAGTATTGTTAAATTAATAAAAATACATTGTGCAGTACTGATACATTTATAAGTTTATTATATCAGTGTAAATGTGTATTTTATTTTCTTAGAATGTATTTTGTTTGTTTACTTTCAGAAAATTAATTTTTTAAAATAATCTTTTGCTTACTAGTTTTCAGTGTGCTCGCCCCCCTCGTAGAGTTGTCACACCCCTCTAGGAGAGCGCTCTCCACAGTTTGAGAAACGCTGTCCGAAGGGCGTTTACTTCAGAACATAATATGACCATGTTATGTCTATGTATCACGAAAAAAGATTTTAATGTCTTTGATTTCTTTCAGATCTGTTGAATTCATTAAATTCTTTTAATTGAAATTGGGTAACCTTGTTGATTTGAAATGCAGATTATATGGCATATGTTTTTTTTAGAATCTTGTTCGTGATTTTTCAATTAAACGTAAAACCAGTTTTGTTGTGACAGCTCGTTGGTAGATTAAGGTGTTGCAAGGATGTTGATGTCAAGTTGTTTCTTTGTGTTGCAAAACATGAAAGATATCTTTGGTTTTGCTGTAATTGGTGTAGTGGCTATATGTTTTGAATTGCAAAAGTAAATTATAACTTGTGAAATATCAATTAAGGTAGCTTATTGTATGAAAAAAATAAGAACATTGGGTGGGATGTTAGATGTATTCATCCTCAAAAAATCTACTGGAAATTAATTATGTTGAGTTGGATAGTTATTGTCAGTTATTTATGTTTTTTTTTAAAGAATACCTGTTTAAGGTTGTTAATGAAAATATACATCTTTTCATCATCTTTCTTTAAGTTTTAATTTATTTCTTTGATGGGATTTATTTATTTTAATTGTACCATTAGATGAAAAATTTCAATTTTCATTTCATTTGTATGCATTGATTTTTTTTATTTATTTGAATTTGATTACTTTTCTCTAAGGTATCTGACTACGTTCGGAACCATGATTTTCAAAAGCGCATAAATGGATAATTTTCATGATATTTAGTGTCACTTAGATTAGAATATATGCATAAAATTGTTTTAAGGACATTTAGACAAAAAAAAATTATTTAAATACAATATTTTGGCAAAAAATTAACTTAAAATAATCTTTTTTCCAAATGTTCTACTTTTGTGAAAAATGCTTCTATTAGAATAATATTTTGCCTGTATATAGCTCAGACCTCTGTACAGAGACTCAACTAGAAGTTTTTGAAATGTATAACTTAGAAATGGATTTATTCATATTTTACGACAACAGAAGGGAGCAATTTTAAGAAAAAAACGCGAATAAATTTTTCAATTGGTGGTAACTCTGAAAATAATGTGAATTTTTCAAAAATTGGTTCGGAAAATAATATTAAGCCGCATCTTTCAATATGTTAAATAATTAAGAATTTATAGAAAATGATAAGTCATGCAGATAGCAACTGAAGAATTCGCGAAATTTGGTATTTTATCTTACACACATAACATGGCACTATTTGTTCAATCCATGTAAAGTTGCAATCCATGTATAGTGTTTGGCATAATAGAATTCAAAACATTATATATCTTACCTACAACGTAAAAGAACACTGTTATGTACTATGATAGAAAATACAGTTCATTTCGGATCTCAGCAAATTTCCATAAGCAATAGAAAAAATCAACATTTGATGATTTGATAAAAAAAAGTAATTACACATACAAAATAAATAACTAAAAATAAATGTAAATATATCATACTCACATAATAGATTTGAACTTTGCAAATTTACCTCTTACAATTTTCGACATTTATAGTTATAGAAAAAACAGATAATATAATGTCTGGAATTCTTTCAAAAAATATAATGTTTGATTTTTAATAAATAATAATGTAATAATGGTTTTTGAAGCGTTGGAAACTAAATAAAATAACTCAAATTTTTCGAAATTTGGTAGAAGTGGCATGTTTTGTATTATTATTGGTACTTTTAAAGTACCCGTATTTTATTATTTATATGTAATATCATTAATTTATACATTCTAAAAATTATTCCCAAATTTTAACTAATGTTATACACATTTTAAAATCTCCTGTCTTAAAATTAGTTTTATCTCCGTGATAAAAATGATATTTACATAAAATGTACAGCGTGAAAAAGAAAAAAAAAGTTTATAATTTTAAATTCTCTGTCTCTTTTATATCTTTATTATGGATTATATATAATGTTATAGCCAAATTATTTTTTTATAGAAAATATAGATTTGTACTATCTAATATACTATATATTATACTATATCTAATGTACTTATCTAATGTACTATAGATTTGTACTATTTGTTAAGCTGTTTATAGATTTATGTGATAAATATAAAAAAATTCTGAATTAAAAATTAATTCAAATATGTGTTGAACCCAATTATACCGAAAAAAGTTTTATTATATCTATGTTCATTAGTACGATTCATTGATAAACATGATGAAAAAATGAAAGATAAAAGAAATGCGCATACATATGTATGCAAAAAAAACTATGGGTACATATTATACAAGTATTGCTTTAATAATGTAACGGGAGATTAAACAAAATATATTTTTTCTAAGAACTTAAATAATAGCTCATGATAAATATAAGCAATGTATATAATTTTTCTTTAACAAGAATAGCTTTTTTTGTAAAATTCTACGTTTTTTTTCTTTCTTTATTACTTTGGGACAAAAAGATTGTGGAAATACTAAGAGAAACTCTAAGAGGCTTAAAATAAGAGTTTTTGAACTCCTTCATAAAATAAATGAAACAAAGAACGTGTCATGGTTCAAGAGAACTCGTGATTGTTCCTACTGTTTTGGGATAAATTACGGAAGTTGAATTATATAGTATCTTCATTATTTCGAAGCAGTTGTTATCCGGCTAAATATACGAGTTCTCTGTAATGATAATAGACAATTTTTCGACGAAAATTTAAAGTTCAGATAATGTTTCTGCCTTATTTATAAACTCAGCTCTTTGATGCAGTACTTCCTGTTATTTTCTTATAATTTAGAATCTTGCAAAATGATTGTTTGAAGAATAGCTTCAACGTACGATTTATATATTTTATTATGTTGTTAACAATATAAAACTAGAGGAAATCATACTGAAGCAACAAAATTCCACAAAGTATGGTCCGTTTCATTGAGGTGACCATTTTTTTACAATGAAAAAGAGGACGAAAAATTTAAGAAACAATTACAACTTAAAATATGTGAAACATTTTATTAATTCAAACAAAAATACGCTAATTACGCTTACATTCCTTTTAATTATTTTCTTAAATGAGTATTTTCCATTGAATGAATTTTTTTCAACATATCATTTTCTAATATATCGGAAATTTCTGTGCGAAAAATATCCTTCATACTGAATTTTACGGCAAGTACTATGAAGCTAACATGTTAACATTCAATCCAGATTTCTTATTAGTCGAAAAATCATTATCAATTGAAAAAACTCAATTGCTGCATTAGTTGCAGGGCAGCACAAAGCAAATTTAGCAAGAATAATTACAATTTCATATGGAATGTGTTCATTTTTGAAATGGTTTAAGTATTTTCACCCATCTTTTATTAATTTCAGCATGTTTATTTTCCAATTTTTCTGTTTATTAGAATTTAAATATACATTCAGTCTTCTTTGTACTTCAAACAGACAATTGTCATCGATTTTAATATCAGGCATTTCTTTTGATAAAAACTCAACATAATTTTCTATATCTGCCCAATTTACAAGCGATGAAGTCAAAAAATACCATTGAAAACTGTTATTTCCAGTGATATTTGTTTCAGATCATTCTTTGACATATCGGAAATATGTTTGCTTCATCTCTGAATACAGAAATTAACAGATCAGTTTTAAAATATTGGAAAGGAGGGCAAATAGGGGGACACTTTTTGAGGAAGGACAGAACCTATAAAAGGAGGACGGTTTGCCACCTTAGTTTTATCAAAGCATTAATGCTACTGTTCTCTGCCTCTAGAAATATTTTAGCAATTTGAAGGTTTCAGTCACTTACAATTCCTTTGATTGAATTTATTCATAGATTCTCCAGATTTATTACTTTTTCAAAAGAAAGAAATAAAATCCAGCCCATCTTGTTACAACGGTGCATTTCATTTTATATCATTAACTACAAAATCGTCTTATCAAAATTTTATCCAAAACGATCAAGATTTACTCACTTCAAATCTTTTGGAGCGAAATATTATGAGATTGTTTTAAATTATGATTTGACTAAAAACAACTCAGACAGATAAAATTTAATGTCAGTAAGTTTGTCTAGAATGGAGCATGAACTGTTTACTAAAAAAAAAAATTTTTCAAGTAATTTAATATAACAAACACAAAAATCTTTGACAATCATTTAAAATCCTATAATATTACAGAAAATTATGATAAAGAGAAATAAAGATTTTTAAATAGGCATTATGAGTTTCTTTATTTTTTTGAAACATATGCTATTGAGAAATTTTAAATCCTAAGTGGGGGTAGTTTTAATGTATAAAATTTAGCCTTAAAGTATTTGTAACCTTTCACATGTTTATAGAATTTTCTATTCTTTTAAAATATAAACCTCCCTTTAAAATAGATAATTTGAAAACGTATAGTTTTCTTTCTCTTTAATTAAAAATCTTAGTTTATAAACCTTATAATGTATGTCTGAGATAATATTTTTTTATAAATATTAACAAAATCAGAATCCATTAGCTATTAATTTATGTATATTTGCATTCTTTTCGGTATCGAAAAGCTTATAGTTAAATTTTTTGCATTTCTTTCAAATTAAAAATTAGTAATAAGCATTTCTAAAGCAATGTTTATAAGGTACGTTTTCTATGAGCTTTTTTTCTGTTTAAACTATTCTAATGATGTTAACTTCGATGGATCAAATAAAATCTCTAAAATGGTTTTGAAGAATGAACTATAGGAATATATAATAAAAATAATAATAGTGTATGGTAATTTTTTCTGTTTCTTATTCATATATATATGCACTGTTTTTTAATACAATGTAAAAAAGTATATTGACGTATAAATGCTATTAAAAGATTTTTCACAAAGTATTTTTAAACCTATTTGAAATATTAATTTCTAAAAATATGTTATGTTTTTGATTTTTTTAAATTCTTTTGGGGTACTCAAATTTTAGTCATTAAATTCATTATTATGAAATAAAAATTTAATATATAATTATTATTCAGCATAATCACCAATTACACATTTTAGTTAATTCAAATTTCATTATTTTTCATGTTAATTAATAATACAATAATATTTATAATATAAAATCTTATGTTCTATTTATTTAAATTATTATTTCTCGTAATCTTCATTACCAAGAATTACATTCTTTATTATTATTGTAATATTATTATATTATATTATATTATTTTGATTTGATTAAAATTTCTTCTTATAAAAGCACAGTAATATATGTTTACATGTGAGTATTTTAAAAATTTCTGCATAATTTTCATAATTAATTTAGTTTTTTATTGTTGTTTTTTTAATATCATTTAATTAAAGTCATAATAACTATTCCATTAACAAAATATCAAATTTATTGAGTGACTTTAAAAAACATTAACATGAGATAGGAGTTATATTTTCTTTTAACTGCCGTTTTGAATTTCCGATAGTAGTGTTAACACACTATTATTTATGCGTCTCCGAGATAGAATTATTTTTTTATTTATTTCAATAAAAAGCATCCATAAGACTAGAATGAAAAATATTTTCTATTTAAAAATTTCATGATTTTTTGAAGTATTTGAAAATACAAATTTACAATTCTTAAAAACTGGCAATTTAAACGGTTTTTCAGAACATTTTAATCTCTTTAAAAAGATTACTCCTTTTTTCCCTTATTCATTATTCCGTAGTTTAGTATAATCAAAGGAGTGCAGTGAGTGATTTATATAAATTTTAAAATAACAACAATAGCTCTTTATAAAATTAACTTACTTTTTATGGTAGTTTTTTAAAGTCACATTTTAAAATTCAAATCGACAAATAGTTGAAAACCTAAAAATGACAGAAACAGTGCTTATGTTTGGGGAGCGGGGAGAAAGGAATACAGTGCTGTAATTTTAAGCGTTGTTGTCTTAAGTGTAAAATTACGAACATGCTTAAAGAAAAATAATACTTTATAAAAATTTATCTATTTTGGTGAGGATTCTCTAATGCTTAGAGAATCATTGTGAGGTTACTCATGTTTATAAAATGAGAACTTGCTATAAACTTTATTTGTAATGCAGAACATTTTTGAGGATAACCTGAGCCATAAAAAATTTGTGTCGAATTATAAATAAAATCAATATATTTTTAAAGATATATTTTTTCCTTTTTTCTTTGAAAATTTCATTTTAAAGTGAAAATAAAAATTACAACAATAAAAACCCAAATGCAATGAAAAATAAAGAAAATTGTACTTACTTTTATTTATTTCCAATCCATTCCTCCTTTCTTTCTTCCTTTTTGATCTTGAATACTCTTGATACTCACCTTTTTGACTTAACAAAGCAACCTACTTTCCTATCATCACACATTATTAATTTTTGTAAAAACATTGCATAATCCTTTTTTGCTTCCCCCATGCTCATTGAAGAGATTTAATTGTTGCAATGAAGACATTTTTTTAGTTCATAACATTTAATTACATACCTTCCACTCCTGCAGTATTGGAAAAAAATATAAACGAGCAATAAAAACAGAACAAAAAAAAAGAAAGATAAAAACTGAAAAAAAAACTGAAAGATAAAAACAAATCCTTAATAATCCCGATACTTACCATCATTCTTGCCTCCACCATATTTCTCACATGAAACCACAACTCTTGATTAAGTGCCCTAATGCGTGCTTCGTTCCCAGAATGGTAGTAGGTTGTTAAGGTTGCACAAGAAAACGACTGTTGCGTCTTCTGCATATTGATTAAGGCCTTTAAATGCGGGTCGACTAAGACAGGTCGTGAGGCTGTACCTCCCCCAACTCCATCCTGAATATTCTCCAGAGCTAAAAACACAAGTTCGTGATCCAAAGCATTTCTATTCCCAGCGCTCTTTTAGACATGCGTAAGACGTTTACAACCGTACGAGAACGGTGAATAAAGAATTAAGTGATTTGGTTGTATTCCTTATTCATGTTCTGGTTTTCTCTGGGTGGATGGTCTGTAGCTCAGGAGGAAGAATGATGGATAATGATGGAGGATAGCTGGACGTGCGTGGGGCTCATTCTTGATACCGTTGGGTGACTAACTGCGCTGTTATGGTGGACTTATAGGACTGATGAGGGAGTTGAGAATGATGGTTCTGAAGGTGTAGACATGCAACGGAGTAGAATGATATAATATAGAAAAGATAAATTAAGCAATTAATAAGTGTTTGGAAGTTGGTGCATGACAGTTGTTAAAAATTAAAAATAGAAGAGGTTTCCTAATTCGAGGGAATTTAAGCTATGGCCCTAGAAAATGATGATATAACCCCTTAACTGCCACCGGTCGTATATATACGTCTCCTGCAACTGAAGCGTTCAATGCCCCAAACGTATATATTCGTCTTTTTTAAATACGATCCTTTTCTTTGCGCTGCTATCGGTAAAACTATTCTGTAGGCTTTGGAATACAATACAATGACCTTAACAGTGTTTGCGAAGGATTTATTTATTTCAAAGAAAAATTTGCCTATTTGGGCCTTTTCTTTTCCCTCAAATATGCCGCATACGTGTGCCTTTGTGAAAAAGCGTTGTACTGAGGAGCGTAAATTTTAATTGGCAGCTAAGGAGATAATACAAAATGAATATGATAAAACTTGAAGATGTAGGTATGTAAAGAATGTGTTTATGGATTAGGTAAGAAATAAATCAATAATAAATGTGCTAAAATTACTCTGTGTATTCTACCTGTTTTCTATATTTAACTCAAGTTAAATCATTAATTACAAGAGAAATAGTGATAAATATATATATATATATATGAGGATCATTACGAAAATTCACACAAATTGAAAAAAAATATCTGCTTAGAAATATTCATCTAGACATTCGGATGCCGTTTGAGTTTTAATTCATTGTAATCAAGTTATATTAATCTATTTTTATTTTTAAATCAAAAAGAATTTCTGAGAGTATTCTGATCACATCTACTTTCAAAATATATTAAAGATAACAAAAATACACTTTGTAAGCCTCTGAGTTTTAAAAATTGCTTTGTTTTAGTGATTTCTTTTCAAAATAAAATATTTTTTTTTAAAAATAACAGTGTTGAATATAAATTTTTTGTTCTTACTTTTGTAAATATTTTTCGTTAAAAATTATATTTAATGAGGAATTGTATTCTTGATTCCATTAATCTAGAAATCGTTGAATATTTACACCATTTTTAACCATAAAACTGGCTTTTTAATAAATCTTTGATGAATGATAGCACTGCATTATATAACACACCCAATTTTTCCTTTAATATATTTTCTGTAACAAATTGCATATAGCAAAATTTTGTTATTTTGTACTTGTATCGCGAAAATTACTCATATTTAATAATTAAGAATCCAAATGTAGGATTCACAGAACTATGAGCTTTATTTATTTTCGCCTTTGTATATGCAATTAAAATTTCATTTCAAATAAATGTAAGTTTATATTGTATAAAAATGAACAAATAAAATGAAAAAGTATACCCTTTTTTAATAAAATATTAATATATAATATACGGAACAATATCAGAGAGGAATTATCCTCTTTATTTTATTGCTTTATTTCCAGTTGAATTCTTTTTATGTCTAAAAACTATTCTTCTAAGACCTAAAATCTCAAATAGTAAGCGAAACTTTAAATTTATAAAATGAAGAAAATTGTGTTTTCAGTAAATAAATTTAAATAAGAAAACATGATTTATCAACAGAAAAAAAACTATTTACTTCTTGTATAATATTGTAATTATGTGTACATAAAAGTATTGGGCTCTTTATATTTACCACATTTCTAAAATACTTTCATTTCCTTTTTTTACATTCAAGAAGGAATAATAAAAAACCGTCTTTATCATTAAATCAAATCACCTAATATTCCATTATCTTTTCGAAAGCTCCCTGTTCTTTATTTCCACATTGCGTATTCTATTTAGATGCAGATCATTCTAAAAAAAGTCATGAATAATGCTACAGCACATATTTTGCAAAAGATTTAACGAATATTTGAAAAATAAGGTTATACACCAGTCTCTCTCTGTCTTGATCTTTTAGTACCGCATAAATGAGGATTTTTACAGACTTCTGCTTTTTTTTATTTTTATTATTCCTTCTGGTAGTTCCAAGGACTATTTAGCGAGAGACCTTAAGCACATTTACCTTTCTGTTCAAATGGCTGTCATTAATCGTTGAAAACAAGCACTCTCTCTTTTAACTTGGGAAATATAGTGGAGGTAGTTCTACACCTTTGCCCCAGAGTGAGTTGGTAATTCTTTTCCCTTTCTGTTTAAAAAGAAAGAAAGAATACTGCATTAAAGTCGGTGGCAACAGAACGATATCGTTTGGAGTTTAAAAGTCGCCGAAACTACCTACCAAAAAGTGGCGGGAAAAAGGAGGAAAAATCCGGCGGAAATCGCTACATCTTTCTAGTTATTTATTTGAAATTCAATTTCGAAAAAGTCTTCCATTTTAGTAATCACGAATAACGGAACATTTCTTTATATTTTTTATTAGTCTTTTTCATTTTGTATTTTTTCCCCCTGTGTGTACTGCTTGTTATTTTTCTAAAATCTTTTTTTTCCCTCCCTCCCCTGGCGGAATTCCAAAAAGATTGATAAAAAATTTAAAAGAGAGAGAGAGAAGGAAGTACAAAGTTTTAAAAGGAAGGGTTTTCCCTCTATGTATTCATTGGAATTTTTACTTGTACATGTATTCAGAATAAAAAAAGAGAGAGAAATTTTATTTTATTTATTTTATTTTTTTTTATCTTTCCTTCGGTTTGGTTGCTTCGCCGCAGAAACCAAGTTACATAGGAAAGGATGAGTTAGCAGAAAATTTTTCTTTCGGGAAAAATCAGGACAGGGAAAAAAATGTTTTTAAATTGTAAAAAGCGTCGTGTCTTTTCATATCTTTTGATCTGTGATAAGGTATGAGATGCATATGGGATCGTCTTTACAGCATTTAATCCTTTGAACGTTATAAACAGGAAGTTCCAAAATCTTTTTTTTAAAAATAATATATGGGTACTATGATGGAAATAATGTAATCGTAATCTGTTTTGATAGCATCGAGAGAAAATTCATGAAAATATTCTCATTGAATCCAAAAAGATTGTTAAAACTAAAAGTTCGATAAAAGTATCCAAAATGTTTTTGAAATTTCATTTCAAGGAATCACTGCATCTAGGTCATTTTTAAGTTCATTCACTTTGTCGTAAGTTAAATCAAAGCTAACAATGTTTGTAATCAGTGCTAAAATTTCAAATTCATTTTTTAAAATTCTATATGGCACACGACGCAATATTTTGGGCACGCCAGCGATCAAAATGGTTTGCATTTTATTTCAAAATAACAAAGTTCACTGTGAAGTATTACGAACAAAAGTGAGTGATCGGTCGCGGTGCGTCTGGGAGCATACTCGTTTGCTATTGTCTCGTCTTTGTTCTGTCTTGGACTACAGTTGCTTAAGATGCAAAGTTTGTCTACGCATAACATAGTTAATTTCATTGACACAACTGTATTTTAAAGTTTATTTGTGTCATATTTATGATTTTTAAGTGTTTCTTAACATAGCTAGTTCAGCAAAAGAATAAAAATGGCAAGATAGTAAGAGTAATAGAGGGAATTTCAAATTTGATGAATCTGCAAATATGACATTATTAGTAAAGGCGACAAAGCGGTGTGTGTTTTATGTTCTGGAATAGTGGTATGCAGAACATCGTTTGTATAACGACATTTTGGAACAAATCGCAAATCCTCTTGTCAAAAAAATGAAACACAGCAAAAATCATTAATTGCTTAAAAACCGATTGGCAGATGACTCCATTTGAGCAGGCATTCTATTAAAAGTAATACCTTACAATCCTAATCCTATCTTACAATCCTAGTCATCCACACACAATCTGCAACAACAGAACTGACACCAATGTTACTTTAATTTGAATTTCACGTATAACTAAAACATTTACAACTATACAGTGCAAAAGGTATATTTTGGATGTAAATAAATGATTTTGGGTTCTTAGTATTTAGTTTGATTATTTTCCCAATAATCACAAGTCAAAATTATTTGACGGCACGTCTACATCTCATTAAACACTTCTTTAGAAAAAAACGGCACGTTGATCCTTAAAGATTCGCTACCCCTGCTATAGAATGAGCTAATTTAACTGCTGAGCGTTTTTAAGAAGAAAACAAAATAAGCTTTGTAAACAGAAAGAAATTTAAACCGTATTAAAACACAGACTTAAGTCACAAAACAGAAAAGCTTGTTTATTTTATATAAAAGCTATTACACAAAGTGAGGGAATTGAATATATTTATTTAATTTTTATTAATTTGATTTAATATTGTTTTTATGTGGATATTCTTTATAAACTAATGAATTGCTATTTTTTGTAGGTATGTGCTGTTAATTGTTTGAATAAATGAATTTGATGATTTTACTGTTCCCGAAATAGATCACAAATGAGTAAGTAATTGTATAATTTTAAAAATTGTTTGCATATCTACATATATTTTGTAAATGTGCTTGCTAAAATTTACGTAGTATTAAAAATATAAAGTACAAAAGCAATCAAATTTCACACTGTATTATATTGAAGTAATATTGATTCTTGTAAAGTGTGAAATTGTCTTTATTGTAATCTGAAAAAAAGACATTTAAATATTAATGTATTTGTTAGTCGTTGGGAAATGCAAGATTTAAATGCAAAATTATAATTCGAAATGCTTTGAAGTTTACGCCCCATTTGTCATTTATAGTATCAAATAATTAACATTTAAATATTTATGTTTGGGGTTTCTTACTCAGTTAAGCTGGTCCCGGTGGAAAATGGTTACATTTTTTCTACATAGAGAAAATCCAGACAATCCTATATAAATTCAGTTTGATTTATCGGACAGGATACAAAAATGAAAAATGAGAACAATTTGTATTTCCTTGATAGTATGTTTTATATTCTTATACACTGTTTTGCTTCGATTTTTCGTCCTTTTAAATTGTTTTCTTTCTTTTTACTTTAGAAATTACTGCATTTGTTTTTTAAAGAGAGAAAAACTATTGTACTATTTTATATATAATTCTCAAAAGGCTCTGTCATTTGAAATTTTTGAACTATGTTGTAACGAATTTCTTTAAAGTCTGAACATTATTTCCTGGCAGCATTTGTTGTTTAATGTACGCATGAATAACACCTTAATGAAAAACTGAAAAAAGAGGGTAAAAGCCTTTGTTGCACATATCCCACAAAATTTGTAATTGAATTTTTTTAAAAAAAGGATGTGCTCTCTTATTAACTGTAAAGAGGTTACTATCAAAAATTCCTTACATTTCTGACTAGTATAAAAATGAACACTAATACTAGTATAAAAATGAAAAAAGTTAAAATTGAAAATGGCCGGTTAGTTTGGTACTTTTCCGTTGCGCCGGCGAAAGTGATAAAATCGCCAAAAATGATACAACAGGCACCAAACGGAATATTCCGTCTAATAACTCCTTGCCACCACATTTTTAAAGTAAGACGCCGTCTTTTCTTATCAGTAACGCCTTTATCATAATACATCAAAAATTGATGAAAACCAATGAGAGAACTAATATTTAGTAACCTTTTTTTTGTGTATATTGTGTTTCGTCGCCAATACAGCCTGCTTGGCAAGATTTTCGCCAGCGAAACGGAAAAGTACTGTTCATTTTACTTGTTCATAATTTTATTAGTTTCTCTACTTTTACTAGCCGACTTCTGAATGAGAAACAATTTGGTGCTTAAATATTATCACAACCTATTGGCGATATTACATGAAACGAAGCACACGGTTGCCAATTCAGCACGTACGATACATAGGAAATCGGGTTTGCCAACTTGGTGAGTTATTAATATAGTTGGCAATTGTTCCGATAATACGCAAGTACCAACAATTTTTTAATGTTTATTCTGACAAATTGTGAGAGAATACTTATATATATTAATTCTTTTATTCATTTGCATTTAACTATCCATTCTTCAACGTGCGAGCGGTAACAATTTTTGTAGCTATAATATATTACAGTGTAAACTATATGACCTGTGCATATGTTATGTTTAGTTATGTAAATAGGCAATGGCTCAATTTGTTTAGTAATATTACTTTAGTAAAAATTCCGAAGTTAGGAATACGTACATCATAACATTTATGCTCATGTATAGTAACCCTAATGTTATAGTTAATTTCTATTTTAAATAAACAAAGTGTATATAAATCCGTGAGGAATATTGTATGCATTGGTGATTAATTTTCTGTTCTTCGGTCATTAATTCTCATGCCTGCTTTCCACAACAGTGTATATCATCTTCCTCCTAGTTTTGAAGTCTGTTTAGAAAATTCCTATTGTTTAAATAATATTTGGCGTGAATAATGGCCATTGTGGGCTGTCTACGAAGTGTATTTCCTGAAAACAGTCACACTTAAGCTTAATGATGTAAAGGAATCGCCCTTTTTGGCGATATAAATGATGCAAGAATAACGAGAGAAAAAAATGGCATTCTGTAAGCAAATGCTGAGTTTAAATTGAGAGAGGGAGAGAGAAATAAAAAATTATTCTCATTCTATAAAAGAATCTACGATGCAGGAAAGAGCGAATATTTTAAAAGAACGGATGCAAAATGCATGATGCAGAATTTTTGCTGCATGTTGCTACGAAAATAAAAAAGAACGAAAAAATGCTGCCATTGCATGTGATCTGTATGGGTCTCGTTGTCTTTATGGTAACGCCGTACGGTCGCTAATTACACTAATTAGGCCTGAGGGTTAATTTTTCATTTTTCCTTTCACTATGCTGGACACGTTACTGCCATTTTTTGTTATATTTATTTCCCTTATCTAAGAGCAACCTATCTCTTCTTTTAGAAAAGTTAATTTCGCAGAGGCTGCTATGTTGTGCATTTATTTTTATTTTTAATTGACCAAAGTTTTGTATTTTTGCTGTTCACTTGCATAATTTGGTAATTTTATAGAAGTTGGTGTGAATGATTTTATGGGGAATTCCACTCATTCGAAGTATTTTAGAATTTAATTTTGATGAGAATATTTTAAAATGTACGAATGAGAGAGAGAGAGAGACATGAATTATAATTATTCTTTATTGTTTCCTGAAATCTCTCTCTTTTTTTTCTTATAGGTTTGTAGTTTTAAGTTTCTCATAATTTTGAATTAACTAAAAAAATTATTTGACAAAACCTTTTTGATCTGAAGTTTTTATCCTGAATAAGTAAGCTTAATTTACGAAGGCATTTCAAATATTATTTTTTATTCTTGTAACGAGGAATCGTTTTTATTTTTAAAGTACAAGTCTCTTAAGAAATTATCTGCGGGATATTTCATCTGCATTAGTCTAAGAAACTTATAGTCTAAAGAATAATGAAAAAAGTATCTATTTAAGAAGAATATATTTTTGAAAGTATGTATGGAATATAATAATCTTCTTTTTAACATTCTTTTATAAACTTCACTTGTATATAACGGAATCTTTGAACTCAATGTTTATCCACTTTAAAAGGTCAGATTTATTAAAAATTTTGCTCACTTATCCAGGACCGATGATATTACAGTAATTTAATAATTTTTTTCCATTGTCCTGATCAGGATTAGCGATTTTCCATTTTCAGATCCAATTCCGTATCTGGCGACTAATTTCAGATACCATTTCCAGATTTAACTACAAATTCCAGACTTGGCGACTAAAAGATTAAGTTACAATTTAGTTTGATTAACTATAAAAGGGTGTTTTTTAGTTTTTTTAAGCTGTTGTTTGTTTAAATTAAAATATACTCTTTTTATCACTGAGGTATTTTGGAATGGAAATTTCTGAGTTTTGATAAACTTTATTTTTCTTCCCACTTAACCAGGTAGAAAAATAATTGTACTAATATAATGTAAAACTCCCGATTTTTTTTTCAACTGCTTTAAATTTCCGAATCAGATTTATTTCGTGCTTTATCTGAAAACAAAACAATCACTTTATATTAAACTTTATTTTTATTGTTTTTGTAGTTCTTAAGAGACTTGGAAAAAAACCATATGATTATATAAGTACTTTTCCATACACGAGTAAGTTTTCTTAATTTATCAGGGCCAACAATTTAAAATTTTTTAAAGTTTTGATTTAAAGACCAAAATTGTGTAAACAAAAAGATATAATAGACCGAATTCTTTTTTTTACACGGTCAATAAGTTCCTTAGAAAACCCTGAAAAAAGAATTGGAAAAAATACATGCGATATATGGTAAATTTGGGAATATGCTCTTCAACTTGAAAAAATCGTGCAAAAAAAAAAAAAAAAAAAAAACCTAATTTTTTTTTACAAAAAACGGTGCAAAACTTAACAAAGAAATCCAAATTACATATTTATAAAACAATTCATTTTTATTAAATAAATAAATAAAATTAGTATACAGTGAAAATTCAGTCTATAAGTATATACAAAATATAAATATTCAATTAGGAATTAGAAACAAAACTAACTACTATTGATCGCTACTTGACAGCAAGCGTGCACGTTCATTATGAAATGATTTTAAAATGTTATCATCAGTAAATGTGACAAATACGTCAAGCACAACTTTTTAACTTTGATTCAAATAAAGAATTTCGTTCGTTATTAACGACTTTTAGTATAAAGAGATCGTCAGTCGAAATTATATGGAAATGCCACCATCGAATTAAAAGTAACTTTAATTTGAACATCAACTTTTAGAACTTTATTGAAATTATTTATTGCATCCTACGAACTGAGCACTTTAACACAAAATACAATTATACTGAAAAACAAAATGCTGTGTTCATGTTGAAGCACGACAAATCAAAGAAAAAGGTGATTATTTTAACTTCGGGTTTTCCCCGTAACTCCCAAGAAAAATAATTTGGGAATTCCTGATTCGTTTAAAATAGCATATTGGTGAGCCGTGTTATTTCAAAATCGTGTAAATAAAAGTTGGGTGTATATTGAGATTATTATTAAACTAATATATATAACCTGCAGTAATTTTATCTTTATATTTTATTTATACTTCGGAACATATAGATTTATAACATTAGAAATTCTATGAAAAGAAAATATATTTTTTAGTGTTATATATATTTTGTGTTTTTTCACGGGAATAGTTAGAATAATATGTGTATTTTTTTTCAAAATCTATTTTAAACTGCAAATTTTACGTCAGCTTAACTTGTTCAGAATAACATATACTTCAATTTTTTTTCAAAAAGAAAACTTCTTTCAAAACCAATCATTTATTATTTTTGTAATCTTAGGAAGACTTTGAAGCCATGTAAATAGTTTTCTCAATAAGTATCCCTGAAACTTCGTAATTTTTAATTTCATAAGTCAATGAACAAAACTGCTGAAATAGTGAAAAAATTCAGTTCGCCATTAAAAGAATATATCCTTGTAATTATTTTATCTTTTCATTTTATTCAAAACCTTTTTCTTTTTTTCTTTAAACAATAAAAGCGAGCAAATTATTCCACATCGCTGAAGATTTTAAATATGGTTTCCCATTGTGTCTTCATTTTTTTTTATAGTTTCATTGCCTTTTTCTTTTTTTTTCTTCTGTCCAAGAAAAAGTTTAGAAAACGGTTTTAAAAAAGCCGAGGAACGTCCGGTTACTTATTGAATGAGAACCTCAGTAAATGGGAGAGTACAAAAAAGCTTTAGTGGTAAAAAGTGAAAAAATAAATGTCAATTATTTTTTCAGCTGCTCCCTCCTTTTCTTTGTGATTTATGAATGCGATTGTATTAAAAAAGTATTCGCGACCACTTCAATTTTAACGAGCGCGGAAAGTCCCCGATGAGCGAAAAAGTAAAACAAAAATTTTCGAACAAAAAAAATAATAAAGAAAAAGATGCTGCTTAAATTTACCATTTTAATGAACTCGAAACTATTCACTTAGTTTCGATATTGAAAGATGAAAGAAAAAAAAAAGGACGATTATATTTCTGAAGCGCGTAAAACAGACTTGGCGCAAGGGTGAAAATTTCGTTTTATCTTTTTATAACACAAGTTTAAAGTTCTGAAATATCTTTGATTGTGTGATTTAACTTTCAAATGCATTTTTTAAATCATTAAAAACTACCAGCAGTTATTGTGCTTCTAGTTAGAAAAGCAATTAGAGGTTGAAAACTGAGATATATCATTTAAGGGACACGCTTAAGCTTTGGTAAAACTTGTATTAAACATTTTTCAAATCCTTTATATATAAAGTTTGAGTACGTCTAGTTTTCAATGCATTCTTTGTCATTTGAATGCACATGCATTGTCAACATCTGCCATAATGCAAGGAATATTGCACATTTTGTTTATAATTGTATACCGCGCTGATTGTCAAGCGGCACTAATTTCTTGATTGAGAGAAGGTAGAGCGTCCCTGAGTTATGTAAAGAGTGTTTTTTTTCCAGGTATAGAAGTTTAAGTTGGCATTACTTTCCAAGATGGCGACCGATTTAACAGCTGTCAAGTGATTTATTCTCAGTTTGGTTTGCAATTCATCAAAACGATCATCAAGCAAGACGTAGATTCGTCGAAAGGGCCCGAAACGAGATTGCCGTTGTTCCCGATTTTCATAAGCGAATTTTGTTTAGCGATGAAGCGCACTTCTGGTTGAATGGCTACGTCAACAAACAAAACTGCCGCATTTAGAGTGAAGCTAATCCACAAGTGTATGTCGAAACACCGTTACATCCAGAAAAACTGACTGTTTGGTGCGCTTTATGGGGCTGGTGGAATCCTTCTTCAAAAACGATGAAGGCCACAACGTTACAGTCAATGGTGATCGGTATAGAGCCATGATTACTAACTTTTTCATTCCTGAATTGAACAATTATGATGTCCAGGAGCTGTGATTCCAACAAGACGGCGCAACATGTCACACAGCTCGTGCCACAATCGATTTATTGAAAGACACGTTTGGTGACCGCCTAATTTCACGTTTTGGACCTGTGGATTGGCCTCCAAGATCTTGTGATTTAACACCGCTAGACTATTTTCTGTGGGGCTATGTAAAGTCATTGGTCTATGCGGATAAGCCACAAATGCTTGACCATTTGGAAGACAACATTCGCCGTGTTATTGCCGATATACGGCCACAAATGTTGGAAAAAGTCATCGAAAATTGGACGTCCAGATTGGACTACATCCGAGCCAGCCGTGGCAGTCCTATGCCAGAAATCATATTTAAAATGTAATGCCACAAGATTATCTTTCGAATAAAAAAAATTCATGTCAATCGAATAATACATCGTTGTTTTATTGCAATTTAAAGTTCTATACCTCTAAAAAAACACCCTTTATAAGCTGCATGGAAATTTACCTGGTCGAGCAATTACATGACAAATTAAAGATGTTAAAATAAAACTTTGTAATCTAATCTGAAACTAATTATTTTTAAAAACATTTATTTAAGTTTTACGTTATATTTAAATTTAATATATTGCACCTATGATTCAGCATGATCATCTTTTGACACCTCATACAGTTTTAAAGTTTCTTTGTGGGGAATCATCCATCTACCATGGCACGCACTACTAGTATGTGAAATTCTATCTGTGCTTTTCTTAAAGAACATTAAAGACTATACTAATTAGGACGCTGTTTTTGGCACACCTTTGTTTCTAATTCTGACTACAATTTATAGTCGAATGGATTTGAATCCGTAATGCATAGAAGGCCAATATTTGTGTTTCATGAAGTCCAACACATTCATTCTCTTTCAGGGACATAGCTACCGCCGTATCAATGATATGGTTCTCCCAAGCTACTGGGGTCACATTTGCCTTATGAGCAGAAGTATAATCTCGTTAAAAAAAAGTCCAATTATTCTTATTGAACAGATTTACATTCATGGGCTTCATTACTGGTTGTATGATAGTGTCTTGATAAATGTTTGTCGTAGTTTTCAGTCCATTCTAACGAAAACGAATTTCTGAAACGCCTTCATAGGTGACAGCATACCATTAGGAAGCTGGATGATATAAGCTGTCTGCACGCACTTTTTCTTCCCTTTAACTTCCTGGGGACACCTTGCATATACAAGCTCATTCTGGTGGTTGAAAATAATTCTTCAATGCCACAAATGTTTTCGTTAGTATGCGAATTAGTCTGGGGCCGTTATGAGCACACCTCAGTAAGCCACCTCTGACGCTTTAATTCCTTTGTAAGAAAATAGAGTTATTCTTTGATAACCTCTTGGTCTTCGACCTTCAATTACTATGAGACACAATGTTCTTTTTGACATTTTAAAAAGTAGTGATTCTTAACCTGAGGTCCGTGGACCCCTGGGGTCTCCAGAGCCATTCTAGAGGTCCTTAAAGGTTATCTCATTTAATGTTAAGAGTTTTCTCTTTTACAGACTCTGAAAGACCTTGTGGAAATACTGAAAGATGCGCCATCCTACAACAGGTCACTTAATTGCCTTTAGTGAAAATATTCAATTAGAACATGTATTTCGATCTAGAGTATTCTGTTTTTTACTGTTTGCAACTGCATAGCCATTACTACAACGTAATATTTTCAAAAAATAGTAGAAACACTTGTTCAAATATAAGTAGCAGAGACAGTCTTAAGATTATTATGGAACTTTTAAATGACTCAGCTAAGTGTTAGAAGTCAGGAAGGGGGGCTCTAAATCTTGGGGTTCCACTATGTCAGGCTGATACACAAAGGGGGACCGCGGTAATCGAAAGTTTAAGAACCACTACTTAAAAGTATTTAGCACGAAGAGTTTTCTTTCGACAGTGATTTTGCTGAGTTCTCACCCTGATTGCTTTGACGAGAGCTGCTGTTCTCACCAAGCGTGGATGACTCGGTTAGGAAGGTTGTGCAATATGTGCTGTTGGCCTCAGAAATGTTCTCGTTTGTTTTATAAATGTATAAACTTTTTATGTATAAATGCTTAAGAGCCTTAAAAGACCTTATGGGCTCTTCGTTTTTTTGATGTAGTGAAACATTTATTGTACTTACTCTTCAGTGTTAATGTATCAGACTACGTTCGGAACCATGATTTTGCAAAAGCGTATAAATGGATATTATTTATGATATTTAGTGTCACTTAGATTAGAAAATGTATATAAAATTGTTTTAAGAATAGTATTACAATAAAAAATTATTTAAGTACAATATTTTGACAAAAAATGAACATAGAATGATCCATTTTCAAAATATTCTCCTTTCGTGAAAAATGCTTCTATTATAATAATATTTTGCTTGTATATAGCTCAGACCTTCGTACAGAGGCTCAACTAGAATTTTTGTCATACGTAACTTAGAAGTGGGTTTTTTTTTATCCATGTTTTACGACAACAGAGGGGAGAAATTTTAAGAAGAAAACGCCGATAATTATTTCAATTGGTTGTAAGTCTGAAAATAATGTGAATTTTTCAAAAATCATAGTCGAGCCTCTGTAGAGAGGTTTGAGTTATATACAGGCAAAATATTATTATAATAGAAGCATTTTTCACAAAAGGAGAACATTTTGAAAAAAGGTTATTCGAAGTTAATTTTTTGCCGAAATATTGCATTTAAATAATTTATTTTATCAAAATGTCCTAAAACAATTTTATACATGTATTCTAATCTAAGTGACACTAAAGATCATGAAAGTTATCCATTTATGCACTTTTTTAAAATCATGGTTCTGAACGTAGTGGGATACCTTAAAGCTCTGACTGATTGAGAATATCATGCGTGAAAGGTTCTGAAAAATATTGCACAACGATATAAAGATGAAATTTAAAATCATCTTTTGTGTTTGAGTTACAGCAAACTATTGACGTATTTGCATATAAATCAAATGAAATATTCATAAGAAATATATTGAAAACGTTGATAACATGATTTTATATATGTAGCGTAAAAAAATTCTTTAGTAGTTGCATTCAGTTCCTGTGATTTAAAATTAAAGAATAGAGAATTATACTAACTACTCTAGTTCTGCTTTGATTTCATTTAATTATGCCACAAAGCAGAAACTGACAGTAAATGGGTATTTAATATACGTGGAAGCAATATATTATGTTTCAAAAGTTACGTCATTTAATTAATTTTTCACGAGAAAAGCCATGTCTGGATCTTAATATTTGAATAGGGAATTCGAGTTCTAAAATCAATGCTAAGGTTGTACATCAATGTAGAATATCTAATTACATAAGCTATGTATGCGTGAAAGCAACATTTTTTTTTAATTTTTAATTTGAAATTTAAGCTTTGAGTGAAACTTTTATTGCCTTCAAAAATTTATATTTTACTCTCTAAATATGTGTTATTATTTCACCAACATACAAGGCTTTTATTGTTGCAGAAAGGAATAGCAAAGACATTTGTTATTACTTTAAGAAAAGCAGAAACACATGGAAGTTTTTTTTTCAAAATTAAGCGTCTACTGTTTGGGATGTTGTTCGTATGAAGAATTAGGATAAAATATTTGTTATTTCTATTTGACGTGTAAATAAGTTTGGATTTTTCCCCTGTAATATAAAAACTATAACCATCTTCGACTAGACTCATATTCTGAGAGTTGCATGTGATAAGATTACATGAATGGTTTTAGCTGTATAATCAGTCGAAATCTGTCTGTAGTATATATTATATTAAGTATGTATTGATTTAATTTAAAATAAATCTATATATAAAGCAGATATCAAATTTAATTTTATAATGAGACAAGATGCTTTTTTTTTCGCTGTTTGTTCTTCAGAAAATTGCTTCCATTACTTCCATAAGAGAACAAATGATACAAGTTTCGAGAAGTATTTGATTGTAGAATTAAAATCTTTGAGAATTTTTTGTCGTACTTAACGTTTCATAAACATTTTTAATTTTTCTCCGATCATCCTTTCCGGATGACAAAAACATGTGGTTTATTTTTCATTTTTTTAAATTTTTGTTACTATATTACAGTTTTATTAAATTATTTTAAAGAGAAATTCAATCATTTAAATATTTAAATGAACTTAATTGGATATATATTTTAGCAAATTTTCGAACGTGTGGCTGACATTATATCCAGCTTTGAACCAATTAATATTTGGTAATAATATTTATAGCCTATTAAAGTTTGCTTGCTAATTTAAGTGGAAACTAATATTTGATCTGAATTAATTAACGTATGAAAACTTAAGACGAACCTGCAAGACACAGAATTAGATTGAAAATATCTTTGTAATAATTAATACCAGCATTGAATGTAATTTATTTCTCCTTAAAGATAACCTATATTTGAAAATAGTTGTGAAAATGCCGTCATTTTCTGCATTACTAAAAAAATTCACAATGAGGCGTACAATAAGTAATTTATATTAATGTATATATTTACTTAGATAAAATTCTCATTTTAAATAATTTCAAGGTTTCAATTTTCGAAAAAATGTTTTTATACTTTTACAAGTCATCATTATTTGAGCTTTGGCAGCCTCAAAGCACTGCCTTGAGCTTACCTCAAAGCAGTGCTTCTCAAACTTTCTATATTTAGGACCCAATATTCAGTCGTCGTTTTCATCGCGCCCCCCTTCCATACAACAACAATGTAATGAATTCAAAATACTATATTTTAACGTTAAACCTACAATACGACTTAAACCTCTCAAGGATGGCCGGCGTATATAAACGTCTCGCTCATCCAAAGCATTAATTGCCCCGAACGTATATTTACGTCTTTCCGAAGTACGATCTTTTCTGAGCTCTGCCATCCATAAAATTATTCCGGAGGCTTTGGAATGCAATAAAAGGACCTCGACAGTGTTTGCGAAGGATTTACTTATTTCTGAGGATTGGCTTATTTATTCCTTTTTCCCCCAATACATCACATACGCTCGCCTACGTGTTAAACCGTGGCATTGGGGAGCAATCGCATCATTTTTAATCGACATTCAAAGGATTAATTATAAACCATACAAATTATCAAGATAAGTGTTAATTTTTGCCTATAACTTTATATATAATAAGCCAGTGGCGCACACAAGGGGGTCCTGGGGGTCCGGACCCCCCAAAGCCCTTTGATTTTTTCCGATTGATTATAATTCTAAGTACATAGTACGTAAAATTTAATTAAGTATTTGTTATTAATGATTAATTTTATTAATTAATGCTAATTATTTATTCAATAATTAGTTTTTTACTGTGTTTTGTTCCCGAAAATCGACAAAATCAAAATAAGCATGATATAAGAATGGTGAACTTTCGACCCCGGACCCCCCTTGAAAAATTAATGTGTGCGCCACTGTAATAAGCCCATGGTGTCACTTTTAATCATTAAACTTAGTATTGTTAAAATAATTATAAAATAGTACTGTCATATTTATTAGTGTATTATATCAGTATCAATGTGTATTTTTTTATTATGTCAGAATGTATTTTGTTTGTTTACTTTCATCAAATTAATAATTTTTTAAAAAAATCTTTAGTTTTCGACTTTTCAATATGCTCGCCCCCTGCAGGCTTATCACGCCCCCGTAGAGGAGGGCGCCCCACAGTTTGGGAAACACTGCCTCAAGGAATAAATTGTAAATTTTTCTCTTTGAATAGAAAAGATAGTTTTGATTCATATCTTTCTGAATTTAACACAAACTGAGTGTGCGAAATAAAATCTTACTATTCAGCTCCATTAACCAATGCGTAGCGCAATAAACCTTTTGGATGAAGTGTCCACAGTGTTCATAACACAATAACGGTAGTCCGTCAAATTTACTGCTGTTGGAAAAAATGAAAAATAATATTAATAAAAGCCAATCTAACAAGATCTATGACTGCTTACGGTTGCTCTTCACAGTCTGATGTATAACGGTACAAGTTCTCGAAAATTAATTGCCGCCATAAAGAAACTAAGAAACTGGGTTAAAAGAAAATAACAATAGCTAGCGATAATAGTAAAAGAACTTTTCAAAGCCTTCTCGGCTCTAAGAAAAATAATAGTAAGAAAAAGAAAAATCAGGAAAATGGTTTGATGAATTATGACGACTCCAGTTTTCTTAAAAGCGCCAGCGCGAACAAGAAAAGATGCCATTTCTCATGGTACAGAATCTTATCCCGACTTCTTTTTTATTTTCTTTCCATTGCTTTTTTGTTCGTTCGAAATAAATGGGTAAAAAATAATACCGGTGTTTGTGCCTCCGATGCAAATGAAATTTCGACTATGAATTATGATGATCCGCTGTGCCATTTGTATCCAATGAAAACTCCTTTGAGGATTTTAGATTCCTTCTAAAAAAACTCCTTACAGATTCCCATTGCTTAGTATAAGAAGTTAATATACGTCGTGCGTTTTGTATTCTGTATTCTCTTTCATGAAATATCGCGTTTTTCTCTGGAAATAGAAAAGAGGTATGATAGCTAGGGAAAGGTGATTTTCTTGAAGAAAAGGCAATAACATCGAAGAATGGAATGACATAAGATATATAAAGCAAGGTAATACAAAACTTCCTCTTAAATCATTTATTTAAAACAGAAGCTCGTTAATCATTGTTTTCCTTATGTAGACTACTGTAAAATTTATGAAAATGCAGACGGAATTGACTTCTTCATGTTTAATGAAACTATACATAAAACCTATTTTTCCATGTTATGGCATAAGCTATTTGACGTCAACAAAACTAATCATTCATTTTAATCATTCTCCTTGTTTCTAAAAGTTAACATCTTTTACTATTTGATTTTCGACTTTCGGGGTAATTTTAAACTATGTTTTTGATTATGATTTTGAAAAAATATGTTAGTTTGTGACGGGTTCTATTCACGCGTCTGACTAATCCTCTAGGAAAAATGCTTTTTCTGATTTTATATACTTATAAAACTTTTTTTTATTTCTAATGGCAGATTATGAACAGTGTTTAACAGAGTTCATCATTCTACGTAGTACATTCACCGAAAGCAGGTATCTCTTTTTAGTGAGGCGCCATATAGGCGGATACCAATCACCGCAGTTAATTTTGACGCCCACTTTCTTCTCTAGAGGGATGCACCTGAGCTCTGACGATACGAACCTGTGCTAGGATTTAATTTTGCTTATAGCGCCCCCTAGGGATCTTTTACATGCTGTATAATCATACGACATGGCCACTGTCGACTTATAATATAAAACTTCTTTATGTAAAATAATCACTATTTTTGTTAATGAGGGTTAATATTTAAAGTCAAGTGAAGAGGAATGTTGTTGGTGAGAATATTGTTGTCAAGCTGAGATTAAAACGTTATTTAATACTGGAATCATTGTAGTTCAGGATGAAAGAATAGACAAGCTGATCAGGGACTCGTATTATTGCTGAGGGTCTACTACACTGATGATTTGTACAAGATTTATATTCTAGATCAGCTGTTTTTAAACTGTGGTCTGCGGGCCCCTGGAGTCCCCAGCGTCTTTCTACGGGGTCCGCGAAGACCTTCCATTTAATGTTAGGATTTTCCTTTTTTTACAGACTGATAGGCTTCATGGAAAACTTGAAAGATGTGCCACCCTAGACTAGATCTTTGAATTGCTCTTGATGAAAAAACTCTGCTAGAACAAGCATTTCGATCAAAATCATGGAGGTGTGTTCAAAATCGCGATGTCAGGCTGATCCATAAAGGGGGGCGTTGCAGTCGAAAATTTTTAAGAACCACTCTTATAGATAATTAAATTAGTATTTAAGCTGACGTGTGTGTGTGCTTCCCATATCTTATATCAATTTTAGATAGCGATTAGAAAGCTTTAATAAAGTATATATTTAAGGAACTGTTTCATCCTTTGGTGAACCCTAACACTTCAGTGGGCAAGATTTCGCAACAAGTTGTCTGGAAATAGATACTAAATAGGTGAAAACAGGGAAAAATTATCTACAAAAAACATTAAATCATAAGTCTCAACAAAACACAAAATATATTCCATACCCAACCATGATACTTTTTATATTAAATTTGATTTGATTTGAAATTATAAGTACTCGTACTTTCTACTGCCTTTGCGGTAATGTTCATTCATTATAGAAATTCATCCTGTACCACATGATTGTTCCTGTACCTTAAACTTTCATCTCACAAAAATCAACAGAATTAATAATAATACATTAGACATGTAATAAATAATGAAAATTCTGTACATAAATTTTTAGAATCAATCCAAGTTGAATATGGGATGTTTTTTGGATGGAGTCTAGTGAACATAATTGATCACATACTTGATTTTCGGGCTCGCATGAAAGTTTGATAGCTCTAATTAATGAAAAGGCAATATCCCCGCTTGGAGTCTTTGCTGCTGTGAGCTCGGGAAACATTTTAAGCCTGGATTTCAATGAAGAATTCTTTGGATAATAATAGTAACAAAAATAATGCTTTAACCAAAAGGGCAATAGTATCCCGATGGTTAAATTTGTGGGCTGTATGGTTGGTGCAGCGCAAATGGATCTTTGACTCAAATGGAGTGATGCATAAGAGATAGCCAATTTCCCACACACTAAGCTTTTTCTTGGGAATGAATTCTTGCTGATGTCATACCTCGCGATGGCGCAGAACTCGAAGCAAACAAATTAAGTACGTACATCGATTTCGATACGTCGTAGCAGTTGTTCGTAGTTGTTTAAGCATCCAACTTGATTATTTTGAGTTACTTGAGTTTTTGTAGTAAACATAGTAATCTGACATGTTTTAAAAGACGGGTACACTGTCGAAAACAAGTGTTAAGAAAAGTAAACATACAGTTTAATGTAGAATAGCCACACCTACGCCACTGAGTGGATCACAACACCTTAAAAACATTGGAACTCTTCCGTACTCTGGAAAAGTCAGCCCACCCCTGTATTAACTAGTAATTTAATTTTTTTATTGTATTTTTATCCCAACGGTGGCGTCTGTTTTTATTATAAATACTACTAGACATGAAATCTTAAATTCTGGAAGTTTATTTATTATCAATTGCGTCAAAGTATATATGGTCTTCTTTTTAATATAATATCCTTCCTGACAGTAATTTACACAGTAGAAGAAATAAAATTCGTATTACACTATAGAGACTACAAAATGAACAGATTTATTTCTCATCTATCATAATAAAAGTCTTTTTCAATAATACATGAAATAAAATGAATTTAAAAAAGAACATAGTTCGTTACTGTTTTGTCTCTATCTAAAAGAAATAGAGACTTAAGATGTCATTTCTTTTGTAACATATATAAAAATGATCATGACTTTGCTACTTTTTTTTCCTTCAGACTTTTGTCGCAAGTTCTGAAAATATTTTTACTGTACCTATTAAAACAGCATTATTTCAGTTTGATAACACTTTTCAATTTTTTTTAGTTTTTGATTTTTAAGATTTTTTTAGAAAAATATTTATCTTTTCCTAGAGTAGCAATTTTATTGTCATCATCGTCTTTTATTATTTTGATTCAAAAATAAAAATATATTGATAGCATGTACATTTTTTTTATTCTTTGATAAACTGATTGAAATGGATTTAAATATCAATATCGGACAACATACGACAAAAAGGTAATCTTTTGTAACTATTTATGAAATCATTTTGCATTCAAATGCATTAGGCATGAATTTAAAGGCCGTATAAAATCTGATTTACCAAAACTCTCATTGATCTCCAATATTTCTGCTGCTTAACATCAATGAAGCTGATTCAAGAAAATATTAGTTTTATTGATTTAATATGCATTATTCAAAAATGTTTGTCTGTTGCCTTTTTGATATATACCAGCAGTCAGCAACCTATGACTCATGTGACTCATTTGGCACGTGGTATAATTCTCAGTGGCACTCTGAGCCACTACAAATTTTTAATTTTTGAGTGGATGGAGTTGATAACTTTGAGATGGAGTTTGTTGAACTAACAAGTTTAGAATTATGGAAAGCAACACTTATGGCAGAGTTTCTCAAACTTTCAATATTCGCGACCCAATTTTCAACCATAATTTTCCACGCCCCCTACAATAACAATGCATTGAATGCAATAATGATGCACTTTACCCTAAAACCACAATACAAATTTTAATAAACCGTACAAATTATCAAGATAAGTATTAAATTTGGTGTATAATTTTGTGTATAACAAGCTCATGTGAGTCGCTAGTAATTATTAAATTTGTTCTTAATTTAGCATTGATAAGTTAGTTATCAAATGCATTGTGCAGCACTAATCTGATACATTTATAAGTATATTATAACAGTGTAAATGTGTATTTCATTTCTTATTATGTCGGTATGTATTAATTTGCGTCCTTTCAAAGTAATATTTTTAAACAACATTTTATTTTTTACTTTTTTGATATGATCGCGTCCCTAACGCAAGGTTATCACGCCTCTCTAGGGGGCGCCCCACAGTTTCAGAAACGCTGATATTCGAAACTACAAAAAAAAAATCTGAGAAATAACTAACGAAAAACAACAGCTATTTTAAACTATAAGGTGGCATTGTTGGAGAGGTTTAATTGTTTGTAGAGAGAAAATTGCATGTACTCCGCTTTACATGCTTTTGGTTCTACATATCAGTGTGAATAAATATTTTCTGATGTGAAAAATATTTTGAATCCCCAAAGAAGTTGCTTAACAACTGAACGTTCAGAATCCTGTCAAACTGAAAGTCACAAATTTTACCCCTTATATTACTATATGAAATACAGCAATGCAAAGATAAGGTCCGCATTAAAAAATTATATTTTTTATTTAATTAAATTGAAGGGAGATACTTATATTTATGCTATATATTTCTTATTTTAAAAAATGTGGTTAAAAGAGGTACATAATAAAAAATTTATGAACAGTTTTAACTTTTTATTTATGTTGAAGGAATAGATATGTTTTATGTTGTCTATTTTCATCTTAATAACTTTTATATTATACAAAATAATATATAATAAAACTCTAAATCTATATTTTAGCCTTTTATCGCGGTAGTCGAATTGTTTCAAATATTTCCTACAGTGTGTCAGCCTTAATTATATTAATAAGTTGGTTTGGCACACTACAGCTGTAAGGTCACCTACCCCTGGTGTATATCATCATCTATGCCCATGAGAGCCGCTAATATTTAACATTTCATTTTAAGTGACTTTATAAACAAATGTCTAATTTACGAATAAGTTCAGAAATTTTTTTTGTCCTGATTAAATGGTTACGAGTATTATGTTCTTAGTAATAATAATATATTTTACGAATTAAAAGAAGAGCATCCAATTTTCATTTTTTCGAATTTTTAACATTAATAAAACATATGTTTTGGTACTTTATTAATTAATGGTATTCATGTGTAATGCAAATAAATTGTTTCAGTGTAGACTGCTATGTGTCATTTTTAAAGTTTAATAATATTTCGAAAAACTGATTAATTTTAAAGATTTTGCTCTCCTAATGTTGAAAAATAGGAAACATTTTCACAAAATTTCTTACAGATAGAAAAATACTTAATATTAAAACTTTGTTTCGACTTCCTTAATATATTGAGTTCATTTTATTTATTACATTATTTTTTATAGTCGAATTAATTATCTTTTCTCTGCATAAATGCTTCTTTTTTTAGATTTCTTATTTTTTAAAAAAAGAGTATTGATAATTACAGTATGACATAATAAACCTTTCATTACAATTCAAGTTTTTAAATTGCTTTTTTTAATCATTTGTGTATATTTTCGAACAAAAATTAAATATGAATGCATTAGAATAACTGAATAGTGTTCTCGGAATTCGAATATGTTAAAAGAGAATTTAATTTAACATAGTTAGTACATCACAGTTATAGATGTTTTTTATATCTTTAGAAATTAATTGATTCTTTTTCATATTTTACATTAAGAAATAATTCTCCTTTTATCAAGACTCCTTTTTAATTTTAATATTTTTTTCTTTGCTTTCAATTATAAGTTTGCTTCAACGTGAAGAAATGTTATCTCTTTTTTTACTTCATCTTAAAAAGGCTCAAATTCTAAAATAAACGTGTTCCTATAAGTTTATGCTTAAGTTATTTATTGAAAATTCTATACTATATGATAGAATAAATAATCTGAATGATTTAGCAAATCGTTGCAATTTAAAATACATATGCTCCGAATGAAGAGTTATGTATATTAACATTTGCGAACACAAAGGAATGTTTAATTTAATTCATTCGTGAATTTAGCCTGTCAAGGATTATGCAAACAAATAGATAAAGCTTGTTTATCTATTTTTTCCGCAAAAACTACTGTCAATTTCTTTTAATGTCGTTTATTCAGTTTTTATTTTATTTTGTAATGGAATCTATCATTATGTATAATAGCTAAATTATTCCATAGTTAAAAAACTTTTTTCTCATGATGTGTTTTGGTGACAAACATTTTTCCATTTAATTAAATTTTTTGATGATTTATTATTATTATTATTATTATTATTTGAAATAATTCAAAGGATGGTGGAAGATCAACTTCTACAAATCAAATTAAAATATTGGTATTTTTTTTACTGAATTTGAAAAGGTTCATTTTAAGTATCAATTATAAATCCATTATCAAACAAAATTGCTGAATTTATTTCAGAATAAAATGAAATCTCCATATAAAACGGCTTTATTACTTTGCAAGAATGAAAACATTTATAATAGTTTGCTATGGAATAATAATGTCTTATTAATTTGAGTTCTACGGGGAAAATTAATTCTGTTTTCTGGTTTCAAAATTGAGAAATAAAAACAAGGAAACAATTTCCACATTTTTTATAAATTTGTTGTAATTTATTATACATTATATTCATGAAATATTATTCATTTATAATTTATTTAAAATTTAAAATTTTGTTGAAATGAGCTAGCTTCTGGTATCTTTCAATGATTTGAACATTTATTCTTGATTATGAGCTCATGTGTTCATCAAGTTAAATAATTTAATTTTTATAAAATTTCCAGTTTTTAAATCTTTTTAAAAATAGGTATTCAGTTGAGATAATTAAAATTAATAATAAGCCGAACTGCAAATCTGGTTTTTTTTCTAAACAGTTTTGTCAAAATTTTCTGCAGATAGCTTCAAAAGTGAAAAAAAATCAATGATATTTTTTCCTTAAAACAAGTTTTAAATAACTTTATATTCTGTTTGAAAATTTTGATTCCAAAGTAGTTTTATGCAATTTTAATTTAACTATGAATGGTAATTTTACATTTTTGATGGCTTTAAATGAATTTCTACAGTTTAAAAAAAAAAAAAGGCGTTCCAAAAAGTGTGCCATTGAAGTGTTCTTTTTAATTATCTAAGAATTTATAGATATCTTTGTTTTGTTTAGATGAGATTCCCTTATGAAAGTATAGAGCATTTGTTAATAAGTTAATCTTAATTCAAAAAATGCTGGCGAATTTTTAAAAAAATAGATTTCAATGCATTTAAGTTTCTAATTTTCTCAAAATTGAATGTTTTAAAAATTTTATAGTCTTTCAAAATATTTACTTAATATATTGTTATTCAATTAAATTTTCGATTGATTCCAGAAACTTATTTAGAAATCATTGAAATCTTTTAATTGCATAGTTATTTCATTTAAATTTTTAATATTATTTTTATTTATTTAATTTTATCCCTCGTCGAAATTTTTCTCATATTTTTCCCCTTTCTTTCAATTTTTTCATTTTTTATATTATTACATTTTGTTGCGATATATGCTTTCATAAATCATTGAACATTTTTTTTTAAATTTAAATTATTCGCCCAGGGTAATGATAAATATTCTTTGTTCTACACATTTTTCTTGATTATCGGAACAGCACTTGCTTCCATAAGTTTTGCGATATACTCTGTCTCTTATAAGGAGCTCCAAAACGATTTTTTAATAAGTAGAACAATAATTAATTTTTTAGTTAGTGAAGTTATGACTGGACAGATAACGAACTCATCTACTCTTCAAAGTTTTATTTTTCTATTTGCCAAAGATTTTCTTATAATTATTTATAATGATATTGAATTATACTGAAGTTTCTTAATAAACTACATCTTTTTGAACGAGATTTTAAGATGGGAGTTCGTCTTCACAAAGAGTTCTATACCAACCAATGACATATAAAAGTCACCCGTCTTTAGAAAGAAAAAAATAATAGAAATACAAATGCTCGTCTCTCCTTAGGACTAAAATTTGAATTTCAACAGTTCTCAGGAGAAGTGCTGTAATGATGCTTGGAATGCATTCCTCGAGAAATATTCTTCACATACGGTTTCCTTCTTCTGCCATAACCACGGAAATAAAAACAGGTGGAAGATGGCGAAGGAAGGACTTGGCGAAGGAAGTAATAATCCTTCTATTCATATCATTTTTCGTGGAGTGTCAGGAGAATCCATACAAAATAAAAAAAAAAAAGGACTTGGATGAAAACTGTGAAGGCGAAGAGGATAAAAAAAAAGAAAAATTTAATCCGTCATAGATTGTGAAATGTCGAAAGGTTTCGTCAGGACAAATATTATTGCTTCCTTTGTAGCAAAGTTGGATATTTGGTTAGAAAAAAAAATTGCAAGTAACAATCGCCTTTTATTACTGGTGAATACAGCGCTAAAGTAAAGTCATTACATGTTGGTAAAAGATGTCATCCTTTCCTATTCGTATGAAGACGTCGAACATACAAATATGTCAGATGTAGTAGTCTTCTGACTTTTCTACTCCAACTCCAAATATAAATCTATTCTTTTTGGAAAAAATGCACTAAAAATGCTTTTATTTCCCTTCATTTTTTTCGGTTTGCCATATATATTTGAAGTTTTCTACTGGAGGGAATAAGATGAATGTGTAAAAAGAATCGACTTTCTGTATTCCGTGCTTATATTTGTGAGAAAAAAATGGCAACTGTGAATTTTGTGTAAAAACATTCCGTTAAGCTTTTAATACTTTTTGCTTTCTTCGAGTAAATCTCGGAGTTGGAAGTGGTCGCGGAAATTGAGCAGAATTGAAAAGAAAAAGAAATGCTTTTTAGAACTTCGATTTGAGTATATTTTTCGTTCACGTTTTCTCATTTCGCTGTCACATGAAAAGTTACTGAAATAATTCTTAGAGATTTAGGAGAGAATGACTTTTTTTTCAATGTCTTTCCGTCTCTCTCGCTTAAAAAAAAGCGCTGTTGAGTTTTTTTTTTTTTAAATTCATTTTCCGAATTTTGATTTCCTGCCTGTGCCAACCAAATTGCATCTACAATCGGAGCTATGAATTCATAAACTTACTTACCGCAAAAGAATTTTTGAATGAATTAAGAAAAAAAGAGCTATGACTATTTTTAAATTAATTTTTATAGTACAAAAAAATCATTTCAGTTGTTAGGATACTGTATTGTTGAAAATTCTAAGATCAAATATATTACAAAACGGAACAATACTTCTTTATTTAAAGCTATATGTATGGAATAAAATTTCAATATTTTAAAAGAAATTTGTATGTTTTGGAAGAAATTTCCTAATTTATCTATCAGTAATAATTTAAAAATCATTGTGGTTGTCAGTGTCTAAAGTTATTAGCCTCGTAATTTTGTTGAAGTTCTAAAATTTCGGGTATTTAGACTCCAAAAAAAGATTAATCACACGTAATAATAGATGTTTAATGTTAACTGTTACTATGCCTCGTAAATCCTCCCTTGAAAATTCAATGATTAAGATGACAGCTATAATTTGATCGTTTGACTATGATTCAAAAATAAAATGACCGCTATCCATATTTTCTGTATATTCGTCAGCACTCTAATAGATTATGCAAAAAATAAACGATGTTTTGACAATTTAGAGCACATCCATTTCAATATTATTTTTTCGAAGACAATTCAAATTATCAAAATTCAGTTAAGCTGACTTAAATGTATTATTGCCGCGGTAGCCTAGAAGTTAAGGTAACTGAATTACGGATGGTGTGTCATGAGTTCGAGCCCTGTTCCGCTGAAGATCCGTCGTGCAGAGGGGTGTTGATGCTGCTAAATAAGTCGAAGATCAAACGTCCTCTCGTTGGTGTGAAGTGAAAATTAGGAGAGAGGGATGCCGATTCAGGTGCTGTCCTCGTCACATGACCGTGGTTCAAAATTACGAGGTACATCGCCTAAATCCCTCGTGTAGCTAAATAGCACGATGTTAATATTAACTCACTGACTTAAATGTGTTGATTTTATTTTGATAAAAACAACATCTGTCTGAAAAACCTTCTTTCATGCATACCCACAAACAATTAAATATTGCTTACTTCTGAAAAATTAAGGTATAAGCGATCTGCACTAAGATTCTTTAATTTACTTTCCTTTCTTTTACACGTTTTTTCAAGGAATATATTTATGGTGTAAAAAAAGGTATATATTCGTTAAATAGCATTAGCGTTAGTTATAGATAAATATACTGTTCCATGTAATTATTCAAACAACGTCCATTTAATATTACAACAAAGTTATATTGTAAAATTCGTTTAATTTTTGAAGATGTATATAAATATAATTTTATCAAAATATTTTTTTTTCAGTTTTACCAAAATAATACTGATTATTTGATTTTACATCCCCTTAAAAATCGATAAAATGAATTAAGTGTGAATTTTATTTATATGATTGTGCGAGCTCGTGACTGGCGTTGTATCTGTCGAGTTGTGTATTCGAATCCTGCTGCCACTAAAGACCACCACGCATTGGAGCTGATGCTTGTTAAATCTGTAAAGACTCGAAGTCTTGACGTTAGTGTGGTATGGAAGTTTGGAGGAATAAATTTCTGTTCAGGTGCCGTTCTCGCCACTTCACCGTTGCGTCACCTCATGTTGCTGTAGTGACGTCAACATACAATCAATCATACCTGATGTAAAATGCCCTTTGACTTAGTGGTATAACGTACCATCCCCTCACTCCTTTCGTGAGGGGCAGGATTCTAGGAGCCCAAAGCCTGTTCTTCTAAGCCCAAGTTCACAGGGACATCTTAAGGTATGGGCCAACTTGTGACGGGCTCACGCGTCTTTTCATTAACATATCCTTTTGGGTTCTTTGAGGCCAGAATGAATGGCAACTCTTTTCCAACCAACCCAAGAAGTAAAGCGTGAAGGAAAGATGTAAATTAGGAAGCTTTTAAATATCAGAAGTTTAGAGTAAGCCGTGTGGCATTTGGGGGAATGTTATGATAGTCCGTATTTCAAGTGTGAAGAGGTTTTGAGAGGTTACGTGACAGTCAACAGAAGTTACCCGTAACAGAGAGCCCTTAGGTCAAGGTGCATACCATTGCCCGTCAGTGAACCGTTACTTCAACTAGGATCGGATTGATTGATACTTCGATCGACATTAAGATAGGAGTGTCTATTTAAATATTCGGATCTGTGATCGCATTGGAATTAAGCTTAGGCGAGTTAGTTATTGATTGTGGTCGGAGTTACGTTATTTCGGTATTATATATTGTGTATTTAACTACCGTAGATTCTCTCACATATCATATTATTATCTAATTTGTTAAAGGTTTAAGTTAAGATCTTAATAAAGTCATATTAAGATCATGGCAGAGAAAGCTTCTGGTTCTTCTTTTATTCCTACAACTCTAGCTCACGCTGATAATCTAGGAGAATGGCACCCGAGGAGGGGGGGAATGCCCTTACAAACTGGACCTGGGCCTCGTTTCATTTTCTGCTCTGTCTTAATAAGATCCGGATAGTTTTAACGGTCAAATATTATTCCCACGCATATTCTCCGAAAAACAAGGAATTTCCAAATGCATATCAACCAGCAAAAGTGGTAAGACTGTATTCTTGTGTGATGACTGTTGTCTATGTCTAGGCCTAGATCTAAGACTATAAACAATCATTCAACATATTTTGTCAAAATGTGGCTATCGGTCGTGTCGGTCTGTGCCTAGGTTTTTGAGATTGTGAGTTGTGCATATTTATTTGTTTAAAACTACCGTTTGAACGAGTAATTCACAATGAATAATATATACTGTCCAGGGCCTCAAAAAATCTTAAGACTTCTCTGGGTCCGGGCCCTGTAAGTGTCTTAAGGTATCCGACTACGTTCGGAACCGTGATTTAAAAAAAAAGCGCATAAATGGATACTTTTCGTGATATTTAGTGTCACTCAGATTAGAATACATGCATAAAATTGTTTTCAAGGACATTTTAACTAAAAAAATTTATTTAAATACAATATTGTGGCAAAAAGTTAACTTAGAATAATCTTTTTTCCAAATGTTCTCCTTTTGTGAAAAATGGGTCTATTAGAATAATATTTTGCCTGTATATAGCTCAGACCTCTCTACAGAGGCTCAACTAGAATTTTTGAAAAATTCACATTATTTTCAGAGTTACCACCCATTGAAATAATTATTCGCGTTTTTTTCTTAAAATTGCTGCCCTCTATTGTCGTAAAATATGAATAAACCCACTTCTAAGTTATATATTTCAAAAATTCTAGTTTAGCCTCTGAACAGTGGTCTGAGCTATATACAGGCAAAATATTATTCTAATAGAAGCATTTTTCACAAAAGGAGAACATTTGGGAAAAAAAAGATTATTCTAAGTTAATTTTTTGCCAAAATATTGTATTTAAATAAACTTTTTTTTGTCAAAATGTCCTTAAAACAATTTTATGCATATATTCTAATCTAAGTAACACTAAATATCATGAAAATTATCCATTTATGCGCTTTTGAAAATCACGGTTCCGAACGTAGTCGGATACATTAAGACGTCCCTGCAAGTACGTCCTTTTCAGGATCCGGCTTGGGGTCTAATACCTGACTTTTCAATGGGTCCCTAATATTATCAGTTACGCTGATTGTTACATTCTCATAAATGAAACGTGATTATTAATATTTAATTATTCATATGCGAGTACTTTGTTTCAATATTCGTTTATTTCAAAATAACCGCGAGCTTAAGCAATTTTTTTTACTTATTTTAAAATAGATTGATATGCAATTTCGTAAAGTACATTCCGCGTTATTCTTTGCCACACATACACAAGTACAACATTCCAAACTGTGTGTTGTAGCTCGACGAGGCGCAAAATTGCTTCATTTGAGAATCTCAGAGATTCCTCCCTTCTTTTTTTTACTTATTTTCCCTTAAATCTTAATTTGTTCTTTGGTTTTGTGGGAGAAAAAAAAACACTACAAAGAACAAACTTCTTATTCTTCATCCGCTTTTAAAATATTTAGTCTTCCCAATTTATAAAAGTTGGAACAGTCGTTTTCAATGCGTAATTACTCTGGTAAGTCTAGTTCCCCCTTTTTTTTTTTTTTCTTTACTTGTCCTTTTCATTCCAGATCTTTTTGTTACATTTTTCCCTTTTAGAATAAGTTCAACTGATCTTTTTTTGTGACTCTAATATCCAACCCAATGAGCAGGAAAATACTAGTTTCTTAAAGACGTCGCGAGGGAAAAAAGTAAGGATAAAATAAACCGACCGTTTCTTCGAAGCAGAAATGAAAAATGGCAAATTTTGTTGACAGTAGCGAAGACAAATATTTGGAAGACAAACCAAAGACAGTGATAATACGCTATCTATGGATTCGCTCCTCAGCATAGTATAATAATAACAATAGATATATGCTGACCCTAAGTTTGAAGGAAATAGTATATATTCTTCAATATTTGTGCTTTTCAAAAGGTTAAAGTCCTTCAATTTACTTTAACTTCGACACTTCAACTAATGGTTGTTCAGGTACCATCATAGATAAAGTATTGAACGCAAAGTGGATATTTTCTCTTTTAATGGTTAATACTTGAAAGATACACATTCGTAGAAAACTATAACTAGCTGAAAGAGGATCTTATTGAAATATTGAAGGATTTATCAAGCTATTTTTGTGGAATTTTCTCCTATTGAAATTTTATTACACAATATTTTATTTACAGAACAGCTTCTTTACGGTGAATAGTTTTCAATGAAAATAAATTATTTATTTATGTTTTGCTCGAAACGTAATACGATATTTAAAATAAACTATTTTAGGGTAAAGCATGAGATGAAAATGAACTATTTTATTTTTATTTATATCGTAGTAAACTATTTAACTTTGTAGTGTACTTCTTAAGAATGTTTTCTTTACAAATATAATAAAAAGATTTTTCGGAATTTGTGTTATGGTAAGAAATTTAAAAGTATTGCTACTGTATGATGTTGAAAAGTTGCTAATTGTAAGATTTGCTACGTCATGGATCGGTGGAAGTAATAATAGTGTTAGAAGAGAGAGAGTAAGAAGGAAGTTAAGAGTGTAAGAGAAAAGTAAATAAATATTATTACGAATTTTGTGTAAAATAGTATAAATAATCTGTATTTGGATGTGTAACTCATTTACTCTGGTGTGCAAAAATTAAAGACGAAGTCGAAAAATTAGCATATCAGCTGAACGAAGAGGCAGAGCGGACAGAAAGACCAATCAGGAGATTAAGTAAGGTGATGTACGGTAGCACATGCGCAGATATGCAGGTAGACGTAATGGGGGAGTGTCTGAGTAGTATAAAGCATGTTGTCGGTGTAAGATCAGTATTTCTGGCAAAGAGATTGCACGCTGTATAGCAGTTAAAATCACACCGAGTTGCTGCCTCCGCGAGAAATGGCGAATAATCAATCTGTTAGACGACATCTGGATGCTTTTACCCGAGGTCGAATCATTGGGAAGTTGGAGGAAGGCCGCAGTGTGACAAGTGTGGCTGCAGAGTTCGGAATTGCTCACAGCATCGTTTCACGACTTTGGAGACAATTTCAAACTACAGGAACAGCTATCCGGGGGTTCAGTAGTGATCGTCCACGAGGAACCACACCCGCAGATGACCGGTACATTGTCTTACAGGCCAGAAGAAACAGGCGAGAGAAATCGCTAGACACACGACACAGGCGACTGGACGACCGATATCGCGTTTTACCGTGGCCAGAAGACTGCACGGTGGTGGTCTGTTTGCACGACGCCCTGTACGGTGTGTACCTTTAACGCCTGCCCATCGGAGAAGGCGTTCTCTGTGGTGCCGGGAACACCGGAATTGGAGAGACAATGAATGGGGACGAGTACTCTTTACAGATGAGAGCAGATTCAGTTTGAGTAGCGATTCTCATCGCATACTCATCTGGAGAGAGCGGGGAAGCCGCAATCATCCCTCGAACATCATTGAAAGGGACAGGTATGGAGGTCGCGGTGTTCTCGTTTGGGGAGGCATCATGCTTGGTAGTCGTACAGACCTTCATAGCTTCGACGCAGGTTCAGTCAACGGGACCCGTTATTGTAACGAGATTCTTCTTCCATATGTGCGTTTTTTAGAGGCGCTATGGGTCTGCAGTTCCTTTTCATGGACGACAATAAACCATGTCATCACACAGTAGCTGCCAAACAGCTCTTAGAGAGTGAGGATATCGAACGTATGGATTGGCCGGCACGATCTCCGGATCTCAATCCCATCGAGCATGTATGGAATTTTCTAGGCAGACGCTTGGAAGCTCGTACCTTACCACCAGTAACGATTCGCAAGCTTCGATTGGCGCTGCAAGACGAATGGGTAGCAATGCCTCAACAACTCATTGACACCCTCATTCTCAGCATGGGCAGACGCTGTGAAACCTGCCTAGCAGTCAGGGGAGATCATATCCCCTACTAAAGACCGGATGTTTTTTGCTGGACACCCATCACAGGGATGTTTCGGCCTTCAGTCGCATTGCGCTCCATGCTACTCTTTCAATAAAGCTTCTTTTTATCCCTCTGATTTCTCTTTTAGTAAGTCAGTGCTTCTCAAACTTTCAATACTGGCGCCCCCTTTTCAATCACAATTTTTATCGCGCCCCCTTATACATAATAATTTACTGAATGCAATAATAATGCACTTTTACGATAAAGCAACAATATTTATTATAAACCGTATAAATTCATGACATAAGTACTAAATTTTGTATATGTTACTTTTAAGCCAAAAAGTTAAGTAATAGGATAAATACTAAGTTATTTTTCCTTTCTCTGATTTTTAAATTGGAACATATTACAAAATGCGGTGGTTGCTTAGAAGACAAAATATAGATATCAGCTAAATATAGAAAATGAACTCAGAGGGTCAATTTCTTATCTTAAAAATCCTTTCAAAAACTTTGCTCTGTAAGACAAGCCCATGGAAGTAGCTAATAATTATTAAACTTGTTCTTAATTTAGTATTAATTAATTAGTCATAAAATACTCTGTGCACTACTCATACATTAAAAGCAGTGTTTCTCAAACTTTCAATACTGGCGACACAATTTTCAATCATAATTTTTGTCTCGCCCCCTGTACAACAATAATGTATTTACAGCAATAAAAATGCACTTTGAGAGAGAGACGCTAAAGTTACAATACGATCTTAATTATAAACCGTACAAATTAATACGAGATAAGTATATTAAATTTTGTGTATATGTAACTTTTAAGTAATATATATATTTTAAGAAAATTACTTAAAATACACACACATATTACTTAGGATTATGCTATTTTTCTTTCTCTAATTTTTAAATTGGAACAGATAGCAAAATGATGTATTTAATTAAAGATTTATTTCCTTCAGCATTCATTTCTCAAAGTACAAATGTCATTAGAAAAATAGTCTAGTCAATGTCGCTCTCTATCATATCCATCACATCTGGCATTATAGGGTACGTTTACGTGAGTCTGGGCAACCTATCGGACGTCTGCGCAAAACATGTAAAAATGCTTTTCCTCGTACAATTCCAGTCAGTTTTGGTCGACTCGATACTCCTATAGCTACAGAATCTAGCTCTTGAATGTACATTTTTTAATTTCCACGTTAATTGTAATTCACGGTAATTAAGTATTTACGGCAGTAGATTAAAACAATATCATACATACATTTTTAAGTCGTAAGCAAGCATTCGACCATAATAAAGAATCAACAAGTACACAGACGAACGAGCATGGTTCCGAAAATTAAATCAAGGCGATATTCTCAAAAATACTTAAATTTTGGATTTACCACTACTGAAGTAAATGATGGAAAAAAAAAAAAAGCCCCAGCAAGATATGTGTTAAAACTTACAAATCTGTAGAACAACATGAGAAAGTTGTTTTTAAAACATGTAAAATCATTTAGCTACGTTGGCAAAGAATTTTAAAAAGTATTTTCTGGATGAGGACAGCTTGGTAGCAAGTTACGAGTGGATTAGGGATCTATTTCAGGATACTCCAGAAGGGCTCTCAACTTCCGAAGAAGAAATCTTCATAGATTTCACATCCAGTGAAAAATTAAGAGGCAATTTTGTAATAAATCGCTCTTTGAATTTGGGGTAGAGGTGGATGAGGAATTATCTGTACTGAAAACAAAAGCACTTCGTATACTATTACCATTTTCAACATCCTACCTTTTTCAAACCGGATTTTCTGCAGTGGATGCCTTGAAGACAAAATATAGATCTCAGCTAAATATAGAAAAATAACTCTTTAAGTGTCAATTTCTGATATTAAACCTTCCTTTGAAAAACTTTCCTCTACAAGACAAGCCCGTGGAAGTCCCTAATAATTATTAAACTTGTTCTTAATTTAGTAATAAGATTGATTGATTGAATATTAACGTCGCACTGTTCAGCTGCACGAGGGCTTTTGACGACGGACCACGTAATTTTGAACCATGGTCAAGAGACGTGGATGACACCTCAGCTGGCACCCCTCTCTCCTAACTACCACACCACACCAACGGGAAAACGTTTCAACTCTCAACAGATTTAACGTGCATCGCTGCCCTACACGGCGGGTCTTTAGTGGTACTGGGCTCGAACTCGTGACAAGGCAAACCACGATCCGATACCTATACCACTCGGCTACCGCGGCCAAATTCAGTAATAAGAAATTATTTATAAGATACCTTCTTCAGTACTGATACATCAAACGTATACTGGCTGAAACACCGACTCTTCGCACGAGTTCATTTTTTAAAAAAATAAAACATTATTCTTGATATAATAGCTGAACTGTAAGGAGAGTAAAACGGTGTGTACGACATTGTATACAAAAATGTAAAATGATTTTTTTAGATAAATGCTATAATTGTAAATAACTGTTTAAAAGAACTGTAATTTTAAACCTCACACAATTAGCATTTAGAATTAATGTTAAATTATGAAAAAGAATATAAAATTCCGATGAAGAATAATTGTGTTACTTTTTAACATTTAAAGCGAGAAGACTTCAAAATGTTTTAACCCGGGAGCAGGCGCGTACTCGATACTAACATTAATGGTAGTGCGGGGGGACTCAGTCACCCCAATCATTTGTTTAGAATTATTTTTACTGTACACGATACAAATCGGAATTCTAGTGAATATTTTAATTTATAGAAAGTATACTTACCTTCTTTCAAGGACTATTCAATTCTTTGATGATTTGAGAAAAAATCCAATAAAACTGAACTAAAATGATTCAAAAGTACAAGACCATAATAAAGGACGCACATCAGACACTTTTCAATTATCCTACAGAAGTGTTAAACCAATCAATTCTTTTCCAAATATCGCAAAACTCAATTATTTACAATTTCCCTAAGCGAAAAGCAAACACATAAAAGATGGGAGGGAACTAATATTGATAATAACTATACCATAAGATTGAAAGTGAATCATGACTTCCTTTTCTTTTTCTACAACTAATGTACAGTATTTCAATAATAATTACAGTGGTGAATTGTTTATCTTCTTAGAATTTTTACCAGGGTCTGGGTTTCGTTTTTCTTTTAACGAGTAATATTTTATGTTAAAACGTAATAAAAAAAAAATCTCTCCTTGAGGAAATACAGCAAATAAAACAAAATGTTTTTTTTTCTTCTTTAATTTGGTTTTGGGATCACAGATAGCTATTTGATGACGGAAAAAAGCCGGATAATAAACATAAATTATGTCAGTGTTGTTGTGTGTATTTTTTTTTTATTATTATGGAAGAAAGCATTTTGTTTTACTTCTCTTTCCGGTTATTTTTTTTTTTTAAAAAATCTTTAAATTTTCGATACGCTCGCGCCCCCCTTGTAGGGTCATCGCGCCCCCAGGGGGCGCGCCCCACACTTTGAGAAACACTGTAGTAAGTGTTGCTTACATTACACATGTTCTTACGTATTGGGGATCTTACGGGATTAAATGTGTTGATTTGGAAAGCTTTTGTACAAAGTTATATTGAAAAAACCGTCTTGTCCTTAATTTTTGCAAACCAGTGTATATTACTCTATGTTATATTTATTTTATGTTAAAATTATAATATTCGCAAAGAACTCCGTGCCTTACATTATAATGGCGATTCAATGGGAACTTGGCGAAATATTGGAGCTAGAGCCAAATTGGCGACATATATGACCATTTTGGCGTCTTGGCGACCATATTTGGTAAGTTCGGGATTCTCGGGATTCTTCTGGAAATTTGTGGAGGAACCCACTAATTCCAAGACCTATGACGCAAGCGGATCTTTCTCAAAAGAAAATGATTCATTGTGGTTTTGACCAGAGATTAGTCAGTATTGATTGACTATGGATTAGAGAGAGAGAGAGAGAGTAGTCTTTCTTTGACCGTTAAAGTGATTTGCTCGGCTGTTGAGTAGGACGAGCGGTGCTTATGAATAATCTTTTACATATGTATATTTTAGACACTGATAATGATGTCTGAGCGCTGTTGAAGGTGTGAAGTCCTTCTGATATTTATTCTGCGAATTTCGCTGATGAATCCTGTATTTCAAGGATTGATTTTCGACAATAAATTCTCATCGATCTTAAAGAACTGCCTTGTTCTTTGCGACTGATTTGCATAAAATCCTCGAACCCCGAATCTACGTAACAATATGAAATTGCGAAAATTTAAATGATAATTGTTCACAATTCCATCATTGTAGTGAACTTTATAACTTCCCTTTTGTAATAATACATCATTATTTCTTAATTAACTTAGTATGATTTTTTTTAAATCTTAAGAAATTCTATTTATTTTATAAAAATTCTGATTATATAAATATTTTTCTTAAGTCTGAATCTCTACTAGCCAGATCTAAATTATTTGGCAAATAGTTACTTCGCTATATATAAAAATATTCGCTACATATATTTTAAATTTTTATTATTATTTTTATTATTGAAGCAATCAATTTTTCATTCAAATATTCTTTTCAGTTCCTTTATTATACCTCTAAGTTTAGTTTTAAAAATTAATTTAAATCCTATATATTGTACGTAGAGAACCAGTTAGAAAACTAGTATACAGAAAAATAAATTTAAATGTTGTTATAAAATTGCATTTAATGAAGTAGAAAATAATTTAAATGCTCAATAAATGTAATCATTCAGTGTTGAGTTTTAGTGATATATAAGCAAAATGTTTTCATTGTACAAGAATTTTTCATAAAAGGTGAATGTTTTCATAATATGTCATCCTTTCTTCTATTTTTTGCTAAAATTTGTATTTATACAAATTTTTATTGTAGTAATATTTTTAAAAAATTTTTTAAACATATTCTACATAATCCAGGTTATACTTAATACATTTTCATTTATACGTTTTTTTATTAAATCACGTTTCTGAACATAGTTATTGCAAGGTATCCGTCTACGTTCGGAACCGTGATTTTTTAAAAGCGCATAAATGGATACATTTTCAAGATATTTAGTGTCACTTAGAATAGAATACATGAATAAAATTGTTTTAAGGACATTATGATAAAAAAAATTATTTAAATACAATATTTTGGCAAAAATTAATTTAGAATAATCTTTTTTCAAAGCGTTCTCCTTTTATAAAAAATGCTTCTATAATAAATATATTTTGCTTATGTAAAGTAAAGACTTCTCCAGAGAGTCTGAACTAGGATTTTTGAAAAATTCACATTATTTTCAGAGTTACCACCAAATCAAATAATTAGCAGCGTTTTTTCTTAAAATTTCTCTCTTCTGCTATAGTAAAATATGGATAAATCCCCGTCTAAGTTATATATTTCAAAAATTCTAGTTCAGCCTCTGTACAGAGGTTTGAGCCTATATACAGGCAAAATATTATTATAATGGAAGCAGTTTTTATAAAAGGAGATTGTTTTGAAAATTGGTCATTCTATATTCATTTTTTGTCAAAATATTGTACTTGAATAATTTTTTATTGTAATAATATTCTTAAAACAATTTTATATACATTTTCTAATCTAAGTGACACTAAATATCATATCCATTTATACCCTTTGGCAAAATCACGGTTCGGAACGTAGTCGGATACCTTAAGGAAGTAAAATCCTTTCACAGGAAAAAGGGAAAAAAATAACAAGTAAGCAACTGAATTATTTCGCTTTTCTTCTCCAGGAAAGTCTGATTATCGTAAACACAATTTATTTTTTCATTTCAAATGGACTTTGTCACAACCTTTCTGACTCCGGAACGCAAATTCGTTGTTTTGAAATTCAGTGGAATGTATCTCGTGATAAGAGAAAGAATAAGAAATATTCAAGTGCGCATGGAGAAATCTGGAGCGAGAAAAAGCCATGGAAGTGTACCTAATATCCATTTCGATTCCAGGCCCTCTCCCTAGAAATGAAATGCGCGAGAGATTTCATCAGCCTATGTTTTATTTAAAAGAACAGCTAGACCCTTCGGAACAAAATGGCAAGGTACGAAAATTGTCGTCCTTCTCTGCACCTTTTTGCTTGAATACAAATGCGGACGTAGCAAAATACTGAAGAGAGCGAGGTGAATGAAAGAAAAAAAAAGAAACAATTTCGCAAACAGTGTATTATTTTGGAAGGCTAAAACGTCTCAAACAGAAATCCCTTTCCTCAAACATCTTTAGGCGGAAACTCTTTGAATCGGGTGCAAAATGTATTCCTGAATAGCTTTTCTTGTCTATTTCCTGAAAAAAGGACTTGGTCGGCGTTATTTATTTTTTAAATAAAAAATACGGAAAAAATATTTTTTGCTGTTGTTTTTCTTTCTTATATCTTTTCTTTCTTTCGTGACTCTCGAGTTCTCGATTTGAAAAGGTTTAGAGAGTTTGCTATGGTTTGAACGCCAACAATTTCATCAGCCTCTGAATTAAGCCGGGTTTTTTTAGGATTTCCAAGGATTATGTTCTCTCTTGTGATTTTTCTGAGTGGAAACGATGTATAGGGCCGCGATCTTGATTGCTGTAATGTTTTTTTTTTTTAAAGGAGGTATTCTTATAAACGGTTTTGTGCTTTAAGACGTTCTGGGTTTTCATCAAATAGTTCTGTATTCTCAGGAACAGTTTAAGCGATGCCCATGTGAATATTAGTAAGTCCTTGTGTTTTAACCATTTTTACAACTGAGGGAAACATTTCCCTTATTTGAGGATGGGTGATTTATAATTTTATCTGCAATTTTCATACCAAATGTCAAAAAAGCGCATGCCGAACGATATTACGTGAGCTGAAACGCTTGGAAAAAAATTGATTAATCATTTGACGTCAAAGTGCGAGTTATTCAATTTCTACTATTATCTTACACTCTATTTATTTATTTATTTTGGTGGAATTTTCAATCGTTAATAGAATACATTTTAAAGCGTTCAATTGAACTCAAATTTTATGTACGTGATTGTTTTGGATGACAGTACACACACAATAATATTGAATTATAATTAATAAAAATTAATTTATCAAAACTAATTATTTAAAGAATTATAAATATAGCCACATTGGCATCATTTTTGGCGACTTGTGTCAAAATTTGAAAAGGTTTTTTTTCTCACGTTTTAAAGCATTCAGTTGAACTGAAATTTTATATACAAGATTGTTTTGGATGACAATACGATACTTTAATGATAATTAATAAAAATTAATTACCACTTAATGTTGTGATTCTGTCATATGTATATACATATTTATATTAATTGTAACTATTTAATAAAAAGTAGCCAAAATAAAAATTTTCTTTGTTGATCTGAGTAGGAATTGACTTAAAATTTCTTTTATATTACTTGTGTGTGTTTTCTGTTATTATTTCTGTTTATTGTGTAGCGAGTGATATTTAACTGTGTTTTCTCATATATTTTATGTTATTCGGTATGATTTTGTACGATAATAAAGAACATTTGAACAATCGAAAACAAATGCATGATAAAACTATACATTGATCCAAATTGAGTTGACACATTGGTCCAAAAAACTACTTATGGAATGGCGTACACACAGAGGCATAACGAAGAATATTAGGGTCTCCCTGAAAAGTTTAGTTGGGTCCCAAGCCGTATTTTACAAGGATTGCAAAAGCTTAACACCAGGCTTTGCCTCCCCCCGTAATTTGGGGGTTGTACGTTACGCCACTGCGTACACAGACTACTTTTATGAGGGGGGTTTGCATTTTAAAAAGCACGTAGATGAAAACGAAAAGGCATAATATTTATGATAAAAATTAAATATCTTGGCTTACACAAGGGATTTGTGAACCCCAAACCCCATCCTTGTGTACTTCACTGTGTGTACATTAAGCTCAAAATGTTCTTATAAACTCTGTTAGTGTTAAAAAATATTAAATCACAGCTTCTCTATTTTTCACTATCTTTTATATTTCAATACCATTACAGATCAGTACGAATTACTTAATATATTTTTATCATTCAAACTTTATATCTATTACTATAATTAGCATCAATCAAAATTTTAATTGATTTCTCTTTTTAAGCAAATTATATTTAATCCATGTCATTCTCCGCATTGAAGAAAATCTGCTTTCTAGCATTACGTCGTCCCCCAACTTCGTACTTCCTTCAAGCCTTATAATTATCAAACGACCTCGTTTCGTTCGAGTGGATAAAAAAATTAAAAATATCTTGTGTTCATAATGAACCTCCATTCTTTAATAAAGGCCTAATATTAAAGATAAACGCATATCTTAAGGCCACTAAAGCTGGCTGCTCATTATCCGTTAAAGTATGCCAAGAAAATGAAGAGAGGGGAGGATAAGACTTTACCCGTAGATACAAACCCATAATTTTTTTAATTTTTCTCCCTTTTCCCGTCTTATCTCACGCGCCAAAACTAAATTACGCCCCAATCTCTCATTATCGCGATGCTCCTTCTTGAAAAGTGGGTGTTTATGGAAAGAAGATGATTCGTCTTTGTTTACATCTTGCGGTTTTCTCTTATTTATGCAAACTGCTTTCGAAGATTTTTCCCTATTCAAACAACGGTTGGGATCGTCTTCATTTGAATTTGCTTCGGAATTGTCTTTGTTTGCTGTATGCATGCTAAATCGTGGATTGATTCTCGGCGTTTCTTATACATTATCGCATATTGGCAGAATCGTTGCTGGAGGTTGGGTTTAAATGGATTATGCTCAGACTGGTGATTTCCAATTCGTATTTCTGAAAGAATTCGCAAAATATAAGTCAATACTTTTGTGAATTTCTGTGATGATTTAGAAATATTTATATTTGTTTGAATTAATTTGGTTCTCTCTATTGACTCTAATTTCGTTGCTTCGAAAATAATCATGTGAGGACAATATATTAGCTGGTTCTTAACGCTTCAAAAGTTAGCATGCCACTTTCTAAATGAATTAAGTCATCTGAGTTCCAGTTATTCTAGAGGGGAATAAATCTTAAATATAAAACACAATATTTTATTCTTGAAGCCCGCGCTTTTACTTCCAGACAATCCCAGTCACTTAAAAAAACCATAAGTTTTTTCATAAATATATTTTAATCCAATTATGAGCAGCTTTAACGATTTTTAACCTCTTTAAAACAATTTTCACTAACAGGGCAACTCCTCCTCTAATAGGGTAATAATAAGTTGATGCTCCTTAAATCCCTTTTGCATTTAGTTAAACAGTCTACATATGTGACTACAGTCGCTATATGTGAATCAATCTTTGCTATCTCGATACATCTTCATTACTCTGTAACTGATTTTATCTGTTAAGCTGAAACTTCGGAGACTCAAAAACATTTTAAAATTTCAATATAATTTTGAATAAAACCATTAACGCGTCAATACAGAATTTAATAAATTTTAATGTAAAGAAATATATATAATAATTCCCATTACTTTAATCTTGAACAAGTTTTTAATTTGTAATGGTCCTGGCCTTTTGGAATCACACGTAAATAATAACTAGCTACCAGCCTAACGGGAATATTTGAACGATATCTTTCCATCAATAAACAAGCTCCGTCCACGGAGATCATGTAAGTAAGTTTTTCCATTTGCCGCTTACCATAAATACCGAGATTCTGTAATATTACTTTTAAAGTTCAGTTTTACCTGTTTAGTACTTAAAAATTCACAGAAAACGAACTGAAAAACTTTTTTGACTTGAATTCATCGCATGAATAAGAAGCATAAATACATGGATATTTTTAATAGAGTTTTTATGCGTCCACTAATAATATTTTCGCATTGTTTTTATCTTTGTTTTTTAGTGCACACACATTTAAAATCACACAAGCGTTTCAAATCTTCATAAATTTATGTAAATGCAGGGTGTTTAAATTTATTTCAGTTATTTAAAATATTTTATAAAGCTAACTAGAATTTGTTAAAATGAATTTTTGTTCCATTTTAATTTTTGCTCCACTAATTTTCTATTCCATTTTTTTTATTTAAAGCCGTTCTATTAAAAATAATACATAATCTCTTTGAAAACAACCTTTTGTTTCTTTTAACATTTTAATCTTTAAAATTTTCGACAAACAATGCATTTGATTTCCTTTTTATGTGTAAATAATATGAAAAAAAGTTTTAATTTTTTACCATTTCTTGTTGTTGTTGTTCATATTTAAAGCTGAGACAAAGTTAGGATAATGCATTAGTCAATTTTTTTTCATTTCAAATAACCACAAATAACCTTTGGTAAAATGAATCTTTTAAATTTGTAACATGCTATTGATTCACTAATAACATTTTCAGGATTTAATTAATACGTTTTCTGTGGATGTTATTTATTTTCCTGAAATAGGAAAAAAAATTATTATTTATGAAATAACAATTTTTTTTAGTTCGTCCTTGTTTTAAACCAATCAAAAAGCTGACTTTCTCTTGAAAGCAATAAATAATAATGATATTGCTTTAATTGTTAGTTATTTAAGTCAAAGACAAATACAAAGTTCAAATTACTCAGTTGTTATCGATGGTAATGATTGTACAGAATATTAACAAATAAGTAAACACACACAAAGACATATAATTAATTAATAAATACATTTTGATTATATAGCTATAACAGAGCTTCATTATTAAAAAAAAAATATTAATATTTATATGATCCTGCCAACTTTTAAATAAATATCAATATTTCAAAAAGATTAAAAGAGGAATTTTTTTTTTTTTTTTTTTTGCACAATGCACAATACGTGTATGAGGGGTGTAAATTTGGCTTTACGATTTTACATGCTTCCAACTAATCTTTTAAAAACAATAAATTTATTAACTGAGATAATACTTGCAATTAAAGAATTGGAAAAACAGACTTTTCTTAAAAACCATACATATTTTTATTCTTCATTTATTTTTATACTCAACAATAAAATGAATGTAATTCAAGTTACAGAAATAAACGTAAATTTTGGAAATTTTTGACACGTACAGCACATCTTTTTTATATAGAGCCATCTTTATATTGTTTGAGAAACTTAACTATGCACATATCTCGGAAATAAAACAGGCACTTTAAAAAAATAAGTACGGTATTTATTCCAATCTGAACTTAACTCCAAATTCTCAACGTTTTTGTGAAAAAATAAAAATATCGTAAAAAAGTTTTATGGATATAACCAATATTTACGAAATAAAAAAAACTCAAATGATGACTAATTAGAAGTGAATAATTATTTTATTTTACCAGTATTAAAAACTTTTAAATACAAACACGCACTTGTTATTGCTTTAACCGTCAGTATTATGTTCAATTTCTGTATTGCACCGGATTTTCAATAGCATTAGCATTGGAAAAAAAGTGTGGTTTAGATTCGAATAAATACGGTAAAACAATTAGAAAAGTGGAGTAATAACCTACTATTAATAGTTCTTTCATGCAATGACAACATTCTTGCAATTCTTTCTTTAGTTATTTTAATAATTTATATGGAATTAAAAGTTTTTCTTTCTTATAAAAATATAATCGGTTAAGAGTGGGTAGAATGTATAATGTATTTTTTCGGATTAAATAAAAAGAAGGTTATTCCATTCTATTGGGGTCAATATGCAAATTAACCATTGACAATGTTCCATGAAAAGGAAAAAAAAAAGTACCCTTTCATGGCCGGGGAAATAAAATGTTATTGTTCTAAACACGTACCACCACTGAACAAAACCAAAACACAAAGCTGCGGCAGATATATATATTGGATTGATCACTATGAAAAGAAGGAGGAGGTTTTTGCAGAAATGTCGATATCCAATTCTTCTCTGACAAAAAAAGGAGGCCTCTCATAACGGTCGGATATACCATCTGTAGTAGATGAGTTTTCCGGAATGGTGGAACACTCGGTTGGGGTCGATAATTATCGAGATCTCCAAGCATGAAATTTTTTTTCTCTTCTGTGCCATTTTTGGGGGGCCAATAATCTGGTTTTTTTTTCAGCCGGGTGGTAAGGGACAGATAAAAATAAATAAATAAGTAATAGTAATGGGCAACTTGTTTCATCTGATGAAAACAAAGCCAGTCGATAAATCTTTTTTCCTCTTTCTGTCTCTTAAACTAGCCTAAATGATTAGGCATACTCAGATTTTTTTTGCAGTGGTATGCTCTCATTGATTTTGTCATCAGGACAGACATTCAATTCAAAATGCTCCGTGCATGTCGTAGTACGTTAAACTCGTTAAAATGGAATTTAGAGGAGATAGAGAGGCAAAAAGAAAGGCCAAAGTGGCTGGTAAGGTACTTGGGGAGAAGGGACCCAGGAAGAGACTAAGCGCTTGATGACCATTGATGTTTCTTTCTTTTCGCCAAATGAAGTCATTTAAGAAGTATGTTATACAGCATAGACGATGGGAAGGGGTAGTTAAGGTACAAATTCGAGACGAGACGAAAGCGTTTTTTGCAGAATCAAATTATGCGACTCGAAATCGATATAATGGGTTTCATGGCTTTTGGTTTGTGTCAAGAAGTATTTGTTAAGGAAGTGGATACTGTCTACTAAGGTTACTGTGCTGTTATTGCATACATTGATTTTTGTTAAACCGTTTATGGTAGATAGGTTTATAAAAATAAGTATTTTGTATTGATGGCAAAATATTTATTGAGTCAAAGTTTTAGAAACGTTGAAACAGTTCTAATGTGCTTTCCATGAGGTCTCTCCTCTTTAACCTGGGTGTTTTTCCATTCAACTGAAATGACAGTTTGAGCTAGAACTATTCCATTCCGAAAATGAGCATCACTACTAAATAGCGCATAAATAGTCAGTGTCAGTGAGATAGATAATAGACAATTCAGAAACTCACACTAGTGATTTCTGGAATTATAGTCCTGAATTGCAGTCACCATCAGAAAATATTTTAGGATTTCTCTTTGGCGAGTTTCAGTGGCTACATCTCATTTCAGATAGGTAACCTTTATGTAGACAAGTAAGGGTACCCCAGTGTACTTTTTCTCAAAATTGGGTGTGGAAACGAGCCAAATCGTACTGTCAACTCAAAGCTGCAGCTAACGACCAGCTGAAATAGGAACCCCTTACCATGATGAATATTGTGGGCCTCGATCTGACATTGCTCGATAAGGTGGCATTACAGCAACATCAAAAACAACAGCCATCATTTTTTTATTATCTAGTTGTCATGTCTGCGTATTACGTACTCACTAAAATGCTTAAAAGTTAGTTATAATTTCGTGTCCTATAGAATGACTTCTCAATCTCTATTGAATTCGGATCCCCCGGAACTTCAATGATCAGCGAGATATTCACTTCAACCAATACGAGGAGGAGGAGGTACTGCGAAAATGTTAATGCTACTGAATTAATTAATATTAGCTCACGCGTAAATTTTCAGTTTTTTTTTACTATCATGCGTATCAGTTTCGAAATCTAAATTCAACATATAATTGATCTTAACAACGTATTTTCCATACAAATACGGACATTTATATCAATTATAATAACACTGTTGGTTTAAAAAATATAAGTAAAAACATTTCGAGGTTTTTCTCGCCCCTTATGAAGAAAGTGTTCATAACTTTGAAAAAAAAAGTGTACTAGTTCATAAAGCTTTTACTTTCTCGTGAAAAATTAATCAAGGTCTTATAAATGAGCTTCAATAATTAAAGTTTTCTAAAAATTAGAGAATAGTATTCCCAAATTGTGTAGAAGAGGAGGTAAGAAAAGTTCTATAACTTTTGATTTGCTGTAAAGAAATTAGAGCTGTAAAACTCTCGCGAAAACTGTAACGAGCTCTATTGTACTCTGAGGTATGATTTATTTCCATTTTTTATATACCTCTGCATTCTCCCCTGGAAAAAAACCATTTCCCAAACCACAAGGGAGAATGAAGGCATTCCTTTAGCACCAAAATACGCCCTCTAAGTATTACGCACATGTGGTTAGCGCTACGTCACGTTTCATATTCTCATTTTCACAAAAGTATTCTTCGAATGTAGCTACTTGCAGACGAAGTTATTAGAACGCTGAATATCCAGTTCACCTTCCACCCACGATTAAACAAAGATGATCTCGTTGGAACAAAGAAGAACCGGTCACGTGACAGGGTGGACCATAACTATCCTCAAAATGAGAAGATTCTCTTCCAAGGAATTCTCGTTGCACCCAATGTCCAAGGGCGTTGTTAATTTTCGCAACTTTTACTCGTATGAGCTCGAATCGTGACTGGGATGTTTGACTATAAGATGTTACCCTTGGTGTCTCAGCTTGATAGAAGATCTACATAATTTATTGTCTAGGGAAGAGGATCCATGGGAACAGGATAATGTGTTTATAAAATATTGTGCTAAATGGGCTTTCAAATAATGCAAAGATTTTGTATTGAAAGCTCATAAGTAATTGGACCTGTAAATTATCTTTTTTAAAAAATTAATTCATGTATATATTAGTAATTTGCACATATGACCAAATAATTAACAAGTAATATAAAAAAAAATAAAGTCTATTCCTACTTAGATCAACAAAGCTGCTATTTAAGTTACTACTTAGATCAAGTTTTAAAAAATTCGTGTTTTTTCCAAGTTTTTCCAAAAAAAATAATTGTTAAAAATTAACAAGGAAATAGATTTTTAAGTCCATACTAACTTTTGTTTGCAATAATCTAAGAAACATAAATAATGTAAAAAGACTAAAAAAATTTAAAAAGTGAGCATTTTATAAAAGTTTGAAAAAACTTTAAAAGTTTTTGATTTTTTTAAAATTATAAAACAATGGCTGGTCAAACTGACTTTTTACTTTCATGATCAACTTAATTATGTAATCTGAATACAAAAAATAAATTATTTTTACTGTTACTGTCTCCAAAAAATTTTTTTTGAAAAAGGGTACTGTGTAACCTTAAATAAGTAATAGGATTTAAGTAAGTAATAGGATAAGTATTTTTAGTTACTTTTCATAGTTCAGAATGTATTTTGTTTTGCTTCCTTCCAGTGAATCAGTAATTTTTTAAAGTAATCTTTTATTTTCGAATTTTCGACATGATCGCGCATCCATTGCTGACCTAAATTCATGCGCAGATGCAGTTTTCTATTTCCGACAATTCAAATCATTATTAAACATAGAAGGTTCAAGATTCTGCAGAATTTTTAACATTTATTAAAGGCAATCGAGTAGGTTGAAATTAAAATATAACATTTTCAATTTAAATAGTAATATTTCTCGAGGATAAAAATCTTTATTTTTGTAAGAAATCGCAAATTTTTTCTAGAGCAGTTGCAATGAAAAACTTCCTAACTATTTTAAAGAAAAAAAAATCGCATTCTTAATTCTTTTAAGAACAATATCCTAATTTCATGAAACAATAATTCTAATATGAGATTAAAACTTTTCTTAGCTTATTTACAAAACTTCTTTATATCTAAGAATAAATAAATGCGCAATGAGCAGCATGCACAAATATAATGTAAAATTTGTTGCAACCAAGGGCAGAATTTAAATCAAATCATTCGTTAAATCAATAGCTAAGACGGATTCATTTATTTTGGGTTGAGCGAACAATTTGAGTAACATTATATCAAAACCAGATGTTACTTTCAATTGAAGCAATCGGCATTTGTGTCTAGAATTTTCCCACATGTTTTTGAATATCAATCCATCACTATCTGAGATAAAGAAAAGCTAAACCCGACTACACATTTCCATGTACTTTTGTTAAGGTATTTTAATTTAAATTGAAATATACAGTTTAAGCGGATGAGAATTAAAACACTCATAGTTTTACGATCACTGTAATTTCATACTGACTTGAATTGATTTTATAAAGAAATTTTGAATACATTCGTTATTAGAATCCTGAATGAATATTTTTAGGAATAGAGATTGTGTGTAATACAATTTACAACTTATTTTTATAATCATGCATTGATTATTTTCTGAATTTTTAAAGGGACACAATAAGATTCAATTGACAAAAATCGGTCAAAAATCCAAATAAATTTTTTAGCCTTAATTATTTTTTAAATAATTAACAAAATTTGAAAGTTCTATAAAAAATTCAGAATTATGATAACTTTTATGTTTGTTTTTATTTCATCCAAATGTCAAATAAAAGCTTTAACTGGTTTATCTCAGAAAGAAAAAAATAACTACTTTATCTTTTCTTAATTTCTACTTTGGCAAAAAAATGCTTTAACAATTTTTCTGCCTATTGCTATTGGTGCAGGTGACAAAATTTGGCATGCATTTTTGAATAAAAACAATACTTTTTTTTTAAAAAAAAAGTAGTGAAATTAAGAATGTGTATACATTTTTTAAGGAATTTCAATAAGTTTTTATAAGAAAAAGTGTTTTACGAACATCAGTCATGTTAAGGAAAACCCATAAGGACTTTTACTTTACATAGTTGGACGTACATGTAAATCAAACTTCATGTGTGTACGATTATTGTAGAAGTAGTATTTTAAAATTCCTTAATTAATTTTTTAATTTTTTTTAAAAAAATTAAATGTTTAGTTTTTTGCAGTATTTTCAGCACAAAAACTGCTTTGCGTAACATACATATTTAGGTTACAAGTAAAAAATTGTAAAAGCCATTAATCCCTTAAGTGCGGACGACGTACCGTCTAGATCAGGGATGGGGAACCATTGGCACGCGTGCCATTGATGGCACCCGACACAATATTTCGGGCACACTTCCGATCAAAACTGCTTGCATTTTAATTTAAAATAACAAAGTTTAATATGAATAATTACGAACAAATGCGAGTGATCGGTCGCAGTTTTCAGCGAGGCTTTCTTAGTTCGAAGAATTATTGTAAACGATGAAGTTTTTTATGCGTGTACCCTGATGTGATTTCATTTAATAAAAGGAATTTGTCCCAATTCGATTAGTAGTAAATTGAAAAATTTGAACTCTGTGCAACTGATTGATTTTTAGCCTACTTTTATATGGATTCAAAAATTTGTTGAAAAAAGGAGAAAGTTAGAATTGATTAAAACAGAAAAATCAACAAGCAATATATAAGATGCTATAAATGAAATTTTGGAAACATGGAATTGGATTCCAGATACATGTAGATGTTTGAAGAAACTGGCTCACATGCTATTTTAACCATATTTTCCTCTACCTATGCCTGCGAGTCATTGTTTTCAGAGATTAATAACATTAAAGACTCATTTAGAAATCGTTTGGCAGATTACTCCAATTCATCTTGCATTCGATTAAAAGTAACATCTTATAATCCTAATACAAGTTATTTGTCATCTCATCTGCTACAACATAATTCAAACTAATGTTATTTTAATTTGAATTACACCTATAAATGAAACATTTACTACTATACAGTGCAAAATGTATTTTTCGTTTAAGTAAAGAGTTTTGGGTTGTTAGTATTTAGTTTCGTTATTTTCTCAATAATCACAAGTCAAAAGTTTTTGACGGCACGTCTATACCTCATTAAGCATTTCTTAAAGAAAAAATGGCACGTTGATCCCAAAAGGTTCCATCCTTCCAAAATACGATACATTTCTCTGCGCGGCTATCAGTGTAGCTATTTCGAAGGCTTTCAAATGTAATAAAAAGACCTTGACGGTGTTGCAAAGAGTTTACTTATTTCAGAGATAAATTTGTATATTTGTGACTTATCTCCCCCAATACACCACACACGCACGCCTATGTGAAAAACGATGGTCCTAGGGAGTGAATCGTGTAACTTTCAATCAGCAGTTAAGGGGTTAAATCAAAGATTTATTTGATAAATCGTGTCAAGTCCCCTTAATTTTGTCTTATCTAAATTGAATTCTTGCGGTATTTTTAGATATTTTCCTTAAACCAAGAATACTTCGAATATACAACTAGACATAGATTTGTTTGGTCATATCTCATATTTAAAATCTGATCTTTTACAAATAATTAGCTGTAAAATATATGTATATCATTCACTGGTTTAATAAAATATGAATATCTTACTTTTAAAACGAGAGAGCCTTTTCCCTTTTCGTCTCACTCAAATAAATCAGTTAGTGACGCTGTATTGAAAACAGCTGCAGAAAATGATCCATTATTCATAATATTTTGACTATATATTATAAGATGATTAAATACTAACTATTCATTGCAGATTTTATATGCATTGTAAAGGAAGACTAATTACCAATGCTTCCTTACAAGCGAAACTGTCGGGCATTTTATTATCATTAAAAATTTATGTAAATAATACGATCCATTTATGTATGCGCTTTGTTGTCGTTAGATATATTGTGTTTTTATGTAGTAAATTATTAAATTATTCTATGTCTCTCATCCTTGTAGAGAATAAGGCTTAACTTGCTGCACATAAAGAAATAATAATTGTTTAACTATGCAGAATATTTTAAGTACTTGCTGTTCGACTTATACAATTGTCAGCCAACAATCAATATTTTCTTAAGACGTTGAATCACCTTTTGTTATCTGTCGTAGAGAGGTCGTGTAAATAGTAAATGGAAAGGAAACGTTAATCAATACCGCGCTACAGTTGGTGTCAGGACTCGAAAGACTGGTACAAACGATTCCACTGACTGGGCCCGAACCCCTTTCTCCAAATATTTTCCTAGGAATCGAAGGGAAAGTATTAATTATCTGTCGAATCCCCCTCGGGTTTCAGACTTACTCCAAGAGTTTCGATAAAATTAACCGGCAGGGCGGAAAGCAAAGCGACAGATGCACACAAAATGGCGAACCAAATCGAGTGAAACGTTCAGTATAAGCATAACATTTACGATCGAAAGCTTTCGCAATTTGTATGGGAGGAAGGACACGTCACTTGATTGGATTGTCTGCCAGTGTAAATGTCGAGGAAGGTGCACGACTTGATTGGGAAATGTGGATAGGATGCTGATTTTAATTGTCAGAGCTGGGAAGAACATGTTGGTTGCTGAGGTATGAAGATTTAATGTTTGTTTTCTTAGGTCGATGGTGAAGGGTTGGTTTTTCGGTGTTGATGGTAAATATGTGGTAAAATTTCGATGTGCTGTGGGATGTGTACTAGTTGTTAGTGTTTTATTCTACCTTTTATTGTATAGTATTGATGTTTATGTTTTGCATTTTTATTGATTACTGTCTGCACCTAATTTTAGCGAATAGAATTTGGGACTTTTGGAACATTATTTCAAAGTGGAAAATACTGCAATGCTTGTGTCCCAATCGTGCTTGATTACCAAAAAATTATTTTTAATATATAAATTTATTTCTTTTACAGTGATTAAATGCTTTCCACATTTCATATTTTACACTTAAAGGCAGCGTTTCTCAACGTTTTGTCACCGCGGACGGGTCAAGTTTGATAATTTTACTGCGGCCCGTTGAGGGGTGGGGGTCGTTGACTTTAATATTTTAAATGGCTTTGGTTTAATAATTTTAATTTAACTGGACCTAACCATGACTTCAGAACAAAATACAGTTACACGAAAAAAATGAATTCAGAGTTATTTACTGTGGAATATAAAGTGATTTTGAAAGAAAGTCTCTCAAACTCTAAAGAAATGCAACAATAAATAAAATGAAAATAAATCAATGCTCCTTGGGTGGCCCGAAGGCTGAGATCACTGCTTTAAGGTATAAAGTTAGAAATCCCATCCCTTTAAAATATGTAAACTAAATTGTTTGTGTTCTAGCAGATTTTTCATGGACATAAAACATGTTAAATACACACACACACACACACACACACACATATATATATATATATATATATATATATATATATATATATATATATATATATATATATATATATAAACACAATCTTTCAGCGTTATTTTTGGAACTGCAGTTCTTTTATTCTAAAAGGCTTACATCCGCCCCCCTTTTTTTTTTTTTTTTGCTTTTACAATGTATAAAGCACAGTTTTTTATTTACATCATAATATTTCGTAGACTAAGGGGATATATAACAACAGAAAACAGCATTAACGATTTTTATGTTAGATAAATCATGATAATAAATATTTTCTGCGATCTTTATCATTACTCCATACATCTTCCATGCCTCAATAATTCACATATTATTTTCTCCTTAATCGAAAATAATCTTCCATCATCCTTTTTACTGTGGTTTATTGTAGTATAACAAACAACAGCGTTACAGAGAATCGCTTTTATTTTATTAGATTACAAAAACCACGAAGAAAAAAAAAGCAATAATCCCTTAAACAATGAAATAATATAAAATGAGAAATATTCAGTCATACTTTGTAAATGTTACAGCGCTATACATTTTACAACACTTTTATTACTAATTCATTTAATGATTAGATATTATCTACATATTTGAACGTAAGAATGCTGATAAATTTACAAATTATTCATGATTATAACTTTATGCATCTTTACAAAAAAAAAAGATTATACAATTACAAAATATAAATATTTCTAACAATTTTGATAGGCACTCGTTTCAATGTTCAGAATTTTTATAAAGATTACAATAAAACCTATAGGAAAAGTAACTGAACAATATACAATTATCTGAAAATTGTTAACGCGTCATGATGGAAATTTAAACTTTTTAAATATTTAGATAAGTCTGAGAAAATAAATGTTTTAAATACTTAAAGATTATAGAAATCATCCTAGCAAGTTGATATTTTGAATAATGGATGGATGGAAATTAATGTAAAAAGTAAATAAATTATGGGTTCGCTAATTCTATAAACAGAGATGGTATGTGTTTTTATGTGAAAAAATTGTTTATTTTCACTCTTTCAACTTTCTGAGTATAAATAATTCAGCGTTGCTAAATGTAGTCATTTTTTAATGTTGATTTCGGTGAAATACAAATCCATTAGGAATTATGTGAAATGCTTCCTAGTAATCATGTATAATATATTAGTTTCTAGGAACTTTTGCCCATCTAAATAAGATTCTGCTGGCATCATTCCCTGTGGTAAATTCATTCGTACAGTTTACTGTCACTGATTATAATTGTAAGTAATTATAAGAGAAATCAATTCTATTGATAAGAAAAAGGATTAATTAAATACGCGTGTAAGCAACTAATTTTATAATGGAGCGATCGTAAAGTACATACACAAACATTTGTGTTAACTATCTATAAATGTAATAAAATCTTTCCCTACAGTGTAGCGACAGTACTTTGTTATCTGAACAATGTAAATAATGCAGACATTTTAATTAAATATGCTCTATTTCTCTATCAAATCGGGACAGAATTTTCGATAACTGTGTATATATTACATAAAAGATTCATGTTGAATAGTGGTATAACTTTATGCAAAAGAGTGTTTGTATTCGGCCAAATTTGCTTAGTGTAAATAACGCACAAACTGTGTGAATAAGTTTGATATTTAGGTCAGTATTTTCATAACGGAAATGAAATTATAATTACATTTTCTGTGATAAGAATTAAAACATTCTTTTTTTTCAGTATTTGTCCGATCATTTTTTTTTAAAAATTATAAATTAATGAATTAATTTCTGCATAATAACCTTTAGTCTGAGTTATAAAACTTAAAGATAAAATGGAAACTCCAACGAGGTTAACCATTAAAATTATTATACGTTTTACTATACATATATATATATTATAATAAAATAAAATAACAAGAGACGAAATTGTACTTCTTAAAAGGCTAAAAAAAAAAGAAATTAGATTTTAAGAAACATATGAATAAAATAAATGGTGCTAAAAGAATATTGTTCTAAAATTGAATAAACACAGACAAAACAAGAAACAGAGATGTGTAGAAAATTTGAATTGAAGATACCAAAAGAGTCTTTGGACCTATTTTGATTTCTAAAGCTGTCGCTGAATTGGGCCAACGAATTTAGGGTTAAGCAATACTTTGGGGATTCACCTTCCCCGTACAGCAGAAATTTTCGACTCAATAAAAAAAACAGCCGTGTTGAAAAATTAGGCTGATATCTATCACACATGTATGTATAATATGTGTGCGTGTGCATGTTTTTTGTTCCATTTGTATCTCAAAATTACAAAAATGGATGAACAATAAGACACGATGCTCTCACGATGCATTTACATTAATAAATACATCTTGCAATAACTAAACTTTTCAAATAATGATTAAAGAAAAACATGTTTCTATATAAAATTTAAAGCAACTGTTGAATTTAACTTGTAAAAAAATATTTCCTGTCCTTTAAAATGTAATACACATAATGACTTTTTTCGGAGGAGGAGAGAGCTGCGGGTATTTTTTTTATAATACTAAGAATGATTTGGGGGAAATTCTTTTAAAAAATTTCTAACTCGTCTTGTAACTCAACCTAACCGAGCGCATTTCTTTATAAATCCAAAAACAATCCTTTTTAAGCCTTCCAAACACTTACGTTAATACGATTGACTTAAAAATACAATCTTACATGAATTGTTCAATCTCTGTACATCTAGTAAACATTTCATCAAAATATAGAGCAATTCGTGATATATATTTTGGAAAATATACAACAGTCTTTTCAAGAGAAATTTAGCGAACAATATATATATTTGAGTTTCTTACCCCCTAATATTGTACCACTCTAAACATAACGTATAGCTATTTCTTCTCAATTTAGTGTGTCATGTAAGATACAAGATACCGCGAGATATTTATGAGAAACTGTGCGTAGTACAGAGCAACCATAAATCTTCACTTGTGTCTGCTAAATTATGATGTGTGCTTCTCGACATCATTTTATGTAATTTAACTTTGCTCACATTGTTTGGTTTGCCAGTTTGTTTTGGTTTTTTACGTGAGAAAAGTCGCGAAAAAGGTTTAAATAATACAAGTGCTGCATCGTTATAAAAAGGGATATTGTGCTACACTCTGATAATGCTGTATATATTTTCTTATAAAGCAATATTTAAAACATATAACATGAGATGTAGAACATTCTACTGAGTATATATGTCCGGCGGAATGGGACACTCCAAAAGATAAAGGTATTCATATCACTTTTAGGCTTTCTTTATGGAACTAAGTATTGCTTGATGTTTAAAATTTAAACAAAGAGTGTATACCATGGCAGTACATTTTTTTGTCGTATAGTGAGAATTCTTCACCGTATTCATTGTAATATAAAACATATTGTACGCGTGCAAAAATAATGGCCAAACTGAACTGAAATCTAAGTGATGCTTTCAAATTATGTGGAACATTATTTAGCTTGAGTTACTATTTATTAATTATTAATTAAGAGTTTTATAGTGAATGTTAAAATATTTATCAATATTTGCTTGTACTTTAATTTCTCATTTGAAAATTTTGGGAGTTAAAGGGATGGTATGTGAAAATTTCTTTAGGAATGTGTAGTGTACCAGCAGAAAATTGTATGCATAAAATCTGCTAAAAAATGTTTACTAATTTTTATGGGGAAAAAGATGCTTACCTTTAAGGAAAAGTTATAAATAATGTTTAGATAGGTAAAATTTCTACAGTATGAGTCATTCAAAATGCAACACCAAGAAAGATATAATACCATAGTTTCAACCAGTTATGTATTCCTGCATTAAAATGTAGCTCTTTTTACACACATGCTCGAAGCGCGCATGTTCAAAACAGAAGGAGCCCGTCGGAGATATTACGTAGGAAAAGCACCGAAATATACGTGACTTAGTTACTATGCTAACAAATTTTAAATACTCTATGTTTGTGCATTGGTAAATATAACAAAAATGATAATGATGCTTCTCGAGTGAATCACTACAAGGTCAAAATATATCAAATATTTTATTAGAGACATACACAGGGTTAAAACATTGAAATAATTAGAAATTTATTCATCTGCAAGATAAAGATGATGAAATCAGTACTTAGAGCCATGGTAGGCTTTAACCTATGCTACACGTCTCGACACTGAATGAAAATGATTCGATGTCTTTTTAGAGGCTGTCTGGTCACATTTCCAAAAATAATTTAATGTAGCAGCTGAGGGTATATACTGTTTCAATCGTTCTCAGACCATCGACTTAATACATTCAACGAACGATCCAGGCAGAAAAAGGCATTGGTGAAATCTGATTAATGAAGGAAGTCTTGAGAGCATTACGTTCCTCGTATGGACCACGCATTTTCCTTTTGGGATGTAACTGCTGACAAGCTTTGAAAATAATGAAGGAGCACAGGCTCCAAATCCTCACAAATCCTCAATAATATAGCATTGGCTGGTTACTGTTCCGGCAATGTCTTCTATGGGGGTACTAAAGTAGCATTAGGCAAGAGTTAAGCTACCTCTCTCTGAGGTGTTTCAAGACTAATCCGACCATTGCAGTGTTGCAGGCATAAACGTAGATTGTCTACAACGACCATGTCGAGCCAATCAATTGTCTTTCTTTATTTAATGCCTATTGCAGCCACAAACGCGTGTGATTTTGATGCAAAGATAATTGCAGCCATTGATGTCTTGTGGACCTTCCACTGTGTTGCAATTGAAGTATGTGTAAATAGTGATTGCGTTGTTCAACACCGTATTTGCTGTGATATAGTTCCTGTTTGGATGGAGCTATCCGTCAATGCCATGCGCATGATATGTCTTTCATCACGTGAAGTAATACGAAGAAGCTAATGCAATCAGTGTCATCAGTCAGTCAGTTCTCCTGCATCCAATGGTTACAGATCCACTGTTTCTTCGCCATGTCTCATACGATCACCACGTGCTCAAATGACACTTGTTTTCTGTTTCGACACAAAGCAAGCTGAATTTGCTCGTTAAGACAACCTTACTAAAGAGCAGTTCCTCTACTTCGTCCTGCCTAATATAGAGCTTGGTGATGGTGGTACATGCACCCTTAATGTGTGTCTGCTCTGAAAATGTAATCATTTGTATATCCATTTGCTGTATACGCATAATTTTGTATGGTTCAAGAAGATTCCGCTTGGTTTGGTTCATAATTAATGCTGCATTGTAGGGAATCAGCTGATTGGAAAAAATATTTTACTATTGATGTAATTAGTTTTTCCAGGTTGTTAATTAGATTAATTAGATCGTTAATATATTAATTATATAATGTCTGAACTTTTATTATATATAACCAAACAAATAAAATTTGAAATTCAAATTCCCTTTTATTATATCGACTCCTTACAAATATTCTTTGTTATTCATTCATTTTCGATACGTTGAACAATTCAGCCATAATTCACTTTTCATTCATAAAAACAAAATTATGTTTATTATAACAATAGTCGGGCAACATTGTTCTGATATCAGAATTCAAAACCCAACTGTGAATCAATAAATGAATGTATATATATACAAGGACACGGACGAAGAATGGTTTCTTTTTCGCATCATTATAATATTTTTCATTAGCACTATTCCTGATTAGCATTTTGAGTGGTTTTCTTTTGTGGTATACACATCACTGGGAATGAATAGCCATTACGAAAATAAGTAGCACAAAGCCGCAATTGCCCAAAGCAAACAGTTAAAATTAAATTCAGGATATCTTTTTCAACGTCATTCATCGTCGGCGACATTCAATATCAGTGATACCTCCCTTATTTACACTTTGAAACGACAAAACAGACAGGCAATTAACTTGTCAATTTAATCGAATGGTGGTCGGACGTTACTAAGTATCATGTTTCCGACAGGCAAGGGTTCCCCCTACCATTAAAAAAACGAAGTGCAAATAAATCCAATAATAAGCAAACGAAGGGCGTGCAGAAACAAAAAAAAAGAATCTTTCATATCTATATCACATGGAACGATGAAGCTGAAAAATTACTTCCAATCAAAAAACAAAGGACAAGAGGGAAAAAATTCTGGACAGGTGTATCAGTTATTGAATACCTCGTTTTTATCTTCATGTAATCATATTATATTTTGTCCGGTGGGCGGTGTATGCAGAAGATAATTAATTAGAAGTGAGAGTGAAGAAACCAGTTTTCGAACCTGTCCCGGGTGTTTTTGCAGCCATTTTTTTGGTTCTCTTTTTTTGTAATGCCTTCTAATGAGACCGGTTTGTGGAACGAATGAAGAAAAGGACGTTCCGTTAGATGATGCCGATCTTAATCAGTGGCGTATTTACTATAAGTGAGAGAGGGAGAGGATGAAAAGAAAATGAAGGGGGTGTGTAATAAATAACAGCTTGGTTACTTTGTGGGTTTCTAATTAAAGTGCCTTACGGCCTGCTATCCAGTTGCCTTCTTTGCACTCTGAAAGAATTGCTCTTTTTTTTATATTTTATTTATTTATTTTTCGGAGTAAACTTGATGGGAAATAATTTGAAAGATTCGCAGAGAAATATATTAATTAAATCTTTTATGTTGTCTTTTTTTCATTAATAATAATTTCGTCGCGAAAAAATACACAACACGTGTTTCTTAACTATTTTCATTGATTTTATATCTTTCTTATAATTTCGATAGTTGGGAGTTTGTCACCACGATTGTGCTTATTAAAATTATTTTTATCAAATGTGTGAAAGATTCTTTTAATGAGGATTTTTGTAATTTGAGAGAGAGAGAGAGATTTTATCATGAATATGCTTTTTCCTTCAAACCATTACTATATTTTCTTGATGATATTATATTTTTAAAACTCTCTTAGGATTCATATTTATCTCGACTATATCATTCAAAGATATATCAGTCGTCTCAGTATCTTTGAGGAAGCGTGTCCGTCACGTAAGCCCAAGATTAGGGATTCGATTCTGACTAGAGACGATAAATTTTCTGGATGCGAAAATCGTACCCATACATGCCATATGATTATGTGGCATGTAAAAGATCTCTTGAGTATCTATTTGACTCTGCTTCTCACGAGTGACAGCTGTAGTCTAGTACTCAAGGTCCCGGATTCGTGGCTGGCGTGTTTTAAGTTCGAGCCAAGAACCGCTGAAGACTCGCCGTGTAAAGGAGGCCGATGCATGTTAAATCGGTCGAGGATCTAACATCCTCCCGTCGGTGGGGTGTGGAAGTTAAGAGAGTGACCGTCGCCAATAGCCCTAGTGCGCATTTATAGTGCGACGTAAAAAGAATTCTCACTCTTTCACTCTCTGGTACTCTCGATAATATTTGACATCTGATAACATTTTGAAATAATTACAAGCGTCAAAAGTTTGATAGTGGGAGCCGCCACAAGATGGTGCCACCATTGAAATGGCTCTTACACTTGGAGACTTGCTGTATCTGTAAAGACTTAACGTGCAAAATGCTGCTTATTTGAAAAAAAAATTATACTCCTTGAAAATCAAACTGTAATTTTTTTCATAAATAATAGTTTTGTTTTCAATATTGTTAAAAATTTTGTATTACATTCTATGCCTGAAACACAAAAGACTACCAAGAGATTTTTAGCATATCAATTAAAACCTTAAGTTAGTATTTCTCATTTAAGGTATCCGAACACGTTGAAAATGACCAAATTCGGACAAGACCGATATTTTTGTTTTCTATTTTATTTAATATATCTATATTTTGGCTTTACAAAACATACTTTGTTTTGACTCTATGCTTCTTAGAGGTCAAGTTACAATCAATTTTATTAAGTTAGAAAAACCGGAAGTGGGTCTTTGATCTACCAGAAGTAGGCATTTAAATTGCTCGAAATCTATCATGGCGAGTCTGATCACATAAAATATTACAAACGTATTTCTATAAAACTTTTTGCACCTGATATTTATGCTATTTTCTAGAGAATGTACTAAAATATTTCTTATTGTATGAATATTTTTTGAGTTAGGGCTTGTTATTTAAATAATGGTCTCATAAAGGCGTTATTTTCTTATAACGTTTACTCAATCAGCTCTAAAATTTTCAAATTTTAATAAGACATTAAAATTTTAGTACATTCTCTAGATAAATGCCTCTAGATTGTTTTGGTAATTCTTTTACTAATATAAGTTTATTACTTTTTTTCTCTAATTGCTTTGAAGTTTTACAAAAATGTTGCTAAAATTTCACATATAATTGTGATTTTTATGAAATTCCGGCAATTTATTTTAAATATTAGTATTTATTGGTATTGAATCCAAAAAGAGGCTTTATATGTTTAAATATGTTATTTTGTCAAAAAGTACTCTGAACGTGTTCGGATATCTTAAGAAAACATAACTATTTCGAACAACTTTCCTCCAATTTTCCAAAAATTAAACTAGTCCATTTTTGTACTGTTCTTTGCCAAGTTTTAAACATCACGGAAAATATCGTCCAGCATTTCTTTTTAGAATAAGAAATGGATCTAATATCCAATCTTCGTGGCAGCTGGCATTTGCAAAGATAATAAATTTCTATTCATCAGAAAAAAGTCAACCGAGTTTTTCCTAGATTCCCAATTGCATTCAAATGTCCTTGACATAGCCCACCCATCCACATATGTAATGCAATCCAACAACGTCCCGCAAGATTTATTTTTCATGGATGGAAGCTGAAGTTTCATTGTTTTATGACGAAAATCAAACAAGGAATACAAGACACTAAAAACATTTCTCATATATGTACCACATGGCTGTAACGGGATGGATATGCTCGAATAAGGAATAAATCTGCCCGAGTTTAGATGGTGGCTTCGGTTTTGCTTGTGGACCGAGAAAGAAAATGGAGAAGTGGAGAAAAAAGAAGTTTTAAACCTGGATTTTTAAATCCCAGGAATTCTTTTCTCATCCAGATATTTTCTTCCTATTCTCCAAGAAATTTTCCGGAACTCAGTCTGAAAATCCGGGAAAATAGGAAACAAAATCGAGATAGAAGAAGAATAAAAAATCCGCTTATCCATACCTACCCTATTCAACCATGAATAAACGTGGTTTTAAGTAAAATTCTATTTCTGGAGGGGGTAGGGGAACAAGAGCATCCTCCCGACCCTATAGCAAAATTCCATGGTTGGTCATGCAGAAATGAGCTTTTGGGGAAAGCCAAATCCCGTTCAAACACACTGAGGTAAAATAATGGAGCAAAACCGTTTTTTAGTTATCTGAAGGAATTAAAGTTTTCAGAGACTGGTTTTACAATGGATTTTTTCTTGTTTTATGCTTTCGAGATTTGACATATAAAGAGAGTTGATCGAAGTACAGCAATGCACCATAAACATACGTGATGCTAACAAAAATTATATGATATCTCTCCGCTTCTGGTATTTTAATAATAAAATATTTCTTAACATTTTGATTTTTTTTAAACTATTGAGTGTTTATATTTATCGCGGATATACTAATACAGTCGAACCTCTATATAACGAAGTGGCTAAATCCCGAAAAAAGTTCGTTATACGGAAAATTCGCTATATAGAGGTTCATCTTTTAATATACTTTATAAACCACATCAAACAATTTTTAAATTCATAAACATTATATATTAAAGTAATTATTCACACCTTTTTTAAAATTAGTATATGTTTATTTTATATATCTTATCCCATCAAAAAAGAAAGAAAAACTGCAAGGTAAACAATAAAAAAGAAAGCTGAAGAATTCACTGTATTTTCAATAGTAAGAAAATAAGTTTATGCTGAAATTAATTAATTTTAAGGACATTTTATAATTTAAAGCATGCAAGTAATATTAAACATACATTATTTCACAATAAGAACACGGGGACACGGGACAACTCCACTGAGGGTGAAAGAGGATATCGAAGATGTTTCTAGTGAACTGGGCAATGGGAATTAAAGGTTGCACTTCTTGTATGAAACGTCCAAAACCCTATTGCTCTTGGCGAGTGAGGATCTAATAAAACCAGTTCAAGATTTATGACCACCATAAAATCTGTTAAAGAGAGAATAACTTGAAATTTTTTCAGAAATACTTTTAAAAAAAGGGAGAACAAAAGCTGAATCACAAAAGAAAAAGTTTGCTATACAGAAATTGCACTTCTCTATAGAGGTTATTTTACGAAGAAAATCATGAATTGTTCAAGGTTCCAGGAAAAGTTCGCTATGTAGAAAAATTCGCAATACAAAGGTTAGTTATATAGAGGTTCGACTGTATTGAGTGTTATTAAAAATCGCGGATATACTAATATTTGAATAAATTTACACATACATTTTTAATTTATTATTTTTTTAAAAAATTTTTTGGTTGCCTTCTATGTGTTTGTATGATGTAAAACAGAGTTTGGGCTCAAAATGTCATAAAATACTCTAACCATTTAATTTTCTAAAGAAAAAACTTAAAACTTATGAAGTGATTTAAAAATGCTATTTTCCTCCTGCATGAAGTTCTTATACACTCTTTATAGTTGCGTTATAAAGCTTATACAACCTATTTGTTTTATTCTATTGAAATTGTGTTTTAAACAGGTAATATACAAAAAAATATTTTAATGTCAATTCTTACTTATATCAACAAATATTTTTTTTTATTTTTGTAACTTTTATTTAAAAAATTATAATTAATACAAATATGTATATACATATGAAAGAGAATCACAATATTAAATGACAAAATAGAAAACGATTTTCCTTGCAATTTTCCATTTTCCTTTCTATATAGGGTGTTCGACTATTTTTTGTTACTATTTATTCATTAATTAAATTTAATTATTCCAATAAAATAGAAGTAAAAAAGAAGTCACATTCTCAGAAAATAGGCCATCCCAGGTGGGAATCGAACCAGCGACCTTTGGATTAGAAGTGCTACAACCTGTAACGCTACAGGGACACATTGAATGGTTTTTCCTTTCTATATATGCTGTTGGACTATTATTTTGTTTGGTACTATTCAGTCATTTTTCAATTTAATTAATGAATTAATATTTGAAAAAAATTGTATTAACATCAAGTGTCATTCGCTACAAGTTTAAAAAAAATCTATTTTAACTCGAATGGATTAATAGAAAGTATTTTATTAACGATTGAAAATGTGAACAAGATGTATATATATATATATATATATATATATATATATATATATATATATATATATATATATATATATATATATATATATATATATATATATACATCTTGTTCACATTTTCAATATATATATATATATAAAGAGTGTTTTTTAGAGGTATAGAACTTTAAATTGCAATAAAACAACGATGTATTATTCGATTGACATGAATTTTTTTTATTCGAAAGATAATCTTGTGGCATTACATTTTAAATAGGATTTCTGGCATAGGACTGCCACGACTGGCTCGGATGTAGTCCAATCTGGACGTCCAATTTTCGATGACTTTTTCCAACATTTGTGGCCGTATATCAGCAATAACACGGCGAATGTTGTCTTCCAAATGGTCAAGCGTTTGTGGCTTATCCGCATAGACCAATGACTTTACATAGCCCCACAGAAAATAGTCTAGCGGTGTTAAATCACTAGATCTTGGAGGCCAATTCACAGGTCCAAAACGTGAAATTAGGCGGTCACCAAACGTGTCTTTCAATAAATCGATTGTGGCACGAGCTGTGTGACACGTTGCGCCGTCTTGTTGGAACCACAGCTCCTGAACATCATGATTGTTCAATTCAGGAATGAAAAAGTTAGTAATCATGGCTCTATACCGATCACCATTGACTGTAACGTTGTGGCCTTCATCATTTTTGAAGAAGGATTCCACCAGCCCATAAAGCGCACCAAACAGTCAGTTTTTCTGGATGTAACGGTGTTTCGACATACACTTGTGGATTAGCTTCACTCCAAATACGGCAGTTTTGTTTGTTGACGTAGCCATTCAACCAGAAGTGCGCTTCATCGCTAAACAAAATTCGCTTATGAAAATCGGGAACAACGGCAATCTCGTTTTGGGCCCATTCGACGAATCTACGCCTTGCTTGATGATCGTTTTGATGAATTGCCAAACCAAACTGAGAATAAATCACTTGACAGATGTTAAATCGGTCGCCATCTTGGAAAGTAATGCCAACTTAAACTTCTATACCTGGAAAAAAAACACTCTTTATATATATATATATATATATGAACTAAAAGTAGAAATTGAAAAAAATTATCTATTTCTCTTAACACTCAAATCATTATTTTTCACAAAAAGGTTCATAAACACATAAAGGAAATTTTATAAATTACAAAAGTTGATAAAAAGCTATTGGAAAATTTATTAGTATCATATAATGTAATATCAGCTTCACAAAAATGAAATCCAATTCAAATTTTGAGCAATAAGAATAATTTTATCAATTTGTGCTAATGTTTGCATTTCATTTATAATGCAAATGTAAATAATCTATGATATATATACATAAACATACACATGTTTGTACAATATGTTGAATTTAAAGCGTTAATGTAATGATGTTATTTCATAATTTGCCCTTTGTTCTCATAGTTGTATTTAAATAAGTAATTTAAATTCCATGAAAATATTCAAGTTGACGCAATATATATTCTTGATGCAAACTTTGTAAAAATCTCTTCAAATATATGCGTCTGGGGCGAAAGAACGTCTTCAGAATATATTAGAAGGAATGCATTTGGGTATGCATCCATGTTTTCAGTGTTTGTGGCGTATGTTTGCTTAATTAATGTCGCGATAAAGCAACATAACGGATTTTGAGCGAAGAGTTCCGTAGTTTTAAAAATCGATATCATCACAAATAAGACATTTATGGTAATGTGTTATTCATAAAGTTTTCGACGTCTCATCAGTTGTAGAGGCTTAGAACACAGCAACTTTTATTTTCAAAAATATTTGGATAAATCAGAACTCGAAATAACTAAAGTACAGTGACTTATTTGTGCTCCCGTTTTCATTTCACATATTTAAAACAATCGTTTGATTTATATTTTTTCATGTTAAGAAAAAGAAGAAAAGAAAAAAAAAATAGTACTGCATTTTAAGACTGCTTTAGAAAAATACTTTGTAATAATAAGTAATGCATAAGTGTTTATTTAATGAAACAATAAAAATATTTGTTTTCTTGTGACGGATCTGTACGGCACTTTATCACTAATCCTCTTGGGCGTCTTTGGGGATTGTAAATTCGCGTATATTTCCAACCGACTCTAAAAGAAGAAACCGGGATATGCAAATGAATCAAAGTATTTAAGGAGAGTGGTGTTAGTTAGCAGGAGAGGTTATACGCCAAGAGAAAGGCTGACGGAGTTCTAAGAAGATTCAAGTTGATTGTGCGATTAGCGTCTCGCTGATTATTAGGCAGCGATCTACAATTGGAATGTTTGATCCGCCTGGAAAGTAAGGAAGTAAAAGGCAGGTGATATTTAAATTTAGATTATCGGATCATATGAGTAAATATATAATAAAGTTAGTGGGAAGTTAATGAATGCTAGTAATTTAAATTGCGTGTATCTCTCGGTCCTCTTATTCCGGTAGTCCTGTTCGATATTGAGTTTAATATTTGATAAGTATCAAATTTCGTGATTTAATTTAATAGTAAGTGTCAATCACATTGACGTAGACATCTTGATAAATCTTTGTAATTAGATGGTTGATAATTGATTCAAGTGAATAAATATAATTTGTTATTGTAAAAATGTCTTCTGGTCGTTCTTTGCCTCAATTCAATCTTGGTGTCCAGGGTGGAATCCAGGGGGATTCCTACAATCTAGCTGTAGATAAAAAATAAAATCCTGTTTCGGTTCCACATATTTATGTGAATTCGCCTTCATTGTGTTCAATTTTTTTCAACAATGAACACAATTAAATCAGCAATCAGATCTCGACTAAACGATAGCAATCTCGATGATGCTATAAGATTGGGAATACCATCTTATACGCCTGACTGAAAAATTGGTGGCTAATATGCAATGCCAAAAATCGTGTTAAATGTAACTATTTTTAAATTTTTGTTGCCTTTTTAGTGTAGGGTATTGTTTATACGACTCTTATGACCGCAACAAAATAAAGAAATAATAAAAATCGCTATACTTTTTTTAACTGCGCTCGCCAGTCATTTCCTGTCTGTCAGATATGCCTAGGTTAAGAAACCCTGAACTAAATCAACGGAAAATCTATTTGCAAACATAGTAAATAAACAGCAAATTAGTCATGAAGACAATACCTGAATTAATACCACATTTCTCCCATTAATCCTTTACCAGGACGTATGAGGATTTTTAGCTCTATTTGAAGATGGCAAGCTATGCCCCCGATGTTCCAACAGTGGAACTGACATGCAATTAATCGGGCTCTGCGAAGATTTTTGACAAAACTCTAGAACCAGTGACTGGACTCCAGATCAGGACCACTGGGATATTAAGTTCTTTTGTAGCTAAAGAAGTTAAAAGCTTCAGTAAATGTTTTTTTCGCTGAAAGACAGAAAAACAATTAAAACACTGTTTTTTTCCCCTTTTAATTTAAAAAATAAATCTCTCGCAACAAATAGATAAGTAACCGATCAAGAAGCAATTTAAATCCGAGAGCAAAGTTCAACTGAATCTCTCTAATGAAAGAAATTCCTCAACTTCTTGTAACCTTTTTTTTCCTTTTTATTAGAAAGTAAGTTGACAGCCTTGTCTTTAATTTCCTCCTGACGCATTTGTTATCTGTAATAAAACTGTCTCCAGTCTTTAGGAATGGCATCAAAAATTCAATTTTCTTTCTCGTTCCGGAAATCCAGTTGTTATGCAATAAGCAAAAAGAAACTAATAAACGAAAAGCTGAAGGAGAAAAAAGGGAATACCTCTTCAACGAAGCGAATATTTTTTTCTTTCTGTTCGTAAATTTGCTTAAAAATGCAAAACTTTTCAATGAAAATCTTTCAGCATCGTTATATGAGAGGGGCACGTAAAGCATCAAACTCTCCTTTTATTGTGTTGTTGCTGAAGTTAACTATCACGCTCTCAGTTGCCTTATCATTAACTAAACTTTTGCTTGAATAATCAAAATACAGTGCTGAAATTCGTTTTCTTCTAAGGAAATTTCGAAGGAAATCGTCTTGTTTGTGTAAATGAATTTTGTAAAAAAAGGAAACATTATTTAACATTATTATAACAATAATTTAACTATTTAAGTTCTGCAGCAAAAGTGATATTGATTCTACTAATTGGTTCTTGCTTTAAAGAAAGAAAGAAATACTGTTTAGTTTTGTAAAATAGCATTTAAATACATTACCATGAAACATTTAGAAAATTTTACATCATGGTATATATTTTATATTTGAAAAATATATCTAAAAACTAGAAAATATTTTCGATAAGATGTAATCTTTTTTAAAAACCATTTTGTTAATTTTCTTACCATTAATGAAATATATGATTTTGAAACATTTCTTGCATGATTCTAATAAAGCTTTGTGATACCCCCCCCACATACTAAGATGATTATCTCTTTGAGTATCAGTGTGAGCTAGAGGCGTAGGATTAACGAAATAACTAGAATCAAACATTATCTTAATATGATTTTATTAAGATATTCAACTTAAACCTTTATCAAATTAGATTATAATAATTTATGTCAGAGAGAGAATCTACGATGGTAAAACACACCACGCACAATATATTTATAATAACGACTTAAGCTAACTCGGACCACTATCAATAACTGAATCGCTTGCACTCAATTCTAATACAATCACTGATCCTAATATTAAATAATCAATCCTACCTTGCTGTAGTATCAGTAAACGATTACACTAGTTTTAGATGAGGTCTTGCGATAACTCGTGTGCAATGGTATGCACCTTGATTAATGGATCTCTATCACGTATAATTACTATTCTTCGCCACGTAACGTCATCTAAAACCTCTTTAATCTAGAACCACGGACTGTTTACATTCCTCTAATTGCCATCACTTGCCGCAAATTGCCACCGCGCTTACTCTAACTTCTGATATTTAAAGGTTCTTAATTTGCATCTTTCTTTCACGCTTCACTTCTTGGATTTGGTTGGAAAAGAGTTGCCATTAATTCTGGCCCCAAAGAACCCAAAGAACATGTTAAAGAAAAGACACGTGGGCCCGCCACAGCTTCTTCCACAAAAAATAACATTAGGAACTTTTAATAATTTTTATTTTGTGTAATAATGTTTATAGAGATGCTCATCTAGAGATTGCGCCTACTACACAGATAGAAAATTAAAGTTTATAGCATGGAATATCATTTCATTTGATAGCCGACTCCCCTTGGTCCCCTTCAATGACGGTAGGTGTTGACGTCATTCTACGCTAAATAGTATTGCGCTTCTCTTCACGAATCTTGCTGTACGTAGGATAGCAGTACGTAGTATAAAGTATTACGTACGCAGGATTTGTACGTAGCCCAATAGAATAATACCCGGTCGTATGCATCAGGGTTTTCTACTTATGTTCGTGCTTCTGTAACACATTTTTCCCGACGGTAATGTCAGATTTTTCTGTGTTGTTGTTGTGGCTAATGCCACCTGTCTGACGTAGTCAGAACGAGGCCCACGAAATTCATCGTGGCAAGGGGCTAGAAGTACGCCTGCCGTTGGCCTAGGCCTTGAGCACCATAAAGGTGACAGTACGAATTAGCTCGGCGAAATTCCCCGAAGGGACGATAGATGGTGACAGCACCTATCTCCACCTCCACAATTTTGCTTTTGCCATGGGACTGGAGGGGAGGGAAATATTCTCCAGTCCCCTGTACTCGTGATTCAACCCACAAGACTTTCGGACCCACTGATTTAACGAGCACGTACTCCGTGTGTACTCTGAGGGTGTTTGGTGGCATCGGGCATCGAACCCAGGCCATTCGGTCTGGGGTCCGGTGCTCTAACCACCAGGCTACCCGAAGGACATTTAGACTGTTTATCGTCTGGCGTCTCTGGCTGCCCTTACATTCGCGCCGATCTAACTCACCATTTGGAATCTGCAGCAGAATATCCATCAATTCTACGAGTCAATACCCAGTCGGATAACAGCTTGCCTTAAAACAGGGCCGGCTCTACAAGTTTTGCCGCCCCGGACAAAAATGGGAAATGCCGCCCCTCTGTCCAAAGTAAAAAAAATATAATTATAGAAGATAAATTGTTCACATAAATACACACTTAAAAAACTTTAATAATCCATGTGAACAAAAACGCAGCATAATAATACATATATAATATTATTTTATGTCAAATACAAAATAATTCGAAATTAAGAGCATTATTACCTGTTATTAATTCAAACGAGTAAAATGTAAGAAGTAATCACACCCATTTCAGCATGCCAATTTCTTCTAAAAAACAATCTACTGATGCCTGGGATCTCACAAACGTTTATTTTAATTTATAATAACAACACTCATGACTAAAATGAAACATCTTCTGTGACTCTCTATCTACAAAAAAAAACCTCTTATTGTCCCTGTTCTGCTTTGGATAGCAGACACCGGACGTCATATGCCACCTTTAAAATTTGCCGCCCCGGGCAGGGTCCGGTTTGTTTAGCCCTAGAGCCTTAAAGCCATAGATGGGTCAACGTATTTTTTTGTTCGTGTAGCTATATCTCCTAAATAAAGCATTTATTTCTCATGATAACATTAGACCTTTGTTTTCAATACTTGTAGAGGTCATGGTAGCCTAGTGATCAAGGTAATGTATTCGTGGCCGGCGTGTCATGAGTTCGAGCCTCGCACCGCTGAAGACTCACCGTGCCCAATAAATATGTCGAGGCTCAAACGTCCTCACGTTGGTATGGTGTGGAAGTTAGGAGAGGCGATTGTCAGCTCAGGTGTCATCCTCGTCACTTGACCATGGTTCAAAATGTCAAGGTCCTTCACCGAAAGCCCTCGAGTAGCTGAATGGTGCCACGTTAATATTCATTCACTCACTCACTTCAATAGATGTACTTACCATTTACCTATTTTTTTCACTGATTAAAACTATTTTGTTGTAGAATGCATATATGTAATCCCTAAATATATACAAATAGCTATAAAACTTAAGTATATATATATATATATATATATATATATATATATATATATATATATATATATATATATATATATATGGCATCAATTATTTTAATTAATATTAAGTAAACCATTAATTTATCATTTATTTTGTTTTTATATCATTTTTCCTTCATGCAATTAGACTATTTTGTTTTTCAAGCATGTCTTTATTATGTTCAAACAAACGTACACACCCATTGTGTCATATTTTTGATTGAATGGTGTTCCATATTTTTTAATTAGGGTCATTAAGTTTTATTTAACGACCCTAAAATAAGGAATAACAGTCACAAAAACCACCAATTTATCGATATAATACTCTTGAATTTTGGTATGAAATGAAAACATTTAGCAAATTAAAAACCATATACATTTTTAAGTAATTAAAAAGAATTTGTTTAATCAAGTATTTATTTGGATCCCTCTTCTTTTCTTTTTGTTATCTATTTTTGGTTAGAAGTAGCGTGTTAAATAAGAAACAACACACAGCCATTTGTAAATAAATTTACTACACACACACAAGCACAGTTTATATATCACATTCAAAGAACTTATTCTTTCAGGGGTTTTACTGTATTTAAACAGGCGACACAGTAACCTATTTCCTAGCATAATATTTCAAAAATAATAAGGGCTTCATAAAGAATATTTAAAGATTCGTACACATGTTTGTGTTTTAACAATTTTCAAAGTTTGTCAATAATCTATTTCTTGTATACACTTTAAATAATTATGATACATATGAGCAGACACAAGAGCGCTTAAAGATAATTTTACAATATTTATTGGACAAAAACCATTTGCCAATTATGCAGGATATTTAGCCTAGACTACTTATTGTCCTATATTTTAAGGGGACTTTTTTTCTAAAATACTAAAACTAATCGGTATCGTAATGGCTTGTTTAACCATAACTCATTTTATTTAAAATGGTTAAATACTTCCTTAAAATCTTGGTATTAATTAATGCATTGTATTTCAATTAACAAATGCATTATCCAATGACAAAACGAGATATAATTCATATTGAAAGCATTATTAGATTCTTCATGGTCTTATGAACTGACATTTAAAGTAAATATTTCAACACATTTTTGGACTAAAATAACAAAAGTAGCTTTTTATTGTATTATATATACCCAATTAATATTCTCCGACACCATTTCAAGCATTTCAAGTTTATTGGTTATATTAAGGTATCCGACTACTTGCGACAATTTTTTTTAATGGAGATATGGGGAATTTTTGTGGTTTTCAGATTTATTTAGTACATTTTAAGAAAAATATGCTTAAGTTAAGAAGAGAAAAAGAAACTATTAATTACTAAAATAAGAAAAAACTGGTAAAAATTTACCAAAAATTACATTAGCGGAGCTCATTCTTTACAAATAGTTTATGAACACTTTTTGAATTTTGATGTGTTGCTTTGCTATTCATTTTTAAAATGACCTTCAGGATAAGCGATATTTTAATTATTACAAAAACTAGAGCACGTTATCATAGTGTTATTATGTGAAATTGCTTAAAAAAGACAGTGATTATATTCAAATGTTTCCATAAATTTTGCTATAAAACAGTGATTGGGATAAATCCGAAAGTTAAAACACTTTACTATTATACAGTTACTATTTACTATTATTTATTGACAAAATTCATAATTTTACGGTAGTCCGATACCTTAAATGGAATGTTAGATTAGTTAATTTGTTTCTCATTTGTGTAAGTTGTTGCCTTCTTTTAGTAGAACTTTGCCACGAAAAGACAAATCATAACATTCAACTAATTTATATTATCAGTTGTGTTATGTCTTAAATAACAGTGGCCAAATATCTCGGTAATGACTTAATATAACATTGGAAAACAATAGAAAACTCTAACATTCCAGGAATGCTTTTTCATTTCCTTTGGTATAGTTCACTGTCTCTAAAGGATTGATCCTGTTCAACCCATAAATCCTTAAGTAGTTTTATATCGGTATGTTTAAGAGCTAATCGAATGGCTTCAGCTGTTTGGAGTTCTTCTTAAACCCTTTACCATTCGAGAATAATGGTATGAGATGCAACCTTATCAACCTTCCATTAAGCATTAGGGTAACATATATTGAAAGTTGGAAATGCTATATTTATTGAGTTTTCAATGTCTCCGTGATTTTTTTCAAAGAATACGAAATTTTTTACAATCATAAATTTATTCTAGATTATCGATATTTAGACACATCGAAGACATTACACTGCTGGCTATCCAAAATGCAACACCGAGAAACACAAGAGATATCGAAGATGAAATCATTTAAAGCTTATTCTTCTGTGAAGTGATGATGAAATGAGTTTTGAGCGTTGACCCCACGGCTAGTAATAACGCTGCTACATGTCTCAACATTGATGCATCTCGACATTTCCATGCATCACTAAGGATTTTCACCTAATTTCTTATATTTCAATCCTTACGGAATACGTAATAGTTAGCTGGATGCATAATTTGCTCGAAAATAATTTGGTTGTTTCACCTGAAATTTCATAAAAATGTTTTTTGACGTTTCAGTCTAATAAAAAAACTATTCGATGCATATCTCAAATTAAAAATTTGAATGCTTTTTAAGAACAATAAAATATCGATCAAAAACTTATTTCCTTTCGTTACAATGCAAAACTGAAGATCATGTTAAAAACACCTATCTTTAAAATAGTAATTAATTTTAATTATAAGATTTATTTCAGTCGTTAATCGTTCCATTAAGAGTTTTTTTAAACCTTTTTTAGAAAATATACGTGGTATTCATTTAAATTGGAGGCAGAACAATTTTTCTTACCATTAAAAAAACTAATTTTCCTATAATTTCAGTTTTAAAAAAATTCTTTTTTTAAAGTCTGTTATTGTATTTTTTCGTATATTCCGATTTTTATAGCAGATGTTAATAATGGAGCTATTTATCTCTCTATATAAAAAAAAGTTATAAGCACATTAATACAGGCCAATTCTCGATAGGTTTTTTTAACAACGCACCAAATAATGTCTGTATTTAAGAGACTAGCAATAATTTATCGATAAGATCATTCTCTGCTTCCAATATTGCATTTTCCCGTCTTTTGGCATACGGCGAATTATCCGAAATTTTATTTACATAACTCTGTCACGTTTTCCCCAGCCTAACCAATCGCGAAAATCCAGTTTCTGCAAATAGGATATACCACGTTGTCAGGACATTAAATCAAAAGCATCAAACGGAACATTGAGTCTCAATAATTTGGTATTAGCGCCCATTTAATGCTGGCCACGTAAACGCCCGACCTGTGTTTGGGAAAGGTCCCCTCCTCCAGGAATGTTCATTTCCTGGATAGATGGCCCGTGGAGTGGTCAGCAAACGATCCGCCTCTCCTCTCAATATTTATGTCGAGGAACATGTCCTGCAGGACAACAAAGAACTCATTTCAGAACCTTCTGAGCCGGATGTATAATGTGGACTTCATTTATGGCGAATCCGGCTGGTGCGAGCTAGATAGCATAAGAAGCGGCGCCCAGACAAATGGTGGAGGTAATGGCACTAGGTTGGAACCGTTCCAAACGAACCATTACCGAAAGGTTACCGAAGATAAAACTTTCGGGTAGTTGCGTTAAACTGGTCGCAACGAACATTCGATATATAACGGCATTCCAAGTCGGTCTTGGGGAAAAAGAGTTTGATGATCATGTTGAAAGGATGTGTCGTCTTCTTGGACGTTTTGGTAGATGGACGCAGAAATCTTTTGCTAGTCATGGTTGGTTTGATAGTTTGTAAATGATGTATGGTTCGTGCGCTTCAAAAAGAACCATTTCTTTGAAAGTTTCGAATTAATTTGTTACTTAAGACTCTCCCAGCCTTACATTAACGAACAAGTTCCAAGTACAGTTCAATTCTTAGAAAGAAAATCTCCCAATACTAGTTTACATGGTTTTAACGAATATATCGCTCTATATTAAGGTATCCGACTACGTTCGGAACCGTGATTTTAACAAAAACGCATAAATGGATAATTTTCATGATATTTAGTGTCACTTAGATTAGAATACATGTATAAAATTGTTTTAAGGACATTATGACAAAAACAAATTTTTTAAATACAATATTTTGGCAAAAAATTAACTTAGAATAACCTTTTTCCAAAATGTTCTCCTTTTATAAAAAATGCTTCTATAATAATAATATTTTGCTTATGTAAAGACTTCTGCAGAGAGTCTCAACTAGGATTTTTAAAAATTCACATTATTTTCAGAGTTACCGCCCATTGAAATAATTATCGGTGTTTTTTTTTCTTAAAATTTCTCTCCTCTGTTGTAGTAAAATATGGATAATTCCACTTCTAAGTTATATGTTTCAAAAATTCTAGTTGAGCCTCAGTACAGAGATCTGAGTAAAATGCAGGCAAAATATTATTATAATAGAAGCATTTTTCATAAAAGGAAAATGTTTTGAAAATTGGTCATTCTATGTTCATTTTTTGTCAAAATATTGTACTTAAATAACTTTTAATTGTGATAATATTCTTAAAACAATTTTATATACGTTTTCTCATCTAAGTGACACTAAATATCATAAATATTATCCATTTATACGCTTTTGCAAAATCCCGGTTCCGAACGTAGTCGGATACTTTAAAGAATTCTTAAAGTTTAAAGATTGCAAAACATTTGTTTATACTTTTAAGCATAAGTAAAAAAACATGTTTGACTAAAGAATTTTAAGCGAAATGTGAAATATATTGAACACAGAAAAGAATGAATTGATTAAAACAAAGATGAACAGTTTGTTAAAATATTCCATTTCTTACAAGTTAGATTTTTTAATATAGGAAGATAAGAAAATATTATACAAAAGCGTTACTTTATCACTTTGTACAGTGATTTATATTTGAAGAAAGAAAAAATGTTGCGGAAAGCGAACACGATTTTTTATACTTAGTGTTATTTCAATACATATTAATTTTTGAAGCTTTTTCACTTACTTATGTTTCCGGTTTTCTTTTTTCTTCAGTTCTTGTTATTCCTCACAATGTTCCACATTTACATTTCATGTGAAACGTTTTCAGAATTCTTTCGATTTTAATCATGTTGTAATACTTTGATAAATTAAATGACGAATTTCTAGCATGTATTTATTAAAATTTTTATCTGAAAATAAATTTTAATTTAAATTCTATTTGCTATAAAAGATAAAAGGAAATATATCTTTTCTTTAAGAGAATTTGATTTATTTTGAACCTGAATAGGATATTTTTTTATTATTATTATTCTGCTGTTTCTGTGATTCAAACTTACTTCGTGGATTAATGAAATAAGCACTACAGTATCGTTTATATATATATGTGTGTGTGTGTGTAAGAAATCAATTAAAATATCTTTCGGTTGAAATTTTTATGATCTTTACATTTGAAACATGTTACTATTTTAAAACCCGCATTTTATTTTACAGTAACACAAACGGACTAACACGCGAGCATCTAGAACAGTCCAGAAAATCGTCTTCCCTTTGCTCCGCGGTCTCAGCTTTTATAGTTTTTTTTACTTGAAGCTTTTAGAATCATTTGATGGCTGGGGAAAACATTTGCTATAGGTCAAATTACGAGGATGATGTAAGATTGCATCATCTTGTTTTAAAAAACGCGAACGGCTCAATCTTTCAGGAGAAAAGTAGTGGCTACTGCCCATTAGACGGTGTGACGTTTGAGATAAATAAAGGGTGCATAATATTTATTAATTTAAATATTTAGTTTATTTATCTCGCAGTTATTAATTACAGTATATATATTGAAGTTAATAAAAATATTGTTGAGTGACTTAGAGTTCAATGATGTTGTTTGAGAAGGATTAGGTTGCGTCCATTTTCATTGAAATTTTCAAACCATATTTTCTCTCTGCCCTCTCTGGCTTCTGGATGATTACAGTTGACGTCTTTATCCTCGAGTTACATCCGGTTCGTGGGTGGAGTAGAGGTTCTCTCATGTTGTCAAAGGTTGCCGGGTGATGCCCAAGACAAAACAGAGATATATTTTAAGGGTGCAGGTGTTCATTGAATGGTGGTGATCATATCTACAAAAAGAAACCGATTTATAGCTGTGTGGAGGAAAACTTTACAGTGGGTAAACTAAAAACCATCACTTGGAGGGCTCAAGAGCATTGTTAATTACGTGAAATTTCTCGTGAGAAAATTTAAGTTAATTCGTGCGTCTAAATATACATATTTATATATATAAATTTATTTATTACAAAGCAGCTGATGTTTATAAAATAACAGTCGCTTCGTAAGTCAAATAATTTCTTACGAATTTCGAAAATGTAAATAAATAAATCCATTCAATGATGATAAAGCAATTTTTAGATCCAATTTAAATTGAAATAATCACATTTTTAAGCAAATTATAGAATCTGAGTACTTATTCAGTTTTAGGAAAGGTACATGTAAGAAAAGATAAGAACTAAATAAAATTATTTTCACAAACACCATTATAATTTTTTCATTATTATAAAATATACTTTTTATATATATGTCTCGAGTTAAAACTAGGAAACCTTATCTAAAAACTTCTTTGGAATACATTTAAAGGCTTTGATGTTGATAATGATATTAAGAATGTCTGCGAAAAATTGTCGCTCGAAATGTTTTTGATAATCTTATCAAATGCCTTATTTTTATTACTGTAATAGTTAAACATTTTTTTGAGATGTTTACATTAGGTACATTTTTTAAGTATAGTTAATACCTTCCTACCTAAAGAGCAACATTCATATTTTTAATGCTGAGTAACTTAGAGTTTGAATTTATCTATAACGTTACTCTTTCTAAAGGATTAAATACTTAAAATAAATGTATCAAATTCAAAAAAATAAAGTACTAAAGGTAATTTACCTTAAACACTGTTATTTAATTGGAAGCATGTATTAAAAGTAGAAAGATAGATGAAACGAGATTTTTTAATCGTTAAATCTGTCTTTAATTTCCTTCTCTCTGAAGAGAATGTTTTCAAGCTCCTAATTACTTTCTTATAAAAAATGCTTATTTTCGATAAGCGTAAATGAATTCAAATGCTTATTTTTATATATAGGTGCAATTAGCGTAGAAATATCGGATTGCTTTTATATCTTAGATTTTTTTATGTTGTAATTGAACTCGTAATATATTCAGTTTCTGCCATTTAAAGTAAAAACACATCTCTAGGGAACATAAAGTAATTTTTTTCGTGTTATATTACGTTTGTATCATGCATTAAAACAAATGATTGTATTAATAGTTAATATATTTGGAGAAAAAGTTATAAATCAAAGAAATCATACTATAAAATAGTTGCGAATCTTGGCTTAAATCCTGATTCCACTAAAGCGTATCACGGGGTTGATGTACACTGAATCTTTTGAGATTCAAAATCTTCACCCTGATATGATATGAATGTTTAAAGCTTGTAATACGCTCAGGTGGTAGGCGCCGTAGTCTAGTGTAGTGGTCCCCAAAGCCCGGTTCGTCCCTCCCAAGGAACATTAAATTATTTACTAAACTCAATGGTGTAACAGCCCATGGGGACCAAGGCCTACTGTGCCCCTCTCAGTATACGTGACCATTGGGCGCTGAGGTGCATGAGTAGATGTCCCGATCAAGTGATCAATCTGAAGCGAAAAACCCCAGTGTTTAGTCCCCAAGCAAGCTTGGTACTCATTTGTCGACCTACTGAAGGTATGAAAGGCTGAGTCGACCTTACCGAACCCGAGGATTGAACCTCGGACCTGTGGTGTGGAAGCGCGATACTCTACCACTCGGCCACCGGGTCTTTTTAATTTATTTACTGAGATGTATTTCGCTCGGGTTTGAGTGACTTTCCATGGAAATCACTTTATATTGCGTGTTAAATCACTTTATATATTTATTCTTTGGTGTAACTGTATTTTATTCCGAAAACATATTTAAATATAATTAAATTTCATTATTAAATAAAAACAATCTAAAGTATAAACAATCAACGTCCCACCCTCAGAGGGCACGCTAAAATTGTCAAACGTTGACTAATCCGTGGCGATAAAAAGTTTGGGGAGCACTGGTCTATGTCTATATATATAGTACTAGTGGTCACAAACTTGTGGCCAGCGTGTCGTGTGTTCGCATCCTGGTATCACTGAAGACCCACAGTATAAAGAAGGCTGATGTACGTTATATCTGTCGAGCTCTAAGGCCTCCCTTGGCTTGGTGTGGTAGTTTGGGAAGGAGGCACCACACATCTCAGATATAGTTTTCGTGACTTGCCCAAGGTTCAAACTTTCGAGATCCGTCGCCAATCGCCATCGTGTAGCTTTGAAGTGCGATGTTAATTAACTCTCGCCCAAGCTGAGGTGTCGACCTGACCACTCAACCTCGATCTGAAATTGCGACGAAAACTATTGCTAATAACCCTTATTATATTTTCTAGTTAGCCGGCTGGGTGGCGTAGTTGGTCTGGCATTGTATGCCCAAGTTTGCGGTGTCTACCTCGTCCTAAGTCAAAGGATTTGCATGATGCAAAAATTCGACAGCGTCCATGTCGTACGATTATGCGGCTTGTTAAAGATCCCTTGTCAGTTTAACTTAGGTGATATCGGCAAAAATAAAAATTCCTAACACAGATATGCATTGACAGAGCTCAGATGCCTGTTTCTGGGGACGAAACTGGGGTTTCAAAATTACATTGTGGCAATTGATATCTATCTAAAAGGTGCCACACTAAAAAGTGATACCAGCTCTCGGAAAGTGTACTAGATCTGCAATGGCATTCACCCCAATCCACAGCCCCATTGAAAATTATTTTTTGTTGGACGCTACTAAAAGTAAATTAATCAGAAATAATCCATAGTTATCAAAACTAAATTTGAGGCAAGGTTTTAATTTCAGATCGATTTCTGTAAAATTCTTTTTTGTTCTCCTATTAGATCTATACTATTTATTCAGTTTGGGATAGATTTAATTTATTTCTGTTTGTGATCCGTTAAAAAACTTCTAATTCAATCAAAGAAAAATTAAGTTTTTTTCATTTTAGTTTATATACAAATAGAGGCTTCAATTAAACGGCTTCCTTATTTAAATGTATCAGGATTTTATCTTCATCATTATATGGATACACATATTTTAAAAAACGTATTCACTGAAGTTATAGTCTAAATTAATTACAATACACTTACTACCCAAAAATTAAGAAAATGTATTTTATTGAAAAAAATTCTTCAGGAACTACTTCGTCAATGGTTCTTGATATCTTCCTTTATTTTGCAAATATATCTACTCCTTTGAAATTCATTCTACCCCTCCAACATATCAACTCAACTATTAATCGTTTTTTGTTTGTAGTCCTTGGATACTTTCGAATGGAATAGACGAAGATGCCTTTATTCAGTAGTTCCACCATCGAATTTAAAAGCATGTTCTCAATTTCTAGACTTGTATTTCTGTCGCACTAGTGTTCAGGCTATCAGGGACTTCTTGATCGACAGTTTTTGGCTTTGTGCCCAGCTCCTTTTTGCCCTTCAACGAAGAGTTCTTTAACCCGGGGCAACTTTGCCCAAGAAAAAGAACGCCCTGACAGATACCAGCCCGATTAGAGAATATTCGACGGTTCTCATGCGTAAATGAGTCGGAGAAGTCGAATCGTATGTCGAATGGTTTCTGGGGTGGAAAAAGAATTTCCGAGATGAAAGTGTCAAATTATTTTATATGACGTGTTGTCTCGGGGCAAAATATTCATGAAGCCACTAAGCGAATGATATAAGATTGGACAGAAAAACTGTGGGTGGAAGTTTAATAATTACGTTAGAATATGTTAGTGTCTTTCAGCCCTTTTGTTTGCAAAAAAAATTGCGAAGACATACGTTGTTGTTTAATTTGAGATTTTTGAGATACTTTATTCTATCAAGTCAGACTTTATCATCAACAGGACTGACTAAAATTAAACGTTCTATTGAGCTGCTTTTTTGCTTCTGTGAAACATTTTTCTTTAGATCCTTCTACTGTCAGTTTCTTTCTGTTGAACATTTTGCCATATAACTTGATTCTTAAGATTACAACTTTGTATTTAACAATTTTAGAGCCAAAATTTTTCACCAAGGAGTCTTGAACGTTTAATATTTTGCTCAATGTTGTTTTAATCAGTGTTCTTCAGTCATTGGGCAAAACCCTCGTGTAGCTGAACAGTGCAACGCTAATATTCAATCAATCAATCAGACATTGGGCGTGACCATGGTTCGTGGTCGGCATGTAGCGGATTAAAGTTCTGGAATTATTTTAAACTGGAGTAATCACGTTTTAATAGAATTATTAATGGTAAAAATATATCTTGCCCAATTACCTAATCTTTACATTAGCTAATCTTTTAAATTTCACAGAAAAGTAGCTTCCGATGAATTAATAATACAAAAATGTTTTAACGGAAAAAAAACTACATTAAACAAAGAAAAATCCCTGTTTTTCTCCTAATTTTAAGTCTAATTTGTCAATTAGTAAATAAAAAGATATAGTTTCATCTTAGCTAATCTGTCTAGGACAGGCCTCACCAACTTATGGCACGCGGAGCAATTCTCAATAGCACTCTATACATCTCTACAAAGTTATGCGATAAAGTTAAATCTCACTGTGTCCTCTGTACGCTTCAAGCATTTTTATTTAATGGCTGTGTGTTTCTTACTTTGAAAACTTCATCATAAAACTATTCTGATGAATCTGCTTATGTGTAGTTTGTGGGATTTACGAAGAAAACACAAAATTCTCTGATAAAATGTGACTTATTCTTAGCATTAAATAAGTTGATAAATATCTTTAAATGATGCATAATATAACTATGTATTTGTGACCTCGATTCTGCTTGAATTAGTGTATGAATCGAATTTTTTTAATTATTTTTACTGCGTGGTTCCTTGAATCTTATTGATATATTGGTTTAGAACACCACAGCTATAAGATTGTCCATCGCTGGAGTGGAGGGATTGATGCTCATTCAATCTACCGAGACTCAAAGTCCTCACGTTGGTATGTTCTGGAAGTTTGGAGAGGTTTCTAGCTCTAGTATCATCATTATCACTTGACTGCGTAGCTTGTTGCGTGAGATCCGTGTGCAGCTTCGAAATATGGCGTTAACAAACAATCAGTTAATTTATCTTAGGTGTTACTTAAATGAGATATTTATCAAATAATAATTATATAAATATGCAGGGTGGTCCCAAACTCATGGTAGAAACTTTAAGGGTAGGTACTCAACATTGTAACAATTGTTTGTTGTATAGGAATGTATGGCCTCAAGTGACGCGGTGACGCACAAGCACGGAAAATAAGAGACGAAAGGAAAGACAAAGTGTTTATTGAAAGCGTCGTTGACAAGCGCAATGTTTTCAATAACTCTTCATATATATATATATAACTGTTCAGAACATGAACTATGAAATCCAGCTAAAGCTCACATTTCTGTACTACCCACTGGCAGTCAGAGAAGATAGCCTGCCGGATTCAAAGCTTGTACTCGCTGAAAATGGAAGAGGTGTAAGCAATTTTCATTTAACACTCTACATATGGTCTGATGACTCACACTTACGAGATGAGAAACAGCTCTTGTACTTGACTCTGGTCTAAAATCCACAACGTTTAAGAGGCTTTCTTCAAGGATTGGATTGCCTACAGCTCTTTGTCGACCAACATCATGTCTGGTGACGTGGGACAAACGTGTTTCACTAAGTTGAAGATGTAATCGCTAAAAAATTCTCTGATCCGGCATTCGTCGAACATGAAATTGCGCGTGATACATTCATAGCACAGCTCTGCCGTTACCATTTACCTGCTGTACATGTAATGTATGTTTGCATTTTCGGCATACGTAAAGTCTCCTATCGTAAACGTCAGCGCAATTGTGAATGGCACTTTCTTCTACTGAGATGCATCATGCTGGACGGTGGCTAAACGTCTACTGCCCCTATCGGCAACTAAAATAACCGATAATTCTATTTCTCTTTTATATTATTTCCCCTGTTTGCTCTTCAGCGCGTCACTTGCGCCCAAACATTCCTATACAATAAATGATTGTTACAGAATGTCTTGCATCTACCCTTAAATTTTGTACCATGAATTTGGAACCACCCTGTATACGAGGTTATTCCAATGGGAGCTAAGCAATGGATAAAAATGTGTTATATTCCCTGTTGTCTATCTGTTTTGAACGCTGAAAAAAATGTAACACACACTAACCTAGAACTATTTTATTTTCTCTCTTCCATCGTATATCACATCCTCTAAGCATTCCATTTAGGAATTCTTTTCACAATATTGCACTACAATAAAGAATTTTAAACCCTCAGGAAACTTTTTAAACAAGATTTATTGGTATTAAACAAGTATCTTTGATAAAAAATAAAATAAAATAAATATCCCATCAATAACAACCAAATAAGTTCACTCAAAAAAAAATATATCTCCAAAGAAAGATATGAAGACTTACTTGAGGGTCAGTAAAAGTGCTCTGAAACATTTTTCTCCGAAAATAATATGGTTCTTTCTTTTTTCCCCCTCCTTGATTCAGACCTAAAGGTCCTCCAGCCCCTAACTAGGGTCACAACGGTTTGGACCGCTCGTTACCCAACTTAATCGCAGAAGGTCCATTAAATGATGAAATTCCAAATGATAAGTAACTTCTGGAAAGGATGTCACAATGGGTACATTTATTCTTCTGTCATTTGGCTTTTCTTTTTTCTTCCTCCTACTTTTCGGTTCATTTTCTTTATTTGGTTCTGTTCATTCTATCGATCTGTATAAGAAGATCGCAAGAACTTGCAGCAAAAATATTGAACGTTCTTCTTTTGTTGATGTAGCTGTTACTAAGTTGTAAATTTGTTTTTCAGTTAAAAACATATTTTATAAACGACTTTGTAATGCTCCTCTTACAAATAAAAAAATTCAGTCTAGTTTAAGGTATCCGACTACAGTCGGAACCGTGCTTTTAAAAAAAAAGCTTTTAAATGGATAATATTTATGATATTTAGTGTCACTTAGATTAGAATACGTGTGTAAGATTATTTTAAGGACATTTTGACAAAAACAATTATTTAAATACAATATTTCTGCAAAAACTTAACTTAGAATAACCTTTTTTCCAAATGTTCTCCTTTTGTGAAAAATGCTTCTATTATAATAATATTTTGTTTGTATATAGCTCAGACCTCTGTACAGAGGCTCAACTATGATTTTTGAAACAAATCACATTATTTTCAGAGTTATAACCATTAGAAATATTTATCGGCGTTTTTTTCTTAAAATTTCTCCCCTCTGTTGTCGTAAAACATGGATAAACCCACTTCTAAGTTATATATTTCAAAAATTCCACTTGAGCCTCTGTACAGAGGTCTGAGCTATATAAAGGCAAAATATTGTTATAATAGAAGCATTTTTCACAAAAGGAAAATATTTTGAAAATGGATCATTCTATGTTCATTTTTTGTCAAAATATTGTACTTAAATACTTTTGTATTCTAATACTATTCTTAAAACAATTTTATATACATTTTCTAATCTAAATGACATTAAATATCATAAAGATTATCCATTTATAAGCTTTTGCATAATCACGGTTCCGAACTCAATCGGATATATTAATTAGTCAAATTTCAAGAAGAAAAGGAAAAATTAAATATTTTTAATGTATTATTTAGTAAAAATTGTTTATGTATTAGAAAAATCCAAAATGAGTATTTTATGTATCAAGTTTTATGTCTTAAGCTTGTGTAAAATCTATTAGTTTTGTAAGACGAAGAAAAAATTGTTATAAAAAAGGATTTAATTGTTTATAAGTGTTTTTTCTATGCTTTTTTAAAAGTCTGAAATTTGTTTTACATTCTTAATCATTTGTTTTGCTATTCAAATATAGGCTTATTAAAACGTAAAAGGGTTTGAAAGCATTTCCCATAAACAAATAGTTTATAGTAGAATTTCAAGTAAAAATTTCGAAGGATTTAAAAAAAAATTAAAAACCTCAATTTTTAAGATATTGCATTTTTTAAGTAAATAATGCCATTCTTTACTCATTTAAATAAATAACGATAATATTTACTTTAAAAAAGTAGGTTAAAAAACAACCTTTTTTTCTTAGAAATTAAGCGGAATATATTGAAATATTTTTAAAGTAAAATTAATGATGTAATTTATTTTTGATGAGGTATGATTATATCCTCAATAAATAACCGAGGCGGAAGTGGATTATTTAATTTTATTATTGAAACTTTTTTTCTTTCTATCAGGAATTATTTTTAGAAAATTTCTGTGATTAGATAACTTTTTTTATTCTTAGAACTTCTTAATTCGTTTATCTAATTTTGATTACTTAATATTTTCTTTTCTATTTAAAATGCAACCGAACTTTTTTTTAAAAAAATATATATATATATTGAAACTTTAGTGTAGATTTAGGATTAAAAAAACAGAATAGTCGATAAATCTGACTCGATTTATCTTTTTTTGTGAGAGGATTATTTCATTTTAATATTTAAATATGAGGCTTATAGTATTTTATTTATAAGGACACATGGAAAGCATTTACGAGAAGAAGGTTGCTTAAAAGTCATTTTAAACCAATTTTACTTTCCTACTACATTTACTTCTTAAACTATTTCCATCTTATTAAGTAACTTTTTCAAATAAATAACATTATACTTCACATGCAAAAAACCATAACATTTTTTGATGAAAAATGTTTAGACACATTTAAACACAAGGAATTAATTGCTTTTTATTACATAAAAGTAAACTGAATTTTTTTTATTCTATCATTTTAAACATAAATTTATTTAAAAGATGAATTAATATTAATTTAGTTGTAATTATAAAAATTATTTTTATTTAACTTTTAATTTTTTTATAGTACTTTAAAGTGCTAGAGTGCATTTATACTAAACGAAGTAATTTCTTAGATATCTTTGATAAGTTTTTTTTTTTGACATTTAATTACTGTAATTTGACCAGATTTATTTGATTACGCAGAGTGAAAATCATTTCTATATAAAGTCTAATATTGGCACTTAAATTTAGAAAGATTATTGCGGTGAGGGGAAGAATCAACAGACATTGTAACAATGAAAAACTCATTGAATCTAACAAATGTATATAAATATTAAATATGTAATAAAAGTGAAAAAAAAACACGAATCCAAACAAAATAATAATGATTCACACAGCTCTTAAAACACACCTTTGAGGCACAACCATGCAGGATCCAATAAGGTAGTTCGAATTTCAGCTTTATTTAGATGAAATTAAATCCAATACACGAATATCCTTCTAACTTTTAGATTCTTATCAATATATATAATCACTAATTCACTATTCAACCTTACAATCGCAAACTCGTCCTCTTTACAACTACAGTCTCATCCAATAGTTTCTCTAGATCTGTTCTTATAATCTTATTTTTAATATGAGTTATTTCTTCTAATCTGTTTAAAGGATAATCAGAATTTGCAAATCATGGTTCCTTCACGAGGCGAGGCTCTCAAATCAAGCAATCAACAAAATAAATTTCCCCAGAGGTTAATTGAAAATGCGTGAGAACCCTCAATAACTTTCGTGTATTCAAGTAATATCATCAGTAAATCAAACAGAAATAAATAATTGAGTATATGTGATAAATTTCAAAAATATTCCCTTCCATTTCCTTAAGACAAATTCTATTCAATATTATTCGAAGTTATGAAGTATTATTAAACCTAGAAATAATAATCCCGAGTCCAAAGCGTCATGTAAATAGCACTAGAAAGCAAGTAGTTATCATTATTCCACAGCTGAATTCATTAATGCATCTTACGTACATAAAGAGTATCGTTCCATAATAATTTATTCCGAATAATAGGAAAGATATATAAAATTGTGGCAAATAGAAAATTAACATTTAAAACACCTAACACATTTGCCTTCAACAGATTAAACCTATTGTCTGCTCTTTCACACATACTTCATGTCCCCCTGGCAATTAGATAGGCTCTAGTGCAAATTGGCAGCACCATCTCTTAAATTACAGCTCAGTTAGAATGTTTCAGTTAGGGATTTGGTATCAGGTGCAAGGATAAGGGAAAATCAGTGCTATTCGTTGGGAAATATGAGAAATATTGCTGGAGTTACGTGCCTTTGCAGTGAATGGATACGATTTAAGGAAATCCCCGGCACAACACTTTCCGCCTGATGCCCCCTTGAGAGATTTGTGCCATATCGGAACTTAGTTTTGCAGACAGTTAAGGAAAATAATTTATTTCGTAAATCACAATAGATTTTAGAATGAAGACTTTTCATATTGTTAAAAAGAGGTTTCATAAAATTTATTAGTTTCGGGTTAGGTTGATTGAGAAATGTAATCATTCAGTGATTTTGAAAACGATAAGGTTGCTTTTGAAATGTATAGCTGTTTTGTAAATAATTTGAGTAGGAAGAATTTCAAGATTAACTATTTTAAGTAAATAATAGCAATGATATATAAAACTCTATTCAACTATGTGCATTATGATGAACCTTATATTGCATAATATATTTTATTGAAAATACATATTTTTTATAATAAAGTAAAAAAAGAGAGATATATATAAGTAATTAAAGTATATTTATAAAAAAATTATTTATAACATTTTATATATTGCTTTAATTGTTGAACTTGTTAATTATTTATATTATATTTTATTATTTACTAATTTTTGTACATTAATGTTAACCTTCACTTCGTATATCGTAATAAAAAAGTGAAGAAATGGGCGAAATTCTTTTTTTAATTTCAGATATAAAATAATTAAGGTACATTCAGAACTGCCATTTTTTAAAAGCGTACAAACAAATATATATTTGAATATTTAGTTTCACTTAGATTAGAATACAATAATAAATTTTTTTAAGAATATTATTATAATAAAAAACTATTTAAATGCTATACTTTGGCAGAAAATGAACTTAGAATTACTTATTTTCAAAACATTCTCCTTTTATGCAAAAGGCTTCTATAATAATAAAATTTTGCTTATAAAGGGTGTTTTTTTAGAAGTATAGAACTTTAAATTGCAATAAAACAACGATGTATTATTCGATTGACATGAATTTTTTTTATTCGAAAGATAATCTTGTGGCATTACATTTTAAATATGATTTCTGGCATAGGACTGCCACGGCTGGCTCGGATGTAGTCCAATCTGGACGTCCAATTTTCGATGACTTTTTCCAACACTTGTGGCCGTATATCGGCAATAACACGGCGAATGTTGCCTTCCAAATGGTCAAGCGTTTGTGGCTTATCCGCATAGACCATTGACTTTACATAGCCCCACAGAAAATAGTCTAGCGGTGTTAAATCACAAGATCTTGGAGGCCAATTCACAGGTCCAAAACGTGAAATTAGGCGGTCACAAACGTGTCTTTCAATAAATCGATTGTGGCACGAGCTGTGTGACATGTTGCGCCGTCTTGTTGGAACCACAGCTCCTGGACATCATGATTGTTCAATTCAGGAATGAAAAAGTTAGTAATCATGGCTCTATACCGATTACCATTGACTGTAACGTTGTGGCCTTCATCGTTTTTGAAGAAGGATTCCACCAGCCCATAAAGCGCACCTAACAGTCAGTTTTTCTGGATGTAACGGTGTTTCGACATACACTTGTGGATTAGCTTCACTCCAAATGTGGCAGTTTTGTTTGTTGACGTAGCCATTCAACCAGAAGTGCGCTTCATCGCTAAACAAAATTCGCTTATGAAAATCGGGAACAACGGCAATCTCGTTTTGGGCCCATTCGACGAATCTACGCCTTGCTTGATGATCGTTTTTATGAAATGCCAAACCAAACTGAGAATAAATCACTTGACAGCTGTTAAATCGGTCGCCATCTTGGAAAGTAATGCCAACTTAAACTTCTTTACCTGAAAAAAAAACACTCTTTATATAGATTAAGACTTTTCCAGAGAGCCTGAACTAGGATTTTTGAAATATATAACTTAGAAATGGATTTATTTGTTTTTTAAATACATCAGAGAGGATAAATTTTCACACAAAGAAAGAAAACACCAATAATTATTTCAATTTATAGTAACTCTGAAACTAATATGAAGTTTTAAAAAATCCTAGTTCTAGTCTAGTATATATAAGCAAAATATTATTATAGAAGCATTTTTTACAAAGAGAGAAATATTTTGAAAATAGGTCAATCTAAGTTACTTTTTTGCCAAAATATTGCATTTAAACCGTTCTTATGGTAATAGTATTCTTAGTACAATTTTATACGCTTATTCTAATCTAAGATTACAAAAAAGAAGGTATTAAAAGAAATATTCGCTTGCACGTTTTTACAGAATCACGGTTCCAAATGTAGTCGGATATCTTAAGGATACGAACTTTGAATTACACAACTTATCGTTACTTTCTGTGCATCCTTTTGATAGAAGATGTCTATAGACTTGAGGTAGCTATGTTTTTGGATTTTTCTTCTTTTTTTTTGTATTTTAATAAATTCATGAAAAGAAACAAAGTCTATGGTTTTCTTCGATTATAAATATATATTATATTTATGTATCTCGCAAATGTATAATAATGTTTTTATGCGTCTTTTCTGTATTGTAGTCTGTTGTTGATGTTCTTTCTCATTAAGAGAGAGAATTCGGTACATATGTATTATAGTATCGGCCAGTTTCTTCTAATCAAAAGTCGTCGTCAAATGCCGCGATATACAGCATATAGTGTAAAACAGTTTCTGTGCACGTTACAAAACAATAACCTCATTTGATGTCGTTTTTTATTTGGCGACTTCTAATTATGATGCTGCCGAGAATTTTAATGCTGTACATTAAATTAGAATAATATCAATAATAATTATTGTTGTTTTAATACTGTTTTTTTATTATCATTATTGATATCATAATTATAACAGATTGCACTCATGAATTTTTATTGTCATATTGTGGATCGGAAAAAAGTAATGAACTCTTTTTTTTACTGAAGTGAATGTGAGTTTTAATGGCGCAAGGGCCAACTTTGGCCAAGCTGCACCAAACACTTGTTAAAAGACAAATAAAAATAGATATATAAAAGTATATGCACACATTATTATGCATGCATGCATACGTAAAATATATTAAAAATACAAAGAAACATACAAATCAAATGAAATGTAAAAATCCAATTTTTAAAAGGAAAGCAAAAAGGTTTTGGTGGGGAGTTTCCCCCACCAAGTCAGATAAGGTTAAAACAGATGTATGAAAGAAGGTGACGCGATGACGGTTAAAAACGGGACAATCTATTAAAATATGATAGACGGAATAGGGGACTTTGCACGAGGGACATTCTGGGGCATTTTCACCCAACAGAAGGTGCCTGTGCGTGAAACGAGTGTGACCAATACGAAGGCGAGTCAAGCGGACATCATGTCTTCACATTGGTAGTGCTGCCCAATGAGAAATGGAAGGATGAATGTTATGTAGTTTGTTGAGAATCTGTTGATCCCAAGTCTCTTGCCATACACGATGGATATAGTTCTGTGTAGAAGTCTTTAAATCTCGGTAACAGACAGGCCGCTGCATGTGATCATACATGGATCGTGCAGCGGTATCAGCCTGTTCATTACCAAGTATACCCACGTGTCCAGGTACCCAGGAAAAAATTATATCAAAGCCCCTCCTTTCTAGTTTTCGCAAAAGAAGTATTTCTATCACAGTGGGGTGTCTATGCTCTGTTGAAAAGTGTAAGGACTCTAGAGCACTCCTGCTGTCAGTGTACACACAAAAATGACGGTGGTTAGAAACTATTATATGCTGAAGTGCGACAAGAATGGCAGTTAATTCTCCACTAAAGACAGACATGGAATTATGTAAGCTAAAACTGAAAATGGTATTATTAAAAACAACACCACACCCAACATGTCCTACAGTCTTCGATCCGTCCGTGTAGACTGGTATGTATTTAGAAAACTTATTGCGATGGTAAGAAAAGAGTTGCTGATAAATAATAACAGCAGTGCCTGCTTTGTGATAGCCTGAAAAGGGGTTGTGATAGTTAAAAATTTGGATGTCCCAGGGAGGAAAAGCAAAAAAGGATATTATTTTCCTGGATATTTATGTTATTTAAGTGGGTGTCATTTAGAACAGCCTCGAAAAAGGTTTGATGTTAAATGAACGGGCCTCATAGAGTCGGGTGAGACCAATGGCAAGAGCAAAGGGTTTTAATGGATGAGAAGGAACAGACATGGCACGAATAAAATAATTTGCACTTATTTGCTTCCGCCTTAGTTCTAAAGGTGGTCTTAGTTCTTTTTTTACTACAACTGATATGTTTCAAAGTCACCCTTAATTTTAAACAGCCCTTTTTTTAAGAGATTTCTAAGAAAATATTTTTTTTTCTGGTGCTGATTATTTTTATTGTAAATCTATGATTGGAATCACTAAGAAAAATGTAAATGATATCAGTTCATATCTTAACAAGAAGAATATTTTGTAGGTATTCACAAAACAATAAGATTCTTAATGTGTTTTATGTATTTATTACATAAAAAAGCATGCTCATTTTTTTAAGGTATCTGCTAACTTTTCTTAATTGTTTGACTGAAATTAAAAATTTTACATAAATTAACTCCAAAAATATCCCCATTTTATCATACAGATTCACAAGATATATATATACTTTAACGGATAGATAGATACTTTAACGGAATGTCAGTCAAACATTCTGGTGCATTGAAACAAATGTAACTTTCTACAACAAGCATGTGGATACGGAAATGAATATTAATATGTTTTCTGAACATACAAAAAATTAACTCCAAAAAAACTCCCCGTTTTATCACATAGATTCATAAGATATATATATATTGATGATTAATATAACATGCATTCGATTCTTTAAAAAATAAATTCAGTGAACACTAAGGAATTTTCTACTGTTTTGACTTAAAATATGCAGGATAAAAGAATACTTAATGAGATTTTATTTCCATCCTACAGATTAACGTACTGAACCATTGCTTTGAATATCGCAGATGAAATTTTGAATCCCCTTATCGAATTTTAATGATTTCGTCTTTTCTTCTATGCATACTAAATGAAGACAAATGTAGATTTTACTTCAACGCTGGCTTTATTTTATGATATTAAAGTCTTAAAACATTGAAAAGGAATGCTTTGCATTTGAATTAAAAGTGAAATTTTCCACACAGAAGCTATTTTTTCTCCATTAAATACGCTTCTATTGATATAAGAGCGATGAGAAGGAATTATTATTTTCATGAATTAAAAATTTTATTGAAAAGATTAATTACCTTAAAAGTATTCTTTTTCACTGGAGAATAAAACAAAAACTGCTCTGGATGATAATTTTATTTGGATTAAGGCACATTTACTTTCATCTGAGAAAAATGTGATGAAATGGAAAAACAAAATTTTATTTAAATAATTGAGAATTCCTGTACGCTGAACGTTTTTATCTCTTTTATAGTTTTTATTTTGTAAGAAATTGGTACTTTGGTCGTTTATTAATACCATTTTAATTTATTTTCAGTTTCCCTTTTTTACAGGAGATATTATTGTATCACATTCGAGGTGTTAATTAAATAACGATATTAAAATATTAATAAAGTTTGAATATTTTGTTTTTCTTTTAAATTTACCATCGTCAAAGGAATAGTTTTATTTATATTTGCTTTAGTGTGTTTGCTTCCTGAGTAGAAAGGAATTGAAATTTTAATTAGAATACGATTGGAATAAATTTTAAAAAAATCACTTCATTTTAAAATGTAATAATAAACATTTTTATGGAATTATTAAATTCTACGAAAAATCATTCTGTTACTTTGTTTAATTAGAAAGAAAGTATTAGATTTATATTAAACGTTATATTTTTTTCTTATGCAGCTAAAAATATTGAGTCAGTATCCTAATGCCATACAGAGATTCAAAATTAAAATACAATAATAATGCAATATAGAGCACACATTACAATATTTACATTAAAAAATATGAAGTATAAAGAAGAATTGCCAGAAATGAAAATAGCAGGTGGTAAAAGGTATATATTATAAATAAGTTAAAACAATATTAAGTCTACAGTCTGTTTAAAAGGTCTCCAACCTCCAGCATCTTTAGAAAACACTGCACTGAGAAAGCGCTACACGATGAGATGCATAGCGTTCGTCACCGCACCACTGTAACAAAGGGGGCAGGCAGCATAGTAAAGTCCCAAAAACTCGGCCTAATTTGGACGAAAAAGTGGTCGAGTTTGTGAAAATGCCGGATTATCGAGAATGGAATTAAAAAAAAATAAGCGGGAGTGTTTCCTCAGAAAATATTCTACTGCCCTCGTGTGTATTGTTTGCTTGAGAAGTCAACAGAGAATAAACTGCCCAAATACCCTTAAACAAAGGAAACATACGTACTTTATGAAGGCGTAGGAGACATTTTACAGCATGAAAATTAATGAATTTATAGTAATAATAATTTACCTGATCATACACACCTCAAAAAAATACTTTATGAAGGCATAAAGCTGTCTATAATGAAGATTAAGTAAACAATTTGGAAAAAACTAGCTATTTTTTTTAAAAAAATGCGTAATGTCCTGTTGTCTTCCATACTGTACTCTGCGTTTAGCAGCTTCATCACGAAAACGACGAAGAAACAATGTCCATTAGCGACGCATCTTGTTGTTCAAAATACTGAAGGGTGGTTTCGCGATAGCTTTTAGTCCCTCATTAAGTAAAATTTTGGAAATTTGAATGGTATCCTCAACTTCAACTTCGTTATTAGACAGCAGCAGTAATTTCTGCATAGGACATGATGTCTTGTTCCGTTTTTGACCTGCAAGAGAGTGGCCGTGTTATCCCAACCATCTGACAGTCGAGTGCCGAGTTTTCGGGACTACTGTACTATTAACTATTTAGAATCTGTGAAAGTGTGCGTATAAACAGTCATGCATCATAGCCAGATGAAAGGCAGTTACAGCGCTGCTACTGGGATAGTGTGAGAGATCATATAGATGTTACTCTCCTTGAGTTTATCTGTTATTCTTTCTTTTAGTGGTGACAGTTGCTTGGCCTTGGAGACCGTATTGATTTTTGTTGATACAAACTTGTAGCCTACCTGGCCGTTTGAAACTTGAAATATATGGCATCCCCTTTTGGCCAGTTCAAATGCCTTTTCATTAGCGGGGATAAGTGGCGTAAGAATTCTGCCTACACCCCTGCATCGCGGGGGTAGGCTGAATTCTTGAAGGCCCAAAGCCTGACTGATGCCAAGTACGTACCCTTTGTAAAATCCGGCTCGGGGCTCCAAACCTGATTTTGTAGGGGGAGGCCTAATAACCACCCTTACGCCACTGCCAGGGATGCTACAGTTGGTAGGAATCCCCTGCAAAAAACGACCGTTTTATACTTTTCGTGTAATTCTCGTAGTAGATATAATAAAAATAGTGGGATAAAGACGTTTTCAGTTCCGCGAATTAGTTAAAGACTATAATTATATGATTATTTTATGAACTGTATACCTTTCCGATACTATTTATCTCGTAAATGTATTGACGCTTCCATTGTTAATGTATTTAAGGACTATTAATGTCTTACAAATTTCCTTTTGAATAATTCATTTTCAATCATATCCATTAACGATAAATATGGATATTTTATTGATAAATAATAATTTCTGCTGCATAATAGATTGGAAAAAAAATCAGATGAATACCTAACATTAACTTTCTTCCGTGTTAAGAAAATAATAACCGTTGTCAAGAAATGTGATTAAGTTGATCTCGTATCCAGATAGTGGGAAAATGATTTATAAAACCGGTTTATTTTCCATTGCTCTCTTCTTCCTTTGAGTCTAAAAGAAGTTAATTACGTACAATTGTGTCACTCAAGATTTTTTAAAATCCCGACTGTGTATTAAATTCTTATAGAAAAAGAATAGAGAATATGAAAAAAAAAAAAAAACATATATAAAGCACTTCCGACAGAAGACGTCTTTCAATCAAAAAGGAACTATTTAATAATCCATTAATAACATGAAGCCTTTATAATCAATTGCTGTCAACTTTTATGTTTTGATTCATTGGAGAAATCTTATTAAAGACAGCTGAAACAAGAGCTTATTATAATTGTTATTCTAATGGATATCTTTTTAATTTTTTTAATTATTAGTCACTTAAGCAAGTTTGATTAAATATTTAATTTTTTAATTTTTTTTTCGTTCATTTATCACCGATTTATAGAGGATTATATTATTTTACAAAATAAATATATAAAGTAATATATATTTATTAAAATTAATAGCTGTTTTAAAGTTGTAGAAATGAAAGTTTCATAAATTTTAGAATTTCAGCAAGATGGATAAAAGTAAATGAATATAATTCCAAACCTGAAAAAAAACATCATAATGGCAGAGGAAAAAATAGCATATTTTTACATTGGTATTGCATTTTAATATAATAAAACTTTTAATACTTCTAGTAGTTATTTATTTTAAATAAATACATCGTACATATGCAAAATAATTTATATTTTGAAAATATGAAGAAAAAAAATAATCTACACATGCTTAACTCAGTGGGGCAACAGCCCATGAGGGCCAAGACCCAACTCAGAATACGCACCCGTAAGCCCTGAGGTGCATGAGCAGATGTTCCGGTCAGGTGTGGTCAGTCTGAGGCGAAACCCCCAGTGTTAAGTTCACAACCTAGCTTGAAACTCATTTATTGACCCACTGAAGAGATGAAAGGCTGAGTCAACCTTGCTCAGACCGGGTTTGAACCTCGGTCCTGTGGTGTGAAAGCGCGATGCACTAACCCCTAAGCCACTGGGCTAATCTACATACTATAACGCCAAAATTATTGGCCTTCCTAAATCTCGAACTATTAAATCGAGATTAAAGATATATACGACAGTCCGTTAGAAGCAATTTTTTCAATCGATTTCATTTTTAAAGCAAAGACATACTTCATTCTTCTTCGTAGATATTTCGTCTGAGAAAGATCCTTCAAATCAATGGTAGATTTGAGGAAAATACAAAGAAGTACTTAATTTACAAACCAATTATTCTGGAGGAAGAAAATCGTATTGACTTTATTTATTTGGTACAATTTAACCAAAATACAAATACACATGAGCAAGTAATCGTAAATCCATTGATACGAAAAATTCCCAGATAAAAAAAATAATAAATATATTCAACTGGAGCTCTACTATCTCCAGACTAAAAAAAACCCTTTCTTTTTTCACGTAGGGTTACATAGAAACTCCACTAAAACTCATGTATCCAAAATGTAACGGTTAACAAGATTCTGAATTTGAAACTGTGCAAACTGTCAAGAAAAAAAAATAAATAACAATTGGCGCGCTGGGAATTTCTCTGTTTTTTTAACTTTCCTTTGTCATTGTATAAACAGAGCACGTATCATAGTCTGATAGTAGGGACCAGAAGTATTTACTTTTACGAGGGCAGTTGCACCCTTGGATTAAATCTCCTCCGTTCTAAGTCATGCACGACTAAAAGATAAACCTTGGTTATGTGCCCAGACTTAAGCGACCATCGTTCAGTTGGTCGAGACAGGACGTGCCCCTCAACTCAAAATACCGTCCTAACTGCTATGACCGTCTTCGACAGAAATCATTTTGAATGAAATGTTTCGTTTTCGTTATCGTGCCTCTTCCTTGCGTTTTTTGAGAGAGATATTTTTCGACTCACGACTATGAGTGCAGTCTGGATTTCTGGTTAGTGACACGCATGTAAATGTGCTCATAACGTTTTTATGGATGTATTCTTTCGCGTTAGCGATCGGAGCCTTAAAACGAAATCAATAATCATATTTTTTTAAAAGATATTTATTCTAAGAGTTTTTTGAGTGTGTTTCTTTTCAAAGTCGAATGGGGGTACATGAATAGCTTTGGAAAAAAGTTATTTTATTTACGTATTTCTCATAAGAATTGCTAGTATAGAAAATACTCAGAAATTAACTAAACATCAATTACATTAAAAGTCTAAAAATTAGCAGGCTCTTATTTCCTATTAAATGTCTTCTAATAATTCTCATTATCAAAGCAAAATTATTTTATACCAATCAGCATCATCAATTTTTATCAGGGATAGGCATTAAGTCGATCGCGATCGACCAGTGGACCACCGAGACATTTTGGGATGAACGCTTTTACTAAGACTTAAGATGTGCATAGTAAGACAAACATATTTTGGACAGTTAGACTGGAGAATTGGCCTTTTACAATCGCTGCGACTGTGTTTACTTGAGCAAATGATTCGATGAATGTGTAGACGACACATGCATCTTCATTGGAAGCAAACGAGGACGCTTAACACGTTCACTGCCACTGGAGGGGAAAAAAGTGATCACTGCGATGCCAGTCGAAGAAAGGAATTTTTCCTCATACTCCAACTAAAGGGGAGTATAAATGTTAATGATCAGCTCTTCCCGCAATAGCACGGGATTGGCTATTGAGACATCCTGCACCCCGCGCTTTTACAGGATTGGGTTCTCGAGTTGATTGTTGACTTGAGTTATTCCGCGATGGCGCGGAAGCTGGCAACGAACAAATGTAAGTACATATAATATATATATGTGAGTTTCAGATTCTTCGGTTCACGTGTGTTTCCTGCTCGCTGCATTGAATACGTTCAAGCCCCAAGGTCTAGTAATCGCTTATGGTTGTCCAAGCATTCAACTTGACAATTTTGTATTACTTGTGCTTTTGTAATAAAAGTAGTAATCTGTCATATCATAAAAGAGTGGTACAATTGTCAAACTTGTCAAATTGTGTTAAGAAAAGAAATATACAATTTCAATTCAGAATGCCCACACCTACGCCACTGGGTACACTGCAACACTTTAAAAAAATTAAGTAGTCCATAGCCTGAGAAAGTCCACCCCCTGGTTTAAACAACAGAATTAAAAAAATTAAGTAGAGACAAGGATCGAAAATACACAGCTAACTTTTTTATTTATCAGAATTTTTATCCAACATGACCTCTCAGTAAAGTCAGTTGTTTTCAATGAAATTAGATATAAGGCAGTCTTTATGTCATGAAGGAAGGAGGATTCGATCTGTGTACCTTCCGTTCCGTACGTAAGTACTTTATCGACCACGCCAAAACGATCGTCTTCGGGTGATGTTTGGTACCAGTTTATATAGATATCACACCGCAACATATTCCCATGCCAGTGATTCGGTGAATAGGCGAACGAACGATACCATATTCGTGGTGAGCATGTAAGCAGTTGTGTCACTTGATGGATTGCGTCATTCGTGTGTGATGGCTTGAGAATTGCGTCATTTGTGTGAGACAGCTTTGTGTGACGGCTTAATTGCGTCATTTGTGTCTGACGGCTTAGTTGCTTTTGTTTATTATATTGTATTCATCATAAGGTATTGTTTATACTAAAATACCAGCGATGGGATATTTAAGAATCATGTCTTCTGTTGCATCCGTCACTTGCAAAACCTTTAAAACTTTGTTAAGGAAGAAATTTATTGAATCAGATAAATAAGAACTGTTCTAATGATAAATAGAACACTCAAGATTTGTAGAAAAATAGTTTATCTTTACATGTGTTTCCAAAAATCTAATTGTAAGGTTTAAAAAAAAGGCTAGTTATTCTCTCTATCTGCTTTTATTCGTGTTCTAATAATTTTAAAGGTTTCAAATAATTAGATTTTCAATGAAGTATCTGCCATTCCAACAACACAAGTAATAAAAAAAAGTTAGAAATCTTATTAGCGCGTTAATTTATCAGTTTGTCAAACAAAGAATGTAATTTTGTCTTAATAACTCACTTCATGAGAATTCTTAATTACAGTTACATCATTAATTGTCTTAATTTATGATTTTCCAACAAACGCAGTGCTAGAGAAACTAGTAATTAATGAACAGGATAAACTAGACATATTCATCTTAAAAAAGTGAAACATAAGCGAGCTTTTACTTGGCACAGAGAAGGAACGGTTTAAAAATCTTCATAATAAATTTTAAGAAATGTTTTTAAAAAGTGAAATAATCATACAAGCTAATGAGAGGATACGTTGCAATCAGATTCCGCGATAATTGCAAAAAAAAAAAAAAAATCCCTGTTAGGAGATTTCCCCATACCTCCTTTTTCCCCTTTTTAAAAGCTACTGCAAATAAGAAACCTCTGCCCTTGTTAGCAGACTGTTTATTTCTAAAGAAAATCTGAGGTGATAACAGGAAATAAATTTGATAAGGAAAAGAGGGAAAAAAAGAGAGAAGTTAAGAAAAACCAGAACGAGTTTAGGGATAAAATTATGAGACGTTATTATATCTTCTTTTTTCCGGGCGTAAATGAGGGGTATTAGCCTTACCAAAAGGGGATGAAGTTTTAATTCCGACTGAATATTTCTCATTATAATTTAGATGAGCTAGAACTTATCCTTTTTATCGCTGGAAAAGAAAAAAAATACGTGAAGTGAGAGAGATGGGCCTGGTTTATTATGGTTACATGTTCATTTAGGGGGAATTGCTGAATGCGGTTTCGTAGATTTTTTTTTCCTCTCGAAATTTGTATTTTTTATGGTAATGGGGATAATATTTTTTCAACTGTGATCTGGGTAAAAGAAAATTGGGCTCTAAATAACCATAAAACTTAGTAATGAATAAATTATAAAAATTGGTCAATAATAAGGTTAAGAAAAGTTGCAGTTAACCTTATTGTATATTAATTTTTATTAAAATTTTTATTTTATTTAACTTTTTATTACCTCATCGACTAGAGCTTTTATTATTTAAAAATAATACTTTTAATATTATGATAGTAATATACTCTATATTACATTATCGAATTTAATCCCTTAACTTCCGATTAAAAGTTACACGATTCGTTCCCCAGGGCCACCGTTTTTCACATAGGTGTGCGTATGTGGTGTATTGGGGGGGGGGATAAGGAGCACAAATATACAAATTTGTCTCTGAAATAAGTAAATCCTTTGCGAACACTGTCAAGGTCCTTTTATTATATTTCAAAGCCTTCGAAATAGTTTCATTGATAGCTGCGCAAAGAAATGAATCGTTTTTTTCTCAGAGTATAATTAACACTTTAAAAAAATTTGGCGTCAAATAAAGGGTGTTTTTTGAGAGGTATAGAACTTTAAAAATTGCAATAAAACAACGATGTATTATTCGATTGACATGAATTTTTTTTATTCGAAAGATAATCTTGTGGCATTACATTTTAAATATGATCAAGCAAGGCGTAGATTCGTCGAATGGGCCCAAAACGAGATTGCCGTTGTTCCCGATTTACATAAGCGAATTTTGTTTAGCGATGAAGCGCACTTCTGGTTGAATGGCTACGTCAACAAACAAAACTGCCGCATTTAGAGTGAAGCTAATCCACAAGTGTATGTCGAAACACCGTTACATCCAGAAAAACTGACTGTTAGGTGCGCTCTATGGGCTGGTGGAATCCTTCTTCAAAAACGATGAAGGCCACAACGTTACAGTCAATGGTGATCGGTATAGAGCCATGATTACTAACTTTTTCATTCCTGAATTGAACAATCATGATGTCCAGGAGCTGGGGTTCCAACAAGACGGCGCAACATGTCACACAGCTCGTACCAAAATCAATTTATTGAAAGACACATTTGGTGACCGCCTAATTTCACGTTTTGGACCTGTGAATTGGCCTCCAAGATCTTGTGACTTAACACCGCTAGACTATTTTCTGTGGGGCTATGTAAAGTCATTGGTCTATGCGGATAAGCCACAAACGCTTGACCATTTGGAAGACAACATTCGCCGTGTTATTGCCGATATACGGCCACAAATGTTGGAAAAAGTCATCGAAAATTGGACTACATCCGAGCCAGCCGTGGCAGTCATATGCCAGAAATCATATTTAAAATGTAATGCAACAAGATTATCTTTCGAATAAAAAAATTCATGTCAATCGAATAATACATCGTTGTTTTATTGCAATTTAAAGTTTTATACCTCTAAAAAAAACACCCTTTATAAGTGCCGCTGCGCAGTGTTTGAGAACCACTGTCCTAGATGTTGGCCTGTGGTTGTCCGTACGTATTTGTTTTGCTGTGTTTCATGGCATCGTTTTATATGAGTAAAATGAAATGTGATACTAAATACCTTCGAGCGAATGCAACAAATTAAAAAGATTCCTTCCTTTCTCAGTGGCTCGACAACCCAGGGTGGGCCTTGGTCTTCTCAAAGAGCCTTTTCCAGATCTTCCTGCTAGTGCTCTCCAATTCTTAGTTCTCAAAACTAGGAGATCTTTTTCTAGGCCAACAAGCCATCTAATATTTAGCCTTCCCTTTCTTCGTGTGCCAATTGATTGGGCATTGAAGACTTTTTTAATGGTACAGTCTTCCGTCCATTCTGACAACGCGGCCTGCCCATTTGATTCGTTGTACTTTGATGAAGTTAACGACGTCACATTCTTTATATGAGTGATAGAGTTCTAAATTTGATCTTCGCTACGGGCCATTTTCCTGAATTCCCCCCAAAATAAATCGTAAAATCTTCCTTTCGTAGACACTTATCATGTTCTCATCTGTTCGAGACATGGACCAAGTTTCACAAGCCCAATTTAATACTAATCTTAAAAAACTTTTATACAATAGAATCATTGTTTTTCTTTTCATTAAATTCGATTTCATATATTTTCGTATTCCATTGTGGCATCTATTAGCCATAGTAATTCTCTTTTGGATTTCAGTAGTACAATCGGTTCTATTGTTAATTTCCGAATCTAAATAAGATTAAAAGATTCTTCCAGTAAACTGTCTTAAGTCGAGTGAAATATTTACAATTATATCTATACAGATATGTATTTATAAAATGCCTTAATTATTAGTAACATGACACGGATTACTTGGAACCACGAATCGAACGTTTTTGTAATTTCTTACAAAACTCTTTTAAGTATTTCAAAAGCACTTACCTAACTGCAGGCCATATTTGAACCCATAAGGCATTTCTCATTGATCATAATGTCAAATTCTTTATATGAACGTGGTTTCATAGGTTCAGATACCACAAAGAGCGGTTCGAGGACATATTGGTCACGATTTGGCCTCGAAGAAAGTTATTGTAAAGAGATCACATGGAAATTGGAAGCCTCGGGCGAAAATTCATTCTTTATTCCGCAAGAACAATAACAAGTAAAGCATCTCTTTGTTTCAGAGAAATGCAACAATTAAAATGTTCAATTAATCTTTTCCTACGCAATATAAATATTAAATAAAATTTAAAGATAGGGCTGAGTAAGTATGAGTCTCCGTAGTTCATTACGCCTCCGGATATTCTCGTTAGGAATGTTGCACAATAATTCGAAATAGTGTATCGCAAGAGCAATATGTATTTGAAAACAATGAGTACTTGTGAAAAATTTGAAAATTAATGTTTTATGAGAAGTTGCGCTTATAAAGAGAAAAAAAATCTGGGTGGATTTTTGTCGAACACAGTAAAAAATTCTCTGGATAGTTATGTTTGTTTACTTGTTAAAAATAAACTACTGGGGCAATTTCAGTGGTTTTAAGATTTGTAAAAAAAAAAAAAAAATTATGGAAATAAATATTTAATTTTGAAAAGTGAAGGTTTTTTCAATTATATCTCAGTTCAATTTATTTTATTGCTCGTGAAGGTTTAACAAAATAAGAATAACTATAAAAAACGGAATGTTTTTGTTAGCAATATACTGCATTCATTAAGCTGCTGATTTTTAGGATTTCAGCCTTTTAGTAATACATTTCACCATACATTTTGAGGTTGATAAATATTATTAAGATATTATAATATGAGCTCTTTAATTCTGTTATATAAAAGTTCTTTATAAACAAAAGGTTTTAAGTTTTTATTGCTTACAATTTCAACACTGTTTTAGTTGACAATAAATATTTTTATGCTTTTTGGTGTTTATGAAATATAATTGCGTTTAAAAAGGTACACATATAACTTCTGTTTAAAAACAATATTATTCATTTTCTTTCTTGCTTCGTATAATGTACTGCAAAAAAAACCAAACATTTGTTATGATTCAAGATTTTTTATTCAATTCCTACTATTAGGTCACACTCTCTATATATTTATTTGTTTGTTTGTTTATTTATTTATCTTGGTGGAATTTTCAATCATTAATAAAATACATTTTAAAGCGCTCAATTGATCTGAAATTTTATGTACATGATTATTTTGGATGACAATACAGCAATTTAATTATAATTAATAAAAATTAATGGATTGAAACTAATTATTTGAAGAATTACAAATACATCCACGTTGGCGACTTAGCGACCATTTTGGCTACTTGTGTCAAAACTTGAAAAGGTTTTTCTCTCACGTTTTAAGGCATTCAGTTGAACTGAAATTTTATATACACGATTGTTTTGGAGGACAATACGATACTTTAATGATAATTAATAAAAATTAATGACCTCTTAATGTTGTGATTCTGCCATATGTATATACATATGTATATTAATTGTAACTATTTAATAAAAAGTAGCTAAAATAAAATTTTTCTTTGTTGATTGAAGTGGGAATTGACTTAAAAAAATTTTTTTTATATTGCTTGTTTGAATTTATAGTCACTAATTTAAAATAATTGTCTTACATTTTAAAACAAATACTATCAGCTTGTATTATATATATGAATACTTGAAGACAAATTACAGCAAATTTTAAAATAATCTAATTTAACGTAGGGAAAAATAACGCATTGATAATAAATATCACTGAATTTTAAATGTTGTTAATTAGAAAAAGAGCGTATTTCAAATAATGAAATTTAATTTATTATATCTAAAGCAATTTAGGTTAAAGTTCAGATTGGGTAGGTAGGCCTTGGCGATGTAAATTTCTTTTGGTGACCGGATTCGATAGCCAAGCTATCTATTACATCTAGATAAAAATCGCCAAATACAAAGAAAAATCACCAAATCTAAAGGCCCTCCTCCCTAATTTACACTTTAGCAGCAATTTGATTTAGCGATTTTATTTTACAATCATCTAAAAATTTTGAACCACTGTAAAATGTACCAGAAATAACTTTACCGTTTTTATGTTGTATGTGCTTGTTAATTTGTATGTTAAATATGTATATTCTATCTCCAACCTTTAACACAAATACATAAGTATTCCGTAAAAAGTTATGAAAAATTTTGTCTATTTCGTTTTGTATAAAAAAAAATATGCATGAAATCGTTATAAATATTCTGAATAATTTTTAATTATGTTTCATTGAAACTGATTTTGTAATTTTATATGCTCTATCTATCAAATTTAATCAACCGTTGCCAGTAATTAAAGTAATTTAGTAGGAAATGAATAAAAATTAAACTATTGGATCGCGCGTGATAGATAAGCAACAAAAAACTTATTAAGCATCGTTTTATAAATTATTTTTAAGTTTGTTAACTAATGTATTTAATAGAAGTTCCTAAACTCACACATCATTACAAAAATGCAAAAATATGCTCCTTAAGCCAATGCTGTATCAAGTAGATCCACTTAATATACATTCACACTTAAGAAAAAGCATAGATCCAAACACAGACGCAAATTGGAAATATGCACTATCGATTAACAAATTAATCGATATAATTGTTTATATACATTTATATAAGCAAACTTAAGGGAGAAAGTCATTCTTCAGCACGCAACCGTGAAAATGTATAAAAGGTATTTATGCAATCAATACGAATAATGCAATTTCAGTAAAAGGTGATAACATGGAAAATATCTGAAGCATGACATCGAAGAGGACGCAAACTCGTACGCTAAGCGCGTGGTGTTGGCACGCAACATAAAACAACTTTGAAAAGGATAAAAAGTGCATTTTTATTGCAAGTAAAAGTGAGATTATGCATTAAAAATAGCTACATGAAACCAATTGGACATCTTTAAACATGATAGAGAATGATCTGCAAGCTTGAAGAGGAATAGGATTGACGATTGTAGCCTAAGAATTTGGAATAGACGAAATGTATCACGAACTTGCAAAGCCTACCAAAGGACAGATTCAGCTGTAAGAAAGGTTGATGCTGGTCGGAGATGGAAAATAATGACAATTGATGACCGGTATATAATAGTGCAGACGAAAAATAGACTTAAATCAGTCAAGGAGAACATAACTTTGCAGTTACGTACGAAGTCCGAATAATAGGCATCCTTCCTGACTGTGGCCTGAAACGTTAGTAAGCAGCATATTTGTTCGATGTTTCAAACGCTGCATACTATTGACAGTAACTCATTCGTGGCTCTGTTTACACAGCTGCTATGAAATAATAATGTTTACTGAACTGTATTGAAGACATTAATGTTTACAAAGCTTTAATGACATGTTTTTATTAATAAAATGTTCATCTTATCGAGAAACACATTTCTTTACCATTTAAAGTCGTTTCAGTTTGAAAACACGATTCTCAGCGCCAGTTGATATGGAGAGAAATAGGAACACGCTTTAATCAAAGCTTCAATTTTGCGGAGGCACGCCATTCTGCCAATGAAGATACTTTCGGCTAAAGTGTAGATTAGGGGCGGGGCCTTTGGATTGTAACATCCTAAGCATTTAAGTGATGACACTTATTTGTTCTTTTGTAGATTTATTTCCCAAACACACAGGACAGTTCACAGACATAAACAATTTGTACAGTATTTACACTTTTTAAGTAGAAATCATTAGTGATCCGAGTGTTGACATTTGCAGAGAGGTCATTCCTTGCGCTCGCTGATGGAGCTAAATACAGTCTCTCTTGTCGAGAGAAAATCACTCACTTTCTAAATTTCTATACGCTCGCAAATGGAGCACACAAAATCTTGGCCTCTCTCGTCGAGAGGGAAAGCACCTTCTCTAGATATCCACACTGCGCTCACGGGCGGAGCCCACAGAATCCGACTGCTCTCCTCGAGAGGTAAAAGCCAACTGTCTCTCGCTTGGCACTCGCGCATGCGCAGGGCTTCGGATCAGTCCGCGTTGCCACCTAGAGTTTTAGAAGGAGTCTAGAGTTCGTTACAGAATTTGGCTATTTCTATCTAGATGTCATTGTGAGATAATGAATTCATTCTGGCCAAGAAAATCGCCAAAAGAAATAGACATTTTTGAGTCCCCCCATACTAAACTTTAACCGATGTTTTCTGTTTTGAACCGCACTGCGTGCGTCCTATTAATTTATTGCTTCTGCGCCTTATTCATCCCTTAAGTACTACATCGGGTTTACACTGTATGAATTTTTCATGCTGCCTAGCTCATTTTTGCGGTATTATAACAAATCAGAAAAGTTGCTTATGTTTTTCACACTATTATAGGATGAGAGAGAGAAATTTATATAAAAATAATTGCTCGCTTTGGTCACCTATTTATATTTATTTCATAATCTCTAAAAACATATCTTCTCTGAGGTTGTCTCTGTATATTTATTAACTAATGTCTAAAACTTAAAATCATTCATTAACAAAAAGTGGCAAAATTAAACTTTTCAATCTATTGAAGTGATGCATATCCGGAGAACCCGGGACCTATGAATTCGTTAGCACGTAACATGCCACTAGACAAAAGTGATCACCTCTCTGTCGGGAGGCTGTTACTGGTTTATGTAGATAATACCGCTACAATATAGCCTATAAGTTGGTACTGCTTCAATAAGATCGGACGACTTTTTTATTGCTTTTTTTGCGGGTGGATGGTGCCGCGACAGATCAAAAGGTTTCCTTTTTCTTTATTCAACCAGGGCCACCAATGAAGTGGCGCATATCTGGAGGACAGAACCTGCAACCTGTGGATTCGTAAGCACGTAACATGCCTCTAGGTAAAAGTGATCACCTCTGTCTGGAGGCTGTTACTAGCTTTTGTAGATGATACCGCTACTCTATATTTATAAGATTATACATAACAAAAAATTCTTTCAAAAACTCGCCTTTGCAACAAACGCAACACTAATGAAATCATTCGCATGCAGTACGATATGTATCCAATTAGTATAACTTCATGCGTTACAAAACGCGCAAACGCAGAGCAATCAATTCACACCCGACGTTTCATAAACATAACTCGTGTCCAACACATTCACAACTGAATTAACAGAAATCTGTAGCTTACCTTACAAGTAAATCTTCACACTTAATTCATAATTTTACCCCAAACTCCCAGTCACGAAAAGTCAAGAATTTAATCCAACTATGTAGGGAAAAAATTACGCATTGCTTGGGTAATAAATCAGAAAATGCTAAGTCTTAGCCGCGTCTTATTGCTCCAGTAATTGGCGATTAAAAATTCGAGATCTTATTGATCTTGTTGCGTGTGAGTATTTATTACAAGATATGAATCTTAATAATGCAAGAGCACAGAACTCCGATATATCTGAAAAGCGAGAAGTTGGTGTAATTTATCTTATATGATTTCGTGAGAATATGCCCTTATGGAGAATTGGAGGTAGTTGTCTAGTTTTTTTTTCACAACTTATTTATTCGAAAACCTAAATTCTTTACATCATTGAAATTCATAAGTTCCCTAGCTCAGAGTTATCGTTATGACTTTTATCGATTCTACAGAAAAACTTTTTTTGGAAAATGGTGGCAAGTACGGAAAAATGAGGAGTTCGTTCTCTATTTTATTAAAATCGACACAACGTAGTTTTAATCGTAATCTTCTATTTTTTCCCCCTTTCTTTCGAGTAGGGATAAAGTGTCTTGTAGGAATTTTTAATCCTTTTTTTTTCTCTTTCTGAATGGAGAAAAGAGGTAGCCTGGGGAAATGTGATTGGATTTTTAATCGAGAAAATTGCTCTTTTTTCCCACTTATGAGGATTTTTTCCCATCAAAGTTATTGGTCTCGTTCATTTTACTTTTTCTAGTTGCCGTTTTCAATTTTTGTAACAAGATATTGAATTTAGAAGGGTTTTTTTCCCTTATAATAAATAAAATGCTAGTTTTGGTATATTTTTTTGTTCTTTTTTCACCAAGATGTAATATAGTAATATGCTTTAAAAAAAATTAACTTTACTAAATTTTGTTCGCTGAATTCAGTTTTTTTTTTTTACTAACCTTAAGAATTTAAACTTATTTAGATCTTTTATCATTTAAAAATAAAGTACAAAAATTTGAGGGAGAAATTTTTTTACTGAAGTGTTTATTATAATGAGTTTGTTAAAATAGACTTTTTTGATTTCTCAATTTGTGTGATCTCTACGAGGATTATATAAGGAAAATGTGAAAGACTTTTAGAATCTAAAAAGAGGAACAAAAGCATTACATACAAAAAGAATCAAATATATATATATATATATTGTAACGTCGTGAGTAGCTATCCATCAATAAACAAATCTTTACAGCTTAATATACAAATAAAAGCAAATTTTATTTGCTATCAATTTGTAAATGAAGTAATATAAATCCAGATTAAATGCCAAGCCGGTGTGGTCAGTTCATATACTCATGCTCAACGCCACCGGCGTTCCTCGTCTTTTTCACTCTCTCTCGGGGATTTTGTCTTTTCTCCGGTCTTTTTCTCTCTCTCTCCGGGTCTCTTCTCTCTTACTCTCTCTCTCTCCAGGTTTTTTTCCGGTCTTTTCTTCTTACTCTCTCTCTCCAGGTTTTTTTTCGGTCTTTTCTTCCTGTGTCCTCAAAAACAACCCTTTTTAAACCACAGGGGTGTGTTCACAACACGCCCCTCGCTCCTTCTTATTCGCAGGACCAAAGTCTCTCTTGACCCCCTCCTTCTTCCTATTGGCGCATAACACGCCAAAACACACCCGAGCTGTCTGGTCCAAGGCGCCATAGTTCCTTGTCCACAGCTGGACACACTGGCCCATCACACCACCTGTTTCTAGTATTCCCTTTCATACAACACTAGAAAAAGACAACATGGTTATTTTTAAGATAGGCTTCGCCTATTGTCAATGGGGCACCGAACTCTTAAGTCTATTATGCCAACCCGTCTGCAAACTCCACTCCCTGAGTTCAGACAATAAACAATGGCCCCATGGCCATGTGCACCGGTCATTCCACAGCTGGTTGATCGTAAAACATTCAGGGACAATCGATGGGTGAGGCACTTGTCCTTGACCAGCTGGTAAAACCATAAAACCTATTGTGACTTGGAAGATGGGGGTTCACTCCATCGAAGATGTCACAATATATATATATATATATATATATATATATATATATATATATATATATATATATATATATATATATATATATGTGTGTGTATTAAAGTATTTTCTTGAAATATTTCAAAAAATTAGGTTTTCTGTAGGGCATGGTTCCCTAACTGCAAAATTCTACAGACATTTAAACAGTAGTAAGTGTTTAAAACTATCTCATTTTAAAATCTCTAATATATATTGAGATATTCATTCAAAGGAATTCATAATTCGAATTCTTTATAATAAACTCCATAGAGAGAGAGAGAGAGAGAGAAGGATTCATATCTTATTACCTACTTACATTAGACAGAAATTACTTTTAATACTTAGCTAATTTATTGATATTAATTTTAGTATTATTATATTTAGTCACATAATAAATATTTAAAATTTTCTGAGAACTCTACAATTAATTTTATGGGGTCAAAATAGTAAATACTTGATCTACATATTATTATGTTGATAGGGGTTCGAGGATTTTATGCAAATCAGTCGCAAAGAAAAGACAGTTCTTTAAAAGCAATCGAAGTTTATTGTCTAAATTCTATCCTTACAATAGAAGATTCAACAGCAATATTCGCAGAATAAATATCAGAAGGACTTCACACCTTCAACAGCGCTCAGATACAGCTATTAGTGTCTGAAATACACCTATGTAAAAGATTATTCACAAGCACCGCTCGTTCTACTCAACAGCCGAGCTAATCGCTTGTCGTTTCTTCACGATCAAAACAAGACTACTAATCGCTACTCAAAACAATACTGATTCAGTTTCGGTGAGCGTCTCCCTATTTACAGGAGTCGCGGATCCTTCGACAAAGATCCGCTTGCGTCATAGATCGTGAAATTAGTGTATTTCTCCATTAATCTCCAGAAGAAAGCATAGGGTCACGCCCTCACCAAAAATGGTCGACTACATGGGCACCAAATCGCCAACTCGGTCGGCAAAAATGATGCCAACTTGGCTCTATCGCCATGTTCCCATTAAATCAACATTATAGTGGAAGGAACGGCGTTGCTTCTGAATATTGCAATTTTAACAAAGTAAATACCACATAGAGAATTATTACAGTATTATACATCCAAATGTAAATTATTTACACTATTTTAAGTGTTCTTTACACAAAATTCGTAACAATATATATATATAAAGAGTGTTTTTTTCAGGTATAGAAGTTTAAGTTGGCATTACTTTCCAAGATGGCGACCGATTTAACAGCTGTCAAGTGATTTATTCTCAGTTTGGTTTGGCAATTCATCATGAATAGACTCACGCCTGAACAACGCTTTCAAATTGTGCAATTTTATTTCTAAAATAATGGTCGATTTTCATAAGCGAATTTTGTTTAGCGATGAAGCGCACTTCTGGTTGAATGGCTACGTCAACAAACAAAACTGCCGCATTTGGAGTGAAGCTAATCCACAAGTGTATGTCGAAACACCGTTACATCCAGAAAAACTGACTGTTTGGTGCGCTTTATGGGCTGGTGGAATCCTTCTTCAAAAACGATGAAGGCCACAACGTTACAGTCAATGGTGATCGGTATAGAGCCATGATTACTAACTTTTTCAATCCTGAATTGAACAATCATGATGTCCAGGAGCTGTGGTTCCAACAAGACGGCGCAACATGTCACACAGCTCGTGCCACAATCGATTTATTGAAAGACATGTTTGGTGACCGCCTAATTTCACGTTTTGGACCTGTGAATTGGCCTCCAAGATCTTGTGATTTAACACCGCTAGACTATTTTCTGTGGGGCTATGTAAAGTCATTGGTCTATGCGGATAAGCCACAAACGCTTGACCATTTGGAAGACAACATTCGCCGTGTTATTGCCGATATACGGCCACAAATGTTGGAAAAAGTCATCGAAAATTGGACTACATCCGAGCCAGCCGTGGCAGTCATATGCCAGAAATCATATTTAAAATGTAATGCCACAAGATTATCTTTCGAATAAAAAAAATTCATGTCAATCGAATAATACATCGTTGTTTTATTGCAATTTAAAGTTCTATACCTCTAAAAACACCCTTTATATACATAGAAAGAGAGTATTAAACCATCTCCACCAATGCCAATGTTTTTTAAATCTCATTTTTATAAATCATTATTTAAATTTGGACTTCCACAAATAAAACTTTTGAACTCTGTCCAATCTGGTAATTGACCTTAAATTCTTCTAATCACCTTGCATTAATCTTAAAATAACTTTAAATCTTTATATTTCTTCTTTTACTATATTTGTTCAAATTAAAATTGGGAACTGTCTGGGTAATTTATGGCATTATTTATTAGAAGATGCTTCGTTAATCTTTAATAATCTAATACAACAAAATATGAAGACAATTCTTCACTTTATTGCTTAAAATTAAAATAATATATTCCAAAAAGTGACTAATTAAGTATTTTTCACAGAATTGTTTTTTTAAATGAATTATACGTACCTTTTTAGTATTTAATTATGTTTCTTTTTTTTTTCAGGTAAAAGATTTTCATTCTTTCTCATTAAGATTACTTCTTCAGGTAAGAAAATATCACTTTATCGTTCACGACTCATTATAACTTTTATTTATTAAAAATGCCTAATCTGTATTAGACCCAGGGTTCCTCTTATATAATCTTTGCAATTAGTGGCAAATAAAGAAAAAAATTAAAATTCTAAATCCCTCTTTGAAAAAGTATCGTGAAGAATTCCTTGAATTTAAAAACCTTGAAGAAAATAAGCTTAAGTAAAACATATCATTCTGAATGCCTTAGGAATGGATCAGAGAAACTAATTAAAATTATTCCGGAGGCTTTAATTAATGTTTGCATTTCTTATTTGGTGTCTGCAAAATTAATAAGTTTCTCCTAGTGGTTTGACGCTGAATTAGAGGTCAATTAAAAAAAGGAGTTGGGAAAAAATCGCAAATTTGGAATTAGTGATTGTATTTGTGTGATACTTGCACTTTATTTTAAATGCAGATGAAGCACTGGGAATTTCTCTTCAATTATCGTAATGTGAATAATAGAGAGATCCGGATGTAAGCGTTTCCCCCATAAAACAAATTCTTTTTTTTTATTATATTGGTTAAGATTTTGGTTTTTAGTAATTATGGTTGATTTTATAAGAGGCGATTATGAATCCTGTGTTTTTTCTCGAGTTGAAAAATTCACCGGATTTTAATATCATTACTTCTCAAATTTACTAATTTGTATTGGGAGTTTTTTTTAAATTATAAATTAACTATGTCGTATCATAAATTTTCTTTTAAATATTTGCATAAATTTTTAGAAATTTAATTTTATTAGAAATTCATTGTGAATTTAAATTTGCAACGAAATCTTCAATCTTACTTATCTACAAAAAGCCATTCAGAACTAAAAAATTAAATAAAAATTGATGTGAGTTTTGAAAATCCAATAAATCTGTATAATGAATATAAAAAAATCGACATCATTTTTATTTAAATTTCGATGCAAGGTAATTGACGTTTTTATTTAAAAAATTAATCAATTTCTTCATAAAAATCTAAAATAAAAATCATCAAAATCCGTATGTATGCATTGCTGGTTTATTATTAACTTTTACACTAATATAGAAAAATATCTAACAAATATATATATAAGTACGTTCATATAAGTATCTCTCCTTTTAATTTTGAAAAACTTTTCTTAATATTTTTGATAAATTTGCATGTAACTGATACAGAACAGCATTCAAGTGCTGTCAGAACTTAATTGATTTCAATGAATGACCCTTGTTCAATAATTGAATTGAATTTCTGGGCAAAAGTTTCACTTAGGATTTTTGCTTCTTCTACAAAAGACTTAAAAAGTATGAAAATTTAATTAATTAAATTAGAAAGATAAATAACAAGAGGGAGAATATTTTGTTTAAAATACCTTTCTATGTAAACATTCTGTATTTGTATTTTGGAAATGGTACCTACATGAAAGTATCACAAGATCTCGAAGTTTATGTTCATATTAACTAAAACAAAGGGGAAAAAACATATGAGTCAGAAATTACTTTTGTAACTCTAGAAAATGATTAAGCATTATTATTAGGCATATAAAAATGGGCAAGAAAATACTAATCAAGTGTATAATATGTGAAATTTTTTTTTTTTTTAGTTTTTTCACTTTTTGTCAAAAGCTTATTTTTTTGTGTTTAGGTACATATTTTAAGAAAACTATTGCACTATATAATTCCAGATTTTTTATACTTCTATACAAGATGTCTATGCATATAGTGAACCTAATTTTTTCTATTTAAATAGTGCCTATTTTTAAAAAATGGTTTAATGCATAAAAAAAGCAAAGAAATAAAAATTTTCCAAATTTCAAAGTTTCATAATTTTTTTACAGGAACTATACTAGAATTTTACTAAAAAAATAGGTTCACTGTTTTTGTGTATTGTTTTATATATGTGTAAAAAATATTTTGCATAAAAAGATACTTTTTAAAAAACTTTTACCTAAACGTAACCATATATTATGAGTTCTCAAAAATTATGTATTTTTAAATTAAGTAAGAAAAAAAAACTTTTGAACTAAAAAGTTATTTTTATAGTTCTACAGAATAATTAAATTATCTTTATTAAGAACATAAAAATCTAAGCTCTATTGGAAGTTTTAAAAGATATATGTCTCATATTAACAAAGGGTCTTCATTTTTTTGGCATTTTACTCTTTCGAGCATTTCTTGGTTCCCTTAATGTGAAATCTATTTGTCATCAAAAGCGCCTGGATTTTTGTAATTTTTTAAAAATTAAAATTGTAGCTTTATTGTATTGTAGAACATTTTATTTGGAAAGGGACTTTATTAAATAGCTAACAAATTATTGTATCTATTTAATTGCTATTACAACTTTTTTTATTGTACATTTATATGGATATTCTGAAGTGCAGTTGAATATAAATAACTTATGTCGCATGTTTTGTTTCAATACACATGGGTTAATCTCATGGATAGCAACATGGAATTTTTGGCTTTTTTTCTATGTAAATTTTAGTATGCATACATTATGTTTAAGTAAATAATAAATATTTTAGTGTGTGTGATGTAATGATTAATATTAAATCTTCATTAGGTATGCGGAGGAATAATATGTAAAATAAAATATTTATTAAAGCTATTGTTAACTATTGGTGTATTTTGTTACATTTGAGGACATCTGTTTAACAGAGTAATAAGATTTTGACGTAGTATTTATATAATGATTGCTGTAAAATTATTTGTGCAACACTTTTATTTGTATAGTTGAAATGCTAAAATAGACAATTTGTCAAATTGTTTGAAACATGTATTAAAACGATTTTAAATAGATACCTATGGGACCAGCTGTTAGAAAGATTGCGTTATTTTCATCAAATACTGATCTTATCTATATTCTCTATAAAGATATACTTAAAAATTTAACTGGCATTTTTCATTTTCATTCTCGCAAATTATTATCTTACTTTTTTATTTTATTAGTATATTTATATTTCACTTTACTTATTCTTTTTATCTATGTTATATATTCTTTTTACCTTACTTATATTTCAAATGTGGGAGGAAAAGGAACGAGTTTTGCTTTTATTAGATGACATTTCTTATTTTGGATAGGAGTATAGAATCATCTTTTAACTCTTATGAATTGATTAACTAATTTATTGTTTAGAAGCTACCCAAAGGTTACTGGTGATGGACCTCGATATTTTGTACCAGGTCAAGTGACTGGACAACTGTTGCTCCACTGCCAAACATTTACACCACCCCAACATGAGGATTTTGAACATAAACAGCTTTAATACGCATCAATATCCCTACATGGCGGACTTAAGAATTTTAAGAAAGCTTGGATTTTAAATTCCTTTAATTAAACTCAATTATTTATCCTTTACATTAGAGTATGCATTTTTGTATCTATTTTCGTTAATGGAATATTTCGCTACAGATACGTTTTCTTTTGTGTTTGCCAAGAACTGGAGTACTTAATGAATTCTACGTTATGGTATGAGACTGTCGAAATAATCACTTAAACTGAATACATTTTTTTTTCACTTTCGCGCATTTTTTAGATACGTATTCTGCAATAAAATATTTTAAGTCACGATTAGCGTTAGTGTTTCATTTTTCATTATTTTACGAATGCCACACACTACAAATAGCACTTGTTATTAGTGCGCGTGCTCCCCAATATTTTTTGGCAATACCATTAAAAACATTTAGTGCCGGGTACACTTCCAAATATTCAGAGGTCATAGGCTGATCAGAGTTACAGAGAGTACAGTCAGGCGAGTCGGCGAAACCAATTCGTTAGAGATGGGACCGGTCAAAAGTCTAAAACGAGCTACAGCAGCTTTTCCAGGAGCCTTAGGAACCCAGGACGGATTTTCGTTCAAGATTGCCCAGCTCTAGACCTCAGACATCTCAGCAGATTCCCTTTTAAAATTATACTTAAAGGTCATATTAGTAAAAAGCTTTAAGGAATTAAAAGTTGAAATTGTTGTGGGTCTTAGAAAGTCAGCATACTCATTCCCAGCAATGTCACAATGTGCCGGTGCCCACTGGAAAGAAATTTTATAAGGAAAATCTTTTAAAAATTATCTGCAATTTCAAAATTCTTTGTGAATTACAGAAGTAATTTTGAGATAAAACTTGTAATGTCGATTTAGAGTCGGAAAAGATTAAGGCCCTGTTGAACTCATAGCTTTTTAGTGATAGTTGCTCAACCGCTACTGTAATAGCTTTAATCTGGCTATCGAAGACAGTAGTATAAAGACCTATTGGTAGGTAAAAGCTAAACAATTCACAAAAGGTACAGTTTCCAGCACCATTTATCTAGAAGGGAGCCATCAGTGAAGCCTTGTAGCCATTAACTTTTTGGGAATCGATTGTCAATAGTTTCCAAACCTTTAGATGTTCGGTAGAAATTTCTCTCTCTAATACCTTCATATGAAGTTCGAGATTTATATCAATATGTGTATAATCTAAAGGACACAAAGATAAAGGTAATATAAAAGTCTCCTGACAAAGCCCCAAAGAACAAGTGACGTTCGCGACTGATTGTATGAATTCATCCTAAATGTTATAAATATGATTCAATTGAAGTAAAAGTAGAACACACATTTTTTTATATTCTAAAAGCCGTTTACAAACAGGATATGAAATTTAAATTTTTATTTTCTTTAAAAGAAATAAATAAAATGAAGTAACTGCATTACTCAAGAATTTCTAAGAAAATGTGGCATTGTCTCGTACCAAAATTTATGAAAGAATTTTCTTATTCTTTTTTTCTTACGTGATCTTGCTTATTGCTTATTTTTTCTTCTTTTTATTTCCGTCTTCCATCCGGATTTTGGATTCTTGTATGACAGGCAAAGCCTTCAGTTGACGAAGATGCGAAGTTCTTTTTTCTTGTCATGGCTTTTGAAAAGCCGCTCGAAAAAAAAATGAAAAGGAAAAAAAAAGTGTGCAAGCAAGGTAATATGCTACAAAAACCAAGAAAATATTTGAGGGAGGTGGGAGATTTAGTCAAGATTATAAGGACAGCATGTAACTTTTTAAAATTTTTTTTTTAGATTTATTTATTTATTGATCCTATATTCGCTTAACGTGTTTCCCGTAAATCTGAATTTTTTCTTGCATTAAAAAAATTTAAATTTCCATGATTTATTATCTCATTTGATGACATCTAAAAATGGACTGAAATAATTCATTTTTTAAATGAGAAAGGGAGAAAACAGGTTAGTGAGCAACGGCTTAATAAGTACTAAAACATTAGGATGAACGTTATTTAAAATTATAAAAACGATTTTTTTTAAGGAAAAAAGAATGTTATTGGTTTCATTTATATACGCATTTTTAAAAAAAAAATTTAAAGAATTTTTAAAAGAAAAATTTGCCATTTTTCGTGATGTTTTTTGTTTGATGGAATCCAAAAAAGTTTGTCAAAAATTATTTATCTTTTTGAACAAAGCAAAAAAAATAAGACATTTGATTGTTTGTAATAAGCGAAAGAATAGATTCTTGATAAAGATTTTATTTTTTTTAATTAGATTTTCGAATATGAATGGAGGAAAAATTGCACATGCAATGTTCTGAGCTTTATTTATTTGCAGCCATAAAAAGAAAAAAAAGACTCTTGCCGTATTTGTTATTAATGCATTTTCAGCATATAGCAAAAATGAAGGGAGAAAAAAATTTTACATTTCATTCTTCTAATCATTTTAATAATAATCAAAATGAAACAGAAAACAGAGGGAAAAAATGTGTTCAAGATTTTAATCAAAATGTGAATACAAATTGTCCTTTGTTTAAAAAAACAAACTCTTTGTTTGTGTTTCTAATTTTCAAATAACCTTGAAGAAATAAATGCAGTTTTTTATGTTATGCAAAATACATCTCGAAATAAAAGGTCGACAAAAACAAAATTAAATCCTCGATATTAGAAACTAAATTTTTCTTTCCTGCTTAGTACTTAAAAGTTGTTTAACTTAGGCGAAAATATTGTACATGTATCTGTAATTTTTTTGGTTCAATATGCTGAATTCAATGAAAAAAAGCCAGTTTGGGGCTGCTTTTTTTCCCGTTGTGCAGTATTACAACAATATGAATTATTTAGCAATTTTAATAGTTTTGTTCAGTTTGAAACTAATGGAATTTGCACCATTTTAATTAATATTTTTTTAACTTTAGCATTAGGCATTCGATATACTGGTAACTGAGAGCATCAAAATGAAGAAAAAAATACTTTAATTTCTTAATTTTTTTCCAGCTTTTGGAACCCAGGGAACATTAATACTTTAAAAATTATTAAATTTATTATCGTTCCATAGCATTAAATAATGCTACTTGAAATTAATCAAGATTTTATTTTATTTGTTTTACTTATTTATTTATTTATTATTTTTTATTTATTATTGTTGTTGTTGTTTTCTAAATTTTTTTATTTATTTTTTAACTGTTCATTTTTTATTTTTATTTATTTTTTTATTTTTATTTATTTATTTATTTGCGTTACGTAAAATTACGCTTGCTGTATTGAATACTAATTTCCATTGTAAGTGGTTAAAAATTATATTTACATAAAACGCGCGCGCGCGCGCGAATCATCATAACTATTCCAACTTAATCATGGTAGACTAGTGTTCATGATAACGGACTCGTGGCTGGCACGTCATGAATTCGAGCCCAGTACCACTGAAGACCCGCCGTGTAGACGATTAGACAATTAGTTTTGGGGCGTCTGGACTGTAACACAGTCCTCAATCCCTTATCTGGATAGATTTGATGTTGGGCTTGGCGAAAGTGGAGTTTTTTCATTTTGCTTTGTGGCATGGCGGTGATTGGTTGGTCGATGGAATCTGGGAGGCGTGGCAAACGTGCTTCATCAGGATGGGAGATGTTCAAAGTTTTTGGCATGGCTGAGAGCTCAGAGGCTGCTCTCTGAGATTGGGTGCTGGTTAAGTGATAATTGACTCTGATTGGCTGCCCTTCGGGCTATGATTTAATAAATGGGGAGGAGCAAGTCCAGTGGGGAGAGCCGGAGAAATTTAATGACAAAAAATTTTAAAAGATATATTTTAGCAATTAGGGTGTGCAATTTTAAATTGCACAAGGTTAAAAAATTACGGAGGATTATAAGAACCAAGAAGTATTCTTCTTGGCCTTTTTGTATTGTCATTAGGAGTATAAGGAATTAAGTTTTGTATATTGACGTTATTGATTGTATCCAAATTAGTAAAGAAGTTAATTGCAGTATTCTGAATATATGATTTAAAACTATAAATTTTAAGATCTTTGCGAATGTCGTCATTGCGCATGTATCTGGTTGCTTTGACGATCATACGAATGAGAGAGTTCTGTAAGGTATCTAGTTTATTTATATTAGTTTTAGCGGCATAACCCCAAACTGGACTTGCATATGCTAAGATGAGACGCATAACGGCTGTATAGAGAAGCACTTTGTTTTCTATACTTAAATGTGAGTTCCGGCCTATTAGGGGGAAGAGTTTAAACATAATTCTCCGGAACTTATCGCGAACGTATGAAATATGTTGTTTCCATGTAAGGTGGGTATCAAAAATAATGCCAAGGTATTTGGCTTCCTGAGACCATGGAATCTGTTTATTGTACATGGTGATTGGTGGCGGTAGTGAAAGCTTTTTCGTGAAAATTATGGCTGTTGATTTTTCTTCGTTTATACTGATTTTCCATTTGTCATAGAAGTTTTGAAGGTGTAGTAGGTGTTTGTTTATTGCAAAGGAAATTATAGTTAGATTTTTGAATGTTGCGTGAATGGCAGTGTCATCAGCGTAGAGGTTAATTTTTGTTAGTGAAACCCGCCGTGTAGGGGAGCGATGCACGTTAAATCTGTCGATAGCTCAAACATCCTCCCAGTGGTGTGGTAGTTAGGAGAAGGGGTGCAGCTATGGTATCGTCCACGTCACATGACCATGGTTCAAAATTACGAGGCCCGTTGCCAAAAAGCCCTCGTTTATCTGAACAGTGCGACGTTAATATTCACTCACTTACTCCAACTTAATCATTAATGTTTTAATTAATGTTAATGCTTATTTGAATAATAATTCTGAAACAAATGTGGATTGAGCTATTTAGCTATCTTAAATTGAGCTATTTATTTCAGAACTTTTCAAACAATTATTTGAATACATAATTCAAATTAATTTTAAATGTTTTTCTTTATTTTTAGCACTTTTATATAATTTGTTTGAATTATTTCTTATTTTAATAATTCTTTCGCTTTTGATATAGAATATTAATAAATGAAAATTCAATCAAAACTTATATGAAAAATAAGGCCGCAATTCGTAATTATGTTATGACTAAGGCGACATATAAAAATTGGCTTTATACTTCATATGCATCAGAGTATTTTGTATATAATATATTCAATTTAGCATCAATTGCTGTCAAAGCATCGACCGCTCTTTCATGATTATAAGATTGTATCTCAATTCCATGAAAATTGCAACGATTTCAATCCCTCAAATACTATGCAAATATTCGAAACATATATCTTTATTTTGAATCGTATATTTACATTCTATTCCAATTTATATAATCCTGCTGAATCGAATAAAAGCCTTGCCACTCCATCTTACCAAAATTTCGAATAAGATACATAACCTTGAAAGGATTTTATTTCATTGTTCTCGAACTTAAAGGTACGAATTCCCGTCGAAACCATTCGTCATAAGTTTTACTTGAAAATAGTCAATCTCAGAATGAGCTTTGCACTTTTATCGTGTATATATATATATATATATATATATATATATTGCACTTTAAATGGTATTTTTTTCTCCTTTTTTTCTCCTAGGAGAAATATTTGCGCGAATTTTAAAATTCTATGCATATCGATCTAGCGCTTGGACCTTAATCCAATTTTACTTCTTCAGTATGCGGCGAATAAAATATCGCTTGAATTCAATGAAACCCTTCTTTTCACTTATAAACATCCCCAGACGTCACTGGCGATATTTTTCTTATTTTTCCTTCCCTTGGCTTACTTTCTTTGTGTTCTGATTTTACATTCATTCCCGCAAATGCAATAAAAGTGTCACGCCAGATTTTCTACGCCAAGAATATTTATGACTTTTTTTTACTTTTATATTCTGTCGATATTCCAATCGTAGCCAATCCCCCCCCACTAGACTGCCATCCAAGAGAATCGAATGGTCCTTGAATAGGTTATTCGATCTTTCAAAGAAGCAGACCCAAGGGATGGTAACGACCCCTTAACGGGTACTCATTTGAATAGTTTTGATGCATCCGTTATCTTTCGCCAATAGCCTCCGATACTTTCCTGTTTGCTGTGTGGATACTTCGCGTCCAAATGCTTTTTGGCGAGATTTTCCGTTTCTGGAAACGAGAGATATTTGCATTTATATTGCGTCCATTTAAAGAAGAGCACGAAAATGAGACTAGTGTGAAGAATACACATGCGAAGAGAAGTTCACATTTGGATTAGAAGATGAAACGATTAGAGGATCATGATGAGAATTCAGAAAACAGTTAAATAGAACCTAATGGTGATCAGTGATCCTCTCTTTAGTTTAAATATGAACCAAAAATACACACCCACACATTTGAGACTTGAAAACAGTTTTTTCTTTACCTATATCAGGATGAAAGGAAATCAGCAATTGCTTCTCTGTTCCCATTTATTGAAATTTTTATTTTATCGTAACAGTAAAAATTCCTTTATTGAGAACAAAATTGCATCTTTCGTATTCTACATAATCGTATTTCGTCTCTTGTTTAGTAAAATTCTGGTTTCAAAGGACTTTGTTCTGACAATAATTTGTGGTTGTGATAGCCAAATGGTCATGGTCTAGAACACATGGCCGGCTGTCGAGTCACAGGTTCTAATATTAGAGCCACTGAAAACCCTCTGTGTAAAGAGGCTGAGGCAAGTTAAAGTGACGATGCTCAATGTCTCTCGTTGGTGTGGTAAGTAGCAGAGGGGGTGGCAGTTCAAGTCAGTGGCGTAATGGAGAATGTTAGGGCCCCTCTGCAAAGTCAGATTTTGTGTCCCAAGCCGAAGCTTACAAAAGGTACACACTTAGCGTCAGTCAGACTTTGGGCTCCCTACGGTCCTGCCCCCGCAATGTGAGGGTATACATTACGCCACTGGTTCAGGTATCGCCTCATCACTTGACCGAGGCTCAAAATTACGAGGTCCATCCTATGGTAGTACCTTCATAAGCCAGTAACAGCCTCAGGACAGGAGTAATCACTTTTGTCTAGTGGTTACATTACGCGACTACGGGCCCTAGCTGTCATCGGATAAGTTATAGGCAATGACATAAAATTTCCTACTGTAGCTACAATTTTTAAATGGTTTTATTTTAGCAAAAAAAGTGTCAAAATATAATCACGCCGAAAAAACAAAGCAACCATAAATAACATTGTTCCATTAATCACTGATCTTTTATTATTGTTTCTGTATTTTATTTTGCTATTGTAGGAGCTGGAACACTCTTAGTAACAGGATATCAAAGTATTGTTACTCACTTGTATTCAGAGAAAATATCAAATAAATTCCTATCAGACAATATCAGATAAAAGGAATTGTGTTTCGTGGAGGAGGAGATATGGGACGAAATATATTAACTACTCTAGGACTTATATATAAAAACCCCCAAACAATGAGGAGAGAAGAAAAAGATTATAATGTTTTGGGAAGAAAGTTTTTGTTTTCTCTCAATTTTATATCTAGAGTAATCCTTATTGTTGACTTTTCATTTTGACTGAGGGTGTTATTTATTCTATCATACTCAAAAAAGTTTCTCAACAATACCATTATTTTTATCTTTCCTCTGTCTTCTTTAGTAGAGACCCCCTTAAAAGGAATTGCTTTTCTTTGGATTCTCAATAAAAGTACTAGCGCTGTATTGTTTGTTTTAGAATATTTATTGTCATTGACTTTTCTTAATGGTAAATATGATAAATTGAAGTTATTTAAAAGAATTCTTTTTAAGGGCTTTTCTTTAAAGAAAAAAGTTTTAAAATAAATTTGCAAATATTCTCTTTGAAGATTTTAAAAATCCGTTCATACAACAATAAATGAACAGGTAAATATTTTTTTTAAATCTTGAAATATATAATTACAGAAAATGTCAAACTTTTTTTTCGTTAAATAATTTCGAGTAATTTAAAAAATTTTATCTGAGAAGTACCACAAAATTAAACTTAAATTTTTAAGTAAATTATCAATAGAAATGAATAGAAAAATCTATGTAGCAATTAAATAAATTCCCAAACTAGAAAACTGCCCGATATTCAAGTAAACATATTCCAAATTATACCACCGTCAGCTACGATGGTAACTAGTCGTACTTTATTTACAGATTAAGTGATTGATTATTAACATCGTACACTTCACTTAGAAGAAACACGAGCTTTATAAACACCTCGGACCTAACCACGGGATGTGACTTTTTGGGAGTATACCTCCACAGACTTGGCCTGGCTGCTGACGAGGCCTGCCCGCTTTGCGGTCATGCCAGGATGGAGGATGACCACCTTGTCTAATGAAATGAATACTCGATGAATACCCGAATGACGATGTCGTCAGTTGGTATTGGTATGGTGACCAACCGTCCTCCTTTAGGGAGGATAGTCCTCCATTTATAGCTTCTGTCCTTCCTCGGAAAGTGTTGTCCTCCTTTTCAATATTTTAAAAAACTGATCTGTTAATCTCTGTAATCAGAGACAAACCAAACATATTTCCAATATGTCGAAGAATGGCCTGAAACAAATATCACAGGAAAAAAGTTTTCAATGGTATTTTTTGATTTCATTGCAAATAAGGTGGGCAGATATAGAAAATTGTATTGAGTTTTTATCGAAATAAATGCCTGGTATTAAAATCAATTACAATTGTCTGTTTGAAGAAGAAAGAAGACTGAATGTATAATAAACTATAGTAAATTAGAACAATTGGGAAATCAACACGTTGAAATTGATAAAAAGATGGGTGAAAATACATAAACCATTTCAAAAATGAACACGTTCCATATGAAAATTTAGTTATTCTTATTGAATTTACGTTGTGCTATCCTGAAACTAATACAGCAGTTGAAAGTTTTTTTCAGTTGGTAATGATTTTGGGGCAAGTGAGAAATCAAGATTGAACATTAATATATTAGCTGCAATGCTTACCATAAAATTCAGTATGAAGGATATTTTTCGCTCCGAAATTTCCAATGTATTAGAAAATGATATGTTGACAAAAAAATCATTCAATTAGAACGATACTCGTTTAAGTAAATAAGTAAGAGCAATTTAAGCATAATTAGCGTATTTTTGTCGGAATTAATAAAATGTCTCATATATTTACGTTGTAATTTTTAGAAAAATTTTTCATCCTCCTTTTCATTGTTAAAAAACTGGTCACCTTAGTATTGGGAGGTTCGGCGTCAAGAAGCCAAGAACGGACGTTGATTAAATAAATAAATGTTCAACAACAGACAAGGATGACATCCGATCTGGCGCAAATGAACAAATGTTTATTAATGTAACATTATAAAGTAACACAAGAGCTGATGGCTACAGATTTCGTAATTTTGTGCCTCGGACAAGAGACGACGACACCTAAGGTGGCACCTCTCTTCGCTTTTCTAACGGGAGGACTTTGAACCTCGGAAGATTTAACATACATCAGTGCCTCTACACGGTGGATCTTCAGTGACACTAGGACTCGAACTCATAACACGCCGGTTACGAATTTTTGAGCATAACCACCAGGCTACTACGGCTAGATTCTGATATGGCATCTTATTCTCAAATCTTTTTTTACACTAATCAGTAAAATTTTCATTACAAAAGAACTTACAATTCGTTTTTAATTCTTGGTATATTTCGACAAACGAGAAATGAATTAATGTTCTCTAGAAGATCTGAAATCAAATGCACACAGAAATCACATAAAAAAGATCAATCATGATAAGAAAATATTCACAACTTTATTGCTGCAAAAGCTGTTTCAAAGATTTCCCATTAACCCTATAACAAAAAACCATGTTATTTCTGGCAATTAATTCCTCAATACTAAACTATTTTACTACGTAATTAGTATTTTTCTGTGTTTCTCTGCATTTCACCTAATACCACCTATAACCTCTTGTCTTTTTGTCACAAAAGCAAAATATTACTTCATCACTCATTCAATCCTTCCCCAGCATCTTTTATGACACCTTCTAAAAGCATAGATAAAACCGGTCATATCTTTCTACTCCCCGTCATAACAACACGATGGATTATTACAGAAATGAAAGTGTTATTGTGAAAATCCTCGCTTAAGTTTCACTTCTTAGTAACAACTACAACGAAAACTGGGTCTTATACCCCTACTAAACCCCGCGGCGAACACAACTATTTGAATTACACCAACACGCTGAACATAGGTAAAGTAATATATATAGCACTAGCTGTCAGTTATACTCAAGTAACCTATCTGTTATCTGAGGTTCTTGTATGGGGTGTCTCCCAGCTTTGCAATCGTAAAATCTAGCCCTCCAGTAATACGCAATTTAATAAACGCGGACGTGTCCGTAATATCCGTCAGAGCTCTCTAGTACTTGTGATGTCGTTGTTGGAGACGATTCCATAACTTTCGGTCATAAAACAGCTACGTTTGTCGACGACAAGGAAAATTCAGTTGTTTCGTCGCATTTTAGTTCATAAATTATGAGGCGTGAGTTTTAGTCATGTCATGTTCTTTCGCGTGGTCTGGATTTGTCGCAATTAAATCTGGAAGATTGCTTGTTGACTAGATTAAATTACTGTTTTGACTTATTAAGTCAGGTTTTGATTTTTATTTAACTCGTTTGTTTGTTTCTTCTTTTTTTATTGAAGGGGATTACAAAATAAAATGCATTTTAAAGTTATTTGTCTGCTTAATTAACAGTGATCCTAATTATGAATCTGCAGTGGTACTACTATAAGGTAAAGTTGTGACTAGGGACTGCAATATCAGACCAGAGGTTCAATACCGGTATTTGGTATTTTTAGATCTTAATACCTGGATACCGGTTTTAATACCGGTGGTAGAAATTTAAAAAAAAAAAGAAAACAAAGGTGTTTCTTTGTTTTATTTGCCAGTTTTATTAGACAGTGTAAATATCACAAAAAATAATTTGTAACTTATGAATTACAACAATATATAAAGAATCACAAAAAAGTAAAGGAACATCTTATTTATTTAAATCACAAAAAAAGTATAAACATCACTGTTCAGTTTGTGGTATATTACAAATTTTTGAAATGTGATGTTAAAAACATTATTTATCAATTGTACAATATGATATGCAATTACAATGTGAATAACAAACTCACCAATTTAAAAAAATATCGAAATATTACGCACTTTCTTCACAACCTTGTTTTCGCAGATACGAATATCAGACTACGAATCCTGCGCGCGTGCAGTATCACTCTGAGCTGTAATGAGATAGTTTTGACCCACCTCCTTGTATAATTCACATATTCTATCACTTCTCTTGATTGTACGGTGTAACTTTATATTCACAGTCTAATTAATTTCGCCCGCTAGGGAGACATAAAAACAAAAATACTTACTATTATGCTATTTTGGTGATCCCTGAACATATATTGGAGACCAATTAAAAAATTTCTAGAAAACACCGGGAAAATGGTACTTAAACTTGTGTATACCGGTATTACAATTTGTACAAATGGCTCAAAATACTGGTATTCAGTATCCCCGCATACCGGTATTGCAATGCCTAGTTGCAACCGAAACTTCAATTTATTACAGTACTGATTCGAATAGGAGATATAATTATAACTTTTTTTAGAATTCCGATTATATGTGGGGAAATTTTACTTATGTTTAATAACTAACTTCTTAAGTGCTGCCGGCTTATACATCCGTTTTGCTCACCAGGTGCGCTGTGGGGCCTGGACGTATATATCCGTCTTTCCGAAATACGATTCTTTTCTTTGCGCTGCAATCAGTAAAACTATTCCGAAGGCTTTCGAATGCAATAAAATTAACTCGACATTGTGAAGGATCTACTTATTTCAGAGGAAAATCTGCATTTTTGTGTTTCTTCTTTCTCCTCCCCCCTCGAATACACCGCATGCGCGCGCCTATCGGAAAAACTATGACACTGGATAGCGAATCGCATGATTTTTAATAGATAGTTAAGGGATTAAAAAGGATAATCGAAAAAGCTATTCAAGAGTCAGTTTAAGGTAACCGACTACGTTCGGAACCGTGATTTTAAAGCACATAAATGGATAATTGTCATGATATTTAGTGTTACTTAGATTAGAATACACGTATAAAATTGTTTTAAGAACATTTTGACAAAAAAAAATTGTTTAAATACAATATTTCGGCAAAAAATTAACTTAGAATAACCATTTTTCAAAATATTTCCTTTTTGTGAAAAACGCTTCTATTATAATATATTTTGCCTGTATAAAACTCAAACCTCTGTACAGAGGCTCAACTTTGATTTTTGAAAAATTCACATCAATTTCAGAGTTACAACCAATTGAAATAATTATCGGCGTTTTTTTCTTAAAATTTCTCCCCTCTGTTTTCGTAAAACATGGATAAACCCACTTCTAAGTTACATATTTCAAAAATTCTAGTTGAGCTTCTGTACAGAGGTCTGAGCTATATACCGATGTAATATTATTATAATAGAAGCATTTTTTACAAAAGGAGACTATTTTGAAAATGGGTCATTCTATGTTCATTTTTTGTCAAAATATTGTACTTAAATAATTTTTTATTGTAATACTATTCTTGAAACAATTTTATATACATTTTCTAATCTAAGTGACACTAAATATCATAAATATTATCAATTTATACGCTTTTGCAAAATCACGGCTCCGAACGTAGTCGGATACAGTACCTTAAAACATTCTTTTTCTAACTACTAATTCATCCATTAATTATTTGTATCACATTTATAAATTAGCATCAACAATCATTATGATATATTTCACTCATTCTCTCTAATAATCTTTATAAACATATACTTCCGTAACTTTCACTAGTTTAACTACAATTTCCCAAACCTTTCTCCACATACCTAAACAATATCATTATCACGTAAAGCTCGCAGCAAAATCTTAATTATTTATTCAGTCTTCCGAAAGTTTGTTGGGCCCGTGGATACCACACACAGCGCACGCACATCATACTTCCTCAGCGAGTTTTTCAAATCCCCAGAGCGTGATCCCTGCGTGAAAATCTGGAGACGCCAAACCCTGGATCACGGAAGCGTGTCCACAGTGATATATTCGGTTACCCGATAAAATCACCCTAACCACTACGCCGCGCATGTTGTGTTTCGTGATTAGTTGCATTGCTAATTACGCCTATCTGCATATCGCTTAAAGTCTGTCGTCGGATGGAAAGTGTGTAACTCTACCCGTTGGAGGCTTAACTCCGTCTCTAATCCGCATTTAAACGAAGTCATCTGCAGTCGCCAGGTGTAGGCTTTCCGATGGCATGAGTGTCTGTTGCTAACCCTCTTAATCTGTCAACGACTTGATTGCGACTGCTTAACTGTGAGATTCGAGAAATGCTGTGGTGTTAGGAATATATTTGTGTCTTAATGTTCTGTGGAAGATATAAAATGTCTCACAAAATATGAAACTAGTGCATTGTTATTTGTTGAGGAACGTATATGTTATTATGCTGCTCATAATATCTGATACGGCAAGGATAAACTCATATCATCATGACAAGTTACTGTAGAATAATAATATCCAGTACAGAAGTGATTAATCATGATGAATTTGCATGTAAAAGACAAAGCAGAGAATTTTGTGGAGGGTTTTGTAAGGGTATTAAGTCGGATTGCGGATGTAAGGAGAAAAGAAATTATAATTAATCGGAATCTTCCTATGCGCTGGGGGGATATCTTTTATGACAGAAGCGGGCAAAATTTCTCCGGATAAGGGCTCCTTCTAATTTTTTCAAGTTGTTGCTGTCCACCCATATGTCCAATGGGTAGATAAGGTGAGTTATGAAAAAGGTCTACAATATTTATCATAACTTATAATAACAAATTCTGAATATGTTACCTACATAACTTAATTAAAATAAATTTACATTTTTAAGACCACGTTGAAATGAAAATGAAAGATACAAACATAATAGCCATAAATAATAGATGCATTTGTTATGAAACAATTCAAAATACATTAAAAAAATAAAGCATTTTCATCTTAAGTTAGGGCTCATAACTGTGACCGCGGTAGCCGAGGGGTATAGGTATCAGATCGTGGCTTGCCTTGTCACGAGTTCGAGCCCAGTACCACTAAAGACCCGCCGTGTAGGGCAGCGATGCACGTTAAATCTGTCGAGTGCTGAAACGTCCTCCCGTTGGTGTGGTAGTTAGGAGAGGTAGATGCCAGCTCAGGGGTCGTCCACGTCACTTGACCATGGCTCGAAATTACGTAGTCCGTCGCCAAAAGCCCTCGTGTAGCTGAACAATGTGACGTTAATATTCAGTCAATCAATCAATTGGGCTCATAATTGTTATCAGTAGGAAACTTAAGTCTATACTTACTGTCAGCCAATCTTGAATATTTCGGTGTGTATTTACTAAATGCTAATCTTTAGGAAATCGGAATTTTCGGAAAAATGAAAAAAAAAAACTTAATTTTACATGATTTTAGACTGAAATAAAATTATTTTTTAACAATCTAAGTAACAAAAGGCGATGATTTTCGATAAATGAGTATATTGATTCTGAGTATTACAATGTATATTTCAACATTTTATAACCCCTACTGTCTCCCCGCACCATTGAATCTGTCTAATTCAAGTCTTTTTCCATCTTCCACTTTATCGTGCACTGTAATTTCGACCGTAGACTTTTTTAAAATTTAATATTGTGAAGAACCTGTTAAATATATACCTGATAGTTTTTTTCTTTGTAACTATTTAGTAGGTGTAATCTCAAAGGAACAAAACACGAAGTCTGTTGTCATTAGCGCTCGTGCAGATTTATAGTGAGACGTTAATATACAGACTCTCACTGTAAACAATACATGTTTTGACTTAAGTACCTGTTTTTCTTTACTAATAATTGCTGTGGCTTTTTACGGTAGAAAAGCTCAAAAACCTAAACTTCATTCTCCGTGTGGTAGTTTTTAACATAATTCTTTTCTTCTTGGTTTACTTTTCTTCTTATTTATGTATCAGAAAAAATCTTTGTCGCATAGGTAGATATTGAAATTCTGAAAAAATTTCGATTCACCTAATACACATGGAGCTGATTAAAATAAACGAATGGATAAGTGAAAGATAATATTTACTTTTAATTTAGTATCTAATTAGACTTATGTTCTGTGTTGAACTTGATGAATTTTATATCCTTAAATTCAGTTACAGGTAGTTAATAGAAGATATAGAAGTAAAAAGATATATAAAATTTTAGTATTATTGGTGAATTATTTACTAGTAGAGATGAAATTTATCTAACAATGAGATAAAGGCAATATCATAAAAATAAACAAGCTATTCACTCATGGTTACTGGAGATGGTTGTAGTTTGGAAAACAGATAAAATTTACCATTCTTCGTTTCATATAAAGTTCATTTTTGAAATTCTGCTATAAAGTTGCATAAATATTTACATTTCTATATATTCTTCTCGAAAATTAAAATTTCAATTTTTTTTCCATTGGAATGTTCCGATAATATGTATAAAATAAATTTGAAATGCATTGCATTGCCTTTGGCAAGCTCCGTTTTTCATTTCCTACTGTTTTCATTCTCGAGTTCATTTGTTGATATAATTGCTTCAGGATAGACTTAAACAATATTTCTCTTATTTTTGCTTTCTCAATCTATTTATAATAACGTATTGTGCTAGAATTTTCTATTTTTTTAAATTTTATATCTTATATATAAAATAATTTTGCTTTGTTTGGATATTGAGTTAAAATTTTATTACTTTTTGACAATCTATAATTTCACGAATCTTTAGAATATTCGATTGGAGACTATTTATTCTTGTAAGCTAGTTTGATAAAATATTATTTTAAATAGTAATTGTATTTGCTTAAAAAATATCTTTTATAAATGGATTGGATTTCTTTTTCGCTTCCTGATAAAATCAGAACTTTTTTATATTTTCACCTTTTCATCCGTTGCCTGGAGTTTCATTATACAGAACTACTGAATATTTAATCCAATAAATTTTCAAGCAAGATTTTTTCATTACATCATTTGCCTTTTTCCGGTAATTCTTTTCTATTAAACTGTTGCAAATATGTCCAAATTCTTTGAATGGTTAAGTTGATTATAAACATTTTCGTTTACTTAAATTCACTCAAAGTTTCTTCGTCATATTTAATTATTTTAATAATTTTAACCAAAATACGTTCATGTAATGGAAATTTATCATTAGTGAAAATAATTGAAACATTGTATCCTGATAAGATTTCATTGTTCTTGAAAAGACCCATTTAGTATTTGAACGAATTAAGTTGGTTTTTAAATTTTTTTTTATCAAGTTTTGATGAAAGTTCTATTTTGTTACTTGATATTAATAATTTCTTGTTAACGATTATTTCAATTCCTTTACATTCAAATTTGACATAATTCAATCAATGTCAAGAAATCCATTTAAAATATAAAATACTCATCATAAATTTCTTGAAAATTTTTTACGAAATTAAAAAATGCTCTATACTTTTATCATTTTATATATAATAAAACAAATATTTTATTTTTCATATTCAGGTAACAAAATTTAGAATTTTTTCCCTTAAATACATTATTATTATTCTTATTTTGAAAAAATCGTTTTTTATAGGAATGTGATCGATTTTATAGGAATGATAGGATATGAATGTGTGTGTGTGTGTGTGTGTGTGCAAAAAAAAATAAATAAACCCAGGTAATAGTATTGAGTATTTATTTTGAAAAAAATTTCATGTAGACGCGTTTGATAACATACAGTATGTCCCCCAAATCTTATATGTATACAAGAAAATTTTCAAATGTAACATCAAACATGGATAGTTTACCTGACAACAGATGAGAAGTACTTTTTTTCTCAGTTAGATAAATTGCCCCTTTATAGGAAACTGGAAAATACGATATATCTCTCCAAGAAACACACTGAATTTTACTACCCACCGCCAAAAATATACATTACCCGCCAATAGCACACACAGGAATTTTTCAAGGGGGGCGGGGTCGAAAGTTCACCATTCATGTATCATGCTCCTTTTGATTTTGTCGATTTTGGGGAACAAAACTCTGTAAAAAACTAATTATTGAATAAATAATTAGCATTAATTAATAAAATTAATCATTAATAAATACTTAATTAAATTTTACGTACTATATACTTAGAATTATAATCAATCGGAAAAAAGTCAAGGGTTTTGGCCCCCTTGTGTGCTTCACTGTTACCCGCCAAAAGTAAGTTCTAAAGTATTTTCTCTCACACATAATTTGTCTAGGATTATTCAAGTGCTTTCGGAAAAGCACACTGAGGTTTTTGAGTAAAATTAAGTGCAACTGGAATGCAAACAACTGGCAGCAATGTTCACTTTAGGTTAAATTTACCATTTTTAACATTTTTTTTAGTTTAAAATTATAGAATGTCACAGTTTTTCGTAGTGACCTATCTATATATATATAAATGGATGTTTGTATATATAGCCTTGCTTCACTCGTGCACCGTTCAACCGATCACTATGAAAATTGGCATGTGTATATATATATATTATGGAGGTGTTTTTGCTATCCTCTTTGTTGCAACTCCCCACCAGGTGTCGCTACAGTATATCAACTTCTGCACCGTTCAATCAATCACCAAGTTGCCAAATGGTCGCCAAAAATGTCAACTTGGCTCTATAGTCATTATAATGTAAGGAACGGCGTTGCTTGTGAATATTACAATTTTAACACTCAAAATAAATACAACCGAAAGTAATGCTAATGTATTACACATCCAGATATAAGTTATTTACACCATTTTAAGCATTCATTACACAAAATTTGTAGCAATATGTTACTTTTGCTGAGCAGAGATCATCTTAGGAAGATGCTTTCAGAAATTGAACGCCAAGGGGACGGGGGCGTTATAAATGAACAAAAATCCTTTTTATCAGCTATTAGACCTACAGACTTAAAATTTAGCAAATATGATTTTTTTGTTTAGCTGAGATATGCAAAAAGTTTTTTTTTGTTTGTTTTGTTTAATTTGCAATTGACCTAAAATTAACTCATTAAAAACTTCTTCATCCTTCAATTTGTATTGTTTAATTTTTTATTTCTCCTTGCTTAGAACGCTTATACCAACAAGTATCTTTTAAAAATAACAAGATTTTTCTATTTATTTTCTATTCAGAAAATACCATTCACTTTACTTCTCTCATTTAAGTGATTCATGAAGAAAGCACTACTTAGATTTACTTTTAAGCAACAAATATTTCCTACAGCGCATCTAGTTAGGCTTAATGTAATTGGCTAAATCAGTTTCTTGGCGTTATGTAGGAGGGAGACGACGTTTCCATAATCTTACGTTCACGTAAATTCGTTTGGCCCATTCTTCTTTAGAGTTAACAACGATGGCATACCCAGGCGTGTACCCTTATACCATCCATTACCCAGGATAATTGTTTGCTTCTTTGCGGAGACGATTCTTGCGTAATGCTATGACTTCTCCAGAAAGCCACATAAGTCGTTAGGGCCTGCTTTAATTCTCTTCATTTTGCCTGGGTAAGATGCCATCTCTTAATTAAATAAAAGACGAAACCCTCTCGAAATTGCCAAACGACTACCCCTCTCGCTAAAGGGGGCCTTGAAGTGGAAAGTAGCCTGCGCCTTGTGAGATTGAATTTTGTCAAGTGTCATGTGCGCCTGGCACTTGCGGTAATTCTGGCTCTGTTTACATTAAGAGCTGGGGATCGTATTCCTCAGTATAAAGGAGACATTGCTTTAAGGTTTTTGGTTTCGTTATTTTTCTTAATTCGTCAAAAATATGGGATTTTGGAGAGAATTCAAGTGTATGTGTTCAGACTTTCTTTTCAAAGGAAGAATAAATGACTCACTACTATCGTATTTCCTTAGATCTTACTTTTGTCATTCAAGTAATGCAGTCTTAAGCCTATTTAGTTGTGTCTTTCATTTATTGGTTTTCATTACTTTGGATTTGATTACGAGAGTATGAAATTTCCGAGTTAAAACGCTTTTATGAGGGTTTAAAATACTGTATAAACTGTATGCATGCTAGAACAGTAAAATGTATTTTATTTAGAGGATTTTATCTTATATTCAAAAAAGTCGATAGGAAGCTAAGTGTCGTTAAACACGTGTGCTTACTATTTCTCTTATAACACATTCTGGAAGAATTACAAAAAAAATTTATCATATACGTTGATATTAATATCTATTCAAATCTGAATGCAGTTATTAATTAGTTTAGAATACATGTTAAATTTATTTCCCTTTGTTTTCAATCCACAAATATGGTTCTTTTATTATTTATTATTTCAAAAAAGCAAAAAAAAAAAACCCCGTAAAACAGAAAATTTAATTTTCATTATCAGCTGCATTTAGAAAAGGTTTTCTAACGTAAGGAATTTAATTTACAAAAAATTGGATATTGATGAAAAAGTTTTTATTTGTGTTAGCAATAGGTTTTTAATTATATTGGGTATTACTTAAGAATTTTTTTTTTTTTTTTTGATGGGCTGCAAATTGGTGGTTTTTCCATTGTTGATCTAGTACATTCACTAGAAGTTGGTATCTCTTTTTTTAGTGCGGTATCACATAGGCGGGTACCAATCGCCGCAGGTAATTTTGATGCCCAGTTTCCTCCCTAGAGGGAGACACCTGAGACTACTTTAAAATTAAATACTGTATTTTTTGTAATCCAAATTAGAAAGTTGTTATCGAATAAATGTATTTAAAACACGATAATGAATAAATACGTACAAGAATACCAACTCTGGGATTCGTAGATTTAAAACTTTACGAAATTGAAATAAATTATGAATTTTTATTCATGAAATTCAATTTTTTAAAATAAGTATTTCTTTGAAGAAATTCTGTTATATATATATATATATATATATATATATATATATATATATATATATATATATATAAATAATTCCTAATTTGTTTTGGCATCCTTAATTTGTTTTAAGAAACAGCGCCATCAATAATATTAAAAAGATTATATTATAATCTGTTTCAAAATTAATATTCATTGAAACAGAAACTGATTGAAAATAATAGCATTTTAAAATTAATCCTAATATGATTCATATTAAATGAGACACATTGATGGTTCACTTATCTTAGTAGTTACATATTGTTGAAAATATTTCGAGGGAAAAAAACTACCTTGACCGAGTGTTGCAAATAGGACGATCAAATATTCCCGGATAAATCCAAAACCAATACAAGTATATAATACAATATAAGTAGTATTATAGTATACAGGGAAAACGTTGCTGGCATGTACCACTTACTTAAAATTCTCTTTTATTTTCATTTGAATTACTTATTTCAGAAACTTTATTATGTAAATAAAAAGGACTAATTCTACTTCTGCGGGCCTATAAATCAACAACAGTAAATTAAACTACTAAAACTCAATTTTAAAATCCAGTAAAACCATTACTTTGAAACTTAAATTGGAAAATAAATTGCACAAAGCTTTCAAATAGATTTAAGTGCCTTCTTTTTCTACCAGCATTCTTGAAAAAAATTTAACGAAACTAACCAAAAAAAATTAATTCTCTCAATCCAAAAGTGTCCCACCGAAAATTTCTATTATCATCTCATCCCAGAGCGCACATATTACCTTCCAGAGAGCTCAAATAATTTAGTTCTAATTTCAAAACAGCTATTCGGAATGACATTTAACAAATTGGAGCAAATGGAGAGAACAGCTACCAAGCCAAGAGAGTCAGTCCTTTACCAGTCCATAAAGACTGTCGAGAACAAAAGGGTATAAATAAATTTTGTCGTTGTTATAACTCGCTTGGGACATGCTTCCTTGTTGTGTTGCTTGTTTTGTATCAGATTGTTCGTTTTCTGACTATCCCAGAACGCTAGTATCGAGGTTGAGTTTGCGTTCTATTATCACTTAAATGCGTTGCTGAAGTAAAAGTAAGCGACGAGATTTTCTAAGGCATTTTATTTCTATTTCATGCAACCAAAAACCACAAGAGACTTTTTTGTTCCCTTTGGTTTGTCTTAATGGCGTTGGTCTTGGCTTCCGAGTGCCTTAGTGGTTTGAAGATTTACGTTGTGCAAGTATTTCCCTTTTTACTCCCTCATTCCCTTTTTTTTTCAGTTTCGGTGTAGTGATTTTTCTCACCAAAAAGAGCTATATATAAAGTATTCACATGGTAATATTACAATGTTTTTATTCTAAGTGACATGTTTTGAACGATAAAAATTAAAATGAATCTCGTTCCAGAATAGGGTAATTAACGCAGAAGAAAAGTATACAGAATATAGTTAAGTAAATAGTCCTGTTCTGGTTCTAAATGAAAGTGTTATACTTAATTTTCAGGCTTAAAATTCCTGGTATTACCCTCGCAGGCAATATATTCCGTTTGTTATGGTAAAACCAGCTTATAGCTATTTGCTAGTATTTAATTATTTTAACTAAACAAAATAAAATAGCTTTATTTTGTGGCCAGTTATTATTTTCCTTACTCCATTCTTTTTTTAAACATTACAGCCTGCAAAGGCTATCTCAGTCAGCTAATACCATCTTGATGTATTCGATGTATATTCCTCCATCGGTTAACTCCCAAATTCTTCAACCACTTTTCTACCTTACCCATCCACCTTGTCAGTCCATTATCTACGCAAATATTAACTTGTGACGAAAACCACAAAGTCTGAGTAACTAATTCATAGCTCGAAAAACTCGATCTGAATCCGACGCGAAAGTAGGTATATGGGAGCCATAACTTCTGCAACACAAATATATTTCAGATATTTATTGATTAAGTAGCTTATAAGTTTACGATGGAAACATCTATCTAATTAGATAGACCAAGGAAATAATTAAATTCTACTTATCTATATAACCATAAGGGACGTAAGCCAACTGGTGAACTATATTCTGATCAAACGTAAAAGATATCGTTCCAAAATGTCTAACTAGAAACAATGAAAATGCAGTCGGCAATTTTGTCCACTAGCATCAACGCGCTTTAATTATAATCCTTAGATCTATTTCAATCATGTTATATAACAATTCCATCTGCATATCACGTTTTCTTCGTTAGAAGTTGGCAGTTAAACCTTTGTAATACAAAAAAAAAAAAAAAAAAAAAAATCGTAAGGGCCAGCATAGAACAAAACTGCGAGATATAATACTTTAAAAATGACTGTGCTTTAATTTTTATCATTTTAAGGATTGTGATTTTTCTTTTCAAATAACTTCTGACATCAAATTCAGTAACTGAAAAATTTTCACAATAATTCTGGTGACCTTTAATTCAAGTTTACATTTTCTAAATTCCAATATTCTCAATAAATGTTCGAAAATCAGTGAATTTTAAAAACTTTTTTCTTAATTAGATAACTTCATATATTTGCATATTATTATTTGGAATGTTAACTATTAGTTAGATTTTAAAAAGAAAGATATTTATTATACCATGTTATATTTTCATTGCATTGATTGATTTTTCTGGATATTAATTTTTTTACGTTATTTTCTTTTTACTCTTTTGTAAACACTATACTCAGTGGCGCACACACTGGGCACTATACATACTATACACTGGGCGCACAAAATCAAGGGCTATGGGGGGGAGGGGTGTCCGGACCCTAGGGCACCCCTCATAGCCCTTTATTTTTTTTCGATTGGTTATAATCCTACGTATATAGCGTAAAATTTAATTATGTATTTGTTATTAATAATTAATTTTATTAATTAATGCTAATTATTTATTCAATCATTAAGTTTGTATTGTTTTCGTTCCCGAAAATCGACAAAATCAAAAGAATATATCGGGGCAGCGTATTGGAGCATGATACCAAAATGATGGACTTTCGCGACCCTGCCCCCCCCCCTTGAAAATTTTTTCTGAGAGCTACTGACTATACATATGTACAAAAGAGGAGGTCCTTCAGAGATGAAATATCCATAGTTATAAAGAAAAGAGAAATACATGTAAAAAAAATACGTATTCCAGTACTTCACACAGTCTCCAAATAAAAAAAAAATTAACTTTTTTTTTCTCTCTCTCTTTGAAAAGTAAAGTATAGAAGATTAAGAGTTTTACGTTAGAGGGAAAAGCGTCATTTATTTAAACATAGGATTGGATTTTTTTCCTTTCAAATGCTATACTTTTGACTTCACGTCTCAACCCGCCAGACTACTCATTACTTGTTTTTGTAAAGCCTCCGACCTTTGTCCTGATCGTGCCTTGCCACTCTCCCTCTCTGTCTCCCGCCGTCTAATAGTAAAGTTGTAATCACATCTACAACCTTACAGCTAATCCCCGGAATCTGCGTAGACGTACGACCACACGTACTTTTCGGTACGCCTTGGGGGGCGATCTACCGCTGTTCGTGATTCATCTTAACAGGGATTTTTCTGATGTGTGATTTCAGAGCACATAAACGTTCATATAAACAAATAAATCTTCGAAACCTCTATTTAGAAACCATTAGAATTTTGTTTGGTTAAACCAGTGGTCCTCAAACTTTGCCGACTCCAAGAACCCTCAGAACTGTATGGTGTTTTCAGGGAACCCCAAACACACATCCCCCAGATGAATATATCTAAAAATTAATCTAGTGATACCTCGAACGGATAGGCGGGACTGAGTGATAACCGCATAAATCAAATTCGCGTAAGTCGGGGAATAACTTCGCATATAAACTTAAATAAATTATTTTTAGTTGGAGCCAGAGATGAAAGAAATAATAATTTAGGAAAAAAAATGTTTCATAAAATCTTAGATAACACAAGTACAAAATCGCAAACCCAAGTTATTTTGGTGTAGGAGGTAGTCTGCCGGCTCAAATTTTTTTTCTCCCTCAAATTGTCCTCGTAGCATGCTTATAATTTTTTTTTATTCCTTGTTTTGTTGAAAAAATACCCTGCATTTTCTGAAATATGTAACCCTTTTTCAATTAAACTGAGGCCTTTTGTCAAATTCCCAACCGTCAATCGAACTTCGTATTGAACTGGGTCAAAAGACTTAAGTTCAATGTCTTGCTCTTGCTCATGCATTTCATATGAGCTCATAAATTGTCAGCTCCTGATTGTGAGAGTCCAGCAGCTCTTGAACATAATCACTATCCACTTTTAAATTTATTTGCCTGGCAAGATTGACAACTTCAAAAATCCCATTATCCACACTCTGACAAAGTTTACGCCTGAGTTATAGTGATGGGGGAAAAAAAGAAAAAAGACGAATCGATGAGATTTGAAAATCGCGCAAGTCTGAGTTCTCATAAGTCGAAGCATTAATGTATTTAAAATAAAATCAAAAAATACTTTATAAGTATTTTATGTTAAGACAATTAAAAAGAAAAGTATTGCATTTGATATTGAAATATTTTTTCTAATACTTTATAAAAGTTGAAAATTAGTTTTAAAAATGCTTTCTAAATTATTAAGACTTAAAATCGTTGTTATATTCTTGTTAGAGCTGCTAACTCTACTTTGGTTTGACATCGCTGCATATTCAGATAATTATTATCTACTTAATAATCGTCTTTCAAAATGTTGCATTATAGTGTCAGAAAATTTTATCAGTATATTTAAAGGAACATTTTGCGTTGAGTTAAAAATATCCAATTTTGTAAAAAGAAAAATATTTATATACTTTGGATTAAAATCTTTCAGTTTCTTAAATATTTTCATCACTTTTAAAGAAATCAAGATTTTATATTTTTATAAATAAAATAATTATTTATAGTTATTTTTACAGGCAAATGCCTTTAAGAGTTCGATTTTTTATGAAGATTATAAAATTGTTGACTTTTTGATAAATCAATTAGTGATCACTTGCGGAATCCCTGTCAAAGTTCCATGGAACCCAGGCTGAAAATATCTAGATTAAACTGTTGGAATTCATTATTTTTTATTATTGAATGAATTATTCCATACTTTATGACTTATTTCGTTATATACAGAGAGTAATCATTTGTAATTTTCGGCAATAGAGAAAAAAATCGTTATGAAGAGTGATTTAATCTATTAACACGGGGATTTTTTTTATATATATTCTGTATACCACATTTGTCAGTAAGATGAGGATAATGGATCCTTATGATCTGTTGTAATTTCAGGAAGTTCAGTAGTATTTATGTTACTTAACGAAGATTCAAAGTTACTATATCACCAAAGGACGATTTTAAACTCTACAACAGGCATCGGTAGCTTATGGCACGCATGCCACAATTAACACGTAGTGCAATTTTCAGTGGCACTCTACTATGTAAATTTATCAATTTTTGAGTTAATTAAAGTTGATATTTTTTTTAAAATGAAGCTCAATGGACTAACATCTTCAGAATTATATATAAAAAACCCCAACATTTTCAAAACAAAAAAAAATCTAAAAAAACTAACCATAAATCGACAGTTATTTTAAGTCATTAAATGCAATTGCTAGGGACGTTAAATTGTTTGAAGGAAATTTATGTATTTTGCTTTCCGCTTTTGGTTTTTATCCTGGGATATATATATGAAATACAATGAAGAGAACAGAAAACATACAAAACAATATAGCCATTTATTACAAATCCCAGCATATAACAGAATAGGGTGCGCTGCTTTCCATTCGAGACGGGAATCCATTACAGGTGAAAGTCCGACTTCTTTTCCCGAAGAAAATGCAATCATGCCTTACTCCGGATTCGAACCCGAACCCACTCGGTTACAAACCGAAGGGCACATCCACCATACTGGCTGGGCTTTTGGTATAACATATTTATGGGAACAAATCTTTTCTTATATAAAAAATACATTGAATCCTCAAAGAAGTTATTTAACAACTGAATGTTCAGAATCGTGTCAAAGTTACAAATTATACTCCTGATATTGCGATGTGAAGCAGTGCGATAAAGGGTCAAGGTTCGCATTAAAAATTAATTTTTTTTATTTAATTGTATTATAGGAATACTTACATTTTATGTTGTTTATTTCTCTTATAATAAATGTTTATAAGATACACAATACATAACATATGTACAATTTTAATGTTTTATTTATGTTGAAAGACTAGCCATATTTCATTATATTTTTATATTGATAAATATCTTTAAATAATGTAAAATTAATGCGTAATAAAACACTGAGATCTATGTTTTTGACCTCTATTTTCTAACTCTGCATGCATTATCACGCAAATCGAATTGTTTCAATATTTCCTACAGTGAATTACCCTGAACCATATTGGTAGATTGGTTAGGTTAAGCCACAGCTACAAGGTTACCTACCCCTGCACAATATTTCTAAAAGAAAATCAAATTAAAACAACTCTTAAAATTCCGAAAAATTATTTTCTTTCGGAAAAAAATGTTACAATACAAATCTTACCCTGCACTGTTACCCTCTATTTTTTAAAAACTCTCATTACACTTTTGATTAAAGGTCCACTTCACCCCCAACACGTCGCATCACCCAGTACTGACACTTGATTGCCTTGTATCAATATTTATCTTGCTCTCACCTGATCCTTGTGAGCTTACCCTTATTAAGCGTTTTGGACTCCTTCACCCGAAAAGTATATGGAGGCATAATGGGAAGAAAATGAATTCCCCCAACATACGGGAGTGTCATTCCTTTACCAGAAGGTATCCATCATTTCTATCCACCGCCAAAAACTCCTTCAGAGTCTCCATCGTTCCCCTGTGGGTCCTCCATCATCGCTTACCACCTGCCGACTGGGGATTTTTATTCTTTTTTTGCTACCTTTCAGTAATTTTTTCCCTTTTTTTCTCCCTTTCATGTCCATCCGCCGTGTTGTTTTTCCCGACCTGTTACCCATTCGTGACATCTCCATTGCTTCCCAGCTGTGGAATTGGAGAGGGTGGTATGGATGTGGGCTGCTTTCTCCTTCCCTATTGAATTACATAGATGAGTGAAATATTGAAGAGGAGGAAAAAGGGGTTTGTCTCTGGGATGTATGGAATTCCTGAGGTCTGAACTAGATAGATGTGATGAATCAGAAGAGACGTGTGGTTTCTCGCAAGAGCTTATCGAGGCCGTAAGAGTCCAAGAAAAAGTGGATGTTGTCGTAATAACTCAATTACATAGGTGCCTTTTCCACATGAGGAAAAAATTATACGCAAAGCTGGAAGATTCTTTTGCTGGCAAAAAAAAGCAAATTTGATTTAATTCATTTCCTACAATAAGTTCACAATCTCCCTATATATATCTTGTTCAAATTTTCAATCATTTGTAAAATACATTTTATAACGCTCAATTGAGCTGAAATTTTATATACACGATTATTTGGGACAATACGGTAATTTCAATATAATTAATGAAAATTAATTGAATAAAACTAATTATTCAAAGAATTACAGATTCAGCCACGTTGGCATCAATTTTGGCGACTTAGCGACCATTTTGGCCACTTGTGTCAAAACATTAAAAGGTTTTTTCCTCACATTTTATAGCGCTCATTTCAGCTTAAATTTTCTATACACGATTGTTTTGGGTGACAATACGATAATTTAATGATAATTAGTTAAAATTAATTGAGTGAAACTAATTATTTAAAGAATTACAAATACAAAGTCACATTGGCTCCATTTTTAGCGACTTGGTCAAAACTTCATAATTTTTTTTTCCCTCACGTTTTAAAGCATTCGGTTAAACTGAAATTTTATATACATGATTGTTTGGGATGACAATACGATACTTTAATCATAATTAATAAAAATTAATTGTCACTTGTGATTCTGTCATATGTATATATGTACATGTTTATATTAAATGTAATTATTTGATAAAAAAATAACTAAAATAAAAAGTTTCTTTGTTCACCTAAGTAGGAGAGAATTGACTTTAATCTTTTTTTTTTATATTACTTGTTCATATTGGTTATTTTGAATACCAGAGCCGACATATAAATTTTTGTTACTGTAGCACGTAAATCAGTTATCGTATTCAGCAGTCTCCCATTTAGAAAATTTTAGTAAAAACGGACAATTTTTTACATATAAGTAAAGTTTTAAAAAATTATTTAACATTAAATATAGGAGACGAAATATGAAATATAGTATCATATATTATACATAAATATAGATCGAATAATACAATAAGTAGTAAGTTAATATATGTAAATGGCCTCTTTTATATGTATATATATATATATATTAATGAAGTTACATTATTACAATATTTGAGTGTTTTAACTCTAGCAAGAAATTTTGAGTTGATTTTACATTCTTTAACATGTGGTGTAGATTTTGTATGCATATTTCTTTTAGCTTTTGAATTTTAAAATATTATATGGTATAAGAAAGCAAATGCATTTATATATTCATAGAAAATAACTGAAAAAATGGGAAACGGCCTTTTCTTGAAAAAAATATATATAACAGTATTTTCTAAAGAAAGTACTCACGCACAAGAGTAATATATCGTTATTTGTTCATGAAAGTTATTCTTTAAGAACAATATATTTCCCAAAACATATTTTACAATATTTTTATTTGCATCGTTCAATTAATAGAATACTTTTTAAACTATAAATAAAAGAGCAAGAAGAAATCCAACACTAAAATATTTTTATGAATCGTATTTCAGATATAGATGTCTTCCTTGTAATCTGAAGAGCAAATTTTATGCAATATTTTGGTAAATATTTCTGGGATACTTGCATGATTTCTACTTCAAAAAATATCGATTTACTTGTAGTAAATTCTTAGTTTCCCTCCCTGTGAGATTATTGGGGATTTCCGGATTCTCTAACTTTCTTCTATCATGCAAAATGTCTTTATACGAGGTCTGTCCCAAAAATATCCGACCTACGTTCATATCTTCGCGCGGAGAGACTGAGGTGACCTCTAGTGGGTACGAATATCACCAGCAGCTCCTAACCTTCTCATCAGTAGCGTGATATACCGATGTAACCTCTTAGATCCCGCGTAGCGTATATTTGTTTACAAAGACTTTTTTGCGTTCGTCGTAATTTGTTTATTGCTAAAAATGGCAGAACGAACCGAACAGCGAATTTGCATAAAATTTTGCTTTAATCTCGCTAAAAGTTGTGCGGAAACTATTGAAATGTTACAAAAGGCCTTTAAAGATGAGTGTATGGGAAAAACACAAATAAAAGAGTGGTCAAAAATGGCCGCACTTCTGTTGACAGTGATCCTCGTTCTGGTCGACCTTCGACAGGAACATCGTCACGTAATGTCGAGCGTGTTCGTGTCGCAGTTGAACAAAATCGACGTTTGACTGTGAGAGAACTGGAAGATGAAATTAGAATACCAAAAAGTACTGTTTGGTGAATTTTAACCGAGAATTTGGGAATGACTCGTGTTTGTGCAAAATTCATCCCGAAACTGCTCTCAGACCAGCAAAAAAAATCTTCGATTAGAAATCGCTCAGGACAATTTGGAAATGATCAATAGTGCTGAAAACTTTTTTAAAAAGATTATTATTGGTGATGAGACAAGAGTTTATGGTTATGATCCTGAAACCAAACAACAATCTTCGCAGTGGAAGTTTCCGTCGGAGCCACGGCCGAAAAAAGCCCGTCAAAGTCGAAGCAACATCAAGTCAATGTTGATTGTTTTTTTATTATTATGAGGGTATTGTGCACCACGAGTATGCCCATACAGGCCAAATAATTAACACAGAGTACTACGTTGAAGTTTTGAAAAGATTACGTAATGCAATCAGGAGAAAACGACCGCAACTTTGGGAATCCGGTGACTGGCTTCTTCATCACGACAATGCTCTAGCGCACACATCGAACCTTGTGCAGCAGAATTTATCAAAACACAGTATTGCGCAGCTCCGCCAGCCTCCATACAGTCCCGATGTAGCTCCCTGCGACTTTTGGCTATTTCCTCGATTGAAAATGCCGCTTAAGGGACATCGATTCGACAATAAACAGACTGTTGAAACTAATGCGACGAATGCACTCAAGGCGATTTCGAAGACTGACTTTCAAGAGTGCTTTAATAAGTGGAAACATCGATATGAGCAACTCGTTCAATCAAATGGGGACTACTTTGAAGGATGCCACCCCCCGGATGACGAAGAATAAATTAAGCGCTGAGAAACCGAAGTAGGTCGGATACTTTTGGGACAGACCTCGTATTATTCAGATGTACAAATATCTACATATGAGTAACTAAAGAGAACCTTATATTCCAGCGTATAACGCGCACCTATACTTTCAAACTTTATTTGTTGACTTTTTAGATAAATTCATCGTACAACACGCACCCCTTTTCTTTTTTGCGAAGAAACACGAAATATGCATGTGCAATGCTCTTATCTTTTGAAGTCATTTATTCGAAGTACTATAATAGGCTTTTGAGAGAGAGAGAGAACAACGGTATACTATTAGAACTAAAATCACAAAGAGCTCGAAAAAAAGTTTTGGAAATATGTGTATGTTACAAGCTGAAACAAAGTTTATACAAAAGGAACGCCAATGCGTCATGTCAGTCTGAAAACAGTGTGTATGTGGATATTAAAAGTTTAGGGATGAATTTAAACTTTAAGATAAATGAAGGAGTCTTTTTTAAAAAATGTAGTATATCTACCAATCTAGATGGAACGGGAAATGATAATTTATTTATGAGTCACAAGAGTAGCTGTGATAATGAAATAATAATTCGGTGATGCGCTTGAAAATAGAGGAAGACGAATATGGCGAACTTTTCATTTTTTAAAAAATCTAATAATAAAGGCTCATATGCAGTGGCGGCCAGTGGAACTTTTTAAAGGGGGTGGTATCCAGGATCGGAAGTCCACCATTCTCATATCATGCTCAAATACGCCGCCCAACATATTGTTTTAATTTTGTCAATTTTCCGGAACAACAACAACAAAAAAAAATTATTACTGAATAAATAATTAGCATTAATTAATAAAATTAATTATTAAAAACAAAGATTTAATTTAATTTTATGTACTATATACATAGGATTATAATCAATCGGGAAAACAATCAAAGGTTTTGAGGGTGCCGGACCCGCCTCCCCCTCCCCTTGTGTGCGCCACTGCTCATATATGTTACTTCCTTTAATTAAACAGTATTTACATATATGCAGAAATCTAATTCTTTAATGATCGTCTCTATTTTTATTTTATCGCTTTTTTGACTTTATATCCGACATGTACCGTGCGCCCGTAAATGTTGGATCTTTTTTTGTGTGTGTTGAAAGTGCAAGTTATAAGCCGGAATATACGGTATATATCAGTAGCGCACACAAAAAATTTTCAGGGGGGTCTAGGGTTGCGAAAGTCCACCATTTTGGTATCATGCTCCAATACACCGCCCAACATATTCTTTTGATTTTGTCGATTTTCGGGAACAAAAACAATGCAAAATTAATTATCGAATAAATAATTAGCATTAATTAATAAAATTAATTATTAATAACAAATACATAATTTAATTTTTCGTAAAATATACATAGGATTATAACTAACCGAAAAAAAATCAAGGGCTATGGGGGATCATGGGGGTCCCCTTGCGTGCGCCACTGGTATATATATATATATATATAAACAAAGATATAGTGAGTATCATTTTAAGTACATGATCAGACATGAAATAAAAAGAATATATTGAAATATAACAATTGAGAAAATGTGGGTTAATTGCTTTTCCAGATACCATCCAGAAACGAAATTCAGCCATCCTTATCTCTTCAGGTTCTAAAAGTGTAATTTTTTTTAATCTCGTGTAACTACATAATAGAACAACGCTCTTCTAGGAAACATTCGAGTGTTTCCTTTACTCTTTAAATCCGAGTAGGAAATCCACTTTCCCATCCAAATAGGTACCCAATCCTTTTTTATTTCCTCCCCACACAGTTCCCAAAAGTTCAAATTGTTGAAACTCTAGAGAATAGGGGAGGGTTTGAAAAAAATTGTCGATTCAGAACCAGTTTCCTCCCTTTTTCCTTTTATTTCTTGATCCATCCTTCAAGAAAAGGAAGGTAAAAAAATAAATAAGAGAATCTCCAAATGATGGGAACACAACAGAAGAAGACTCAAGGTAAGTAGAAAGGGAGAAGTAGAAAGAAGAGTGGAAGTTCTTGAAGTTCAGTAGGGCAGGCAGAGGAACCAGTGACACAAAAGCGAACAACAAAAACTGGTTCCCGCCGTATTATACCTGTCCCTTTCAAGTTCTCATACAACACAACAGTATAGACTCCCCTGTCTGTTTTATTTTCTTGTTCTTCTCAAAGTTCTGCATCAGTGCTATCAAGTGAAGTCCTTTTTATTTTGCTTCTACCCCAATACCAAACACCGGTTTTTTATATGCTGCATAAACCTGCTGAACATAAACAGGTTGGTATATAGACAGAAAAGTGATCCATGATATAATAAAGAATTGGCGGCTTGATTTGAAGAAAACACCACATGACTGATGAACTCTTGGTATTTTTGTGAAATATAAAGAAAACATCTATTACTTCAGTTCTAAAATTGTTGATTTTGGAGTCTGTCTTTTCTTTTTAGAAATACGTTTTGCTCTTCTGAGAATTAGAGATATGCATGACAACATAAAGGATCCACGCCAGTGGTTCACATAAAGTGGTTGTCCTGGGGGTCCGGACCCCCCAAAAGCCTTTGATTTTTTTTCCGATTGATTATAATTCTAAGTATATAGGATGTAAAATTTAATTAATTACTTGTTATTAATGATTAATTTTATTAATTAATGCTAATTATTTATTCAAAAATTAGTTTTTAACTGTGTTTTGTTCCCGAAAATCGACAAAATCAAAAGGAGCATGATACAAGAATGGTGAACTTTCGACCCCGGAACCCCCCACCTTGAAAAATTCCTAAGTGCGCCACTGATCTTATGTATATATTACGTAAATTTTAATAATGTATTTGTTATTAATAACTAATTTTATCAATGCTAAGTATTTATTCAATAATTAATTTTGTATTGTTTTTGTTCCCGAAAATCGACAAAATCAAAAGAATATTTTGGGCGACGTCCTTGAGCATGATACCAAAATGGTGGAATTTCGCGACCCTGGACCTCCCCCCTCTTGAAAATTTTTTCTGGGAACTACTGATACACGCACATATACTTCTACCTATTTCTTGGAGGAAAGTTCTCTCTATTAATTCATTTTCCCTTCTTTCTTCCAGAAACAATGCCGAATCCGATCGAAAGTCAAATGATTAGTAAAACACATCGATTCTAACTAGCCTTCTGTTGAATTTTGAAGAGTTTGGATAAAGGGTTCTGTGTATTTCTCTAATTTATGAATGCAAAATTGTTTCTGTTCATATTTTATTGTACGGATCACAAGTCATTGTTCCATAATGAGAGTTTATCGGAAAAGAATCAGCAAAAAAATTCAAGTTTTTTTGCTACCAATTCAGAAATAAAAATTTTAGAATTGAATAATTATCTGAACTGAACTCAGTGGCGCAACAGCACATGAGGGCCAAGGTCTACTGTACCTATCTCAGTTTACGTGACTTTAGACGCTAAAATGCATGCGCAAATGTTTCGGTCAAGTGGTCAGTCTGACGCGAAACCCACAGTGTTCAGTTCCCAAGCAAGCTTGGTACTCATTTATCGACCCGCTAAAGGGATGAAAGGCCGAGTCGACCTTGCCCAGCCCGGGATTTGAACCCCAGACCCGCGTGGAAGCGAGATACACTACCACTCAGCCACTGGGCTTCAAATAATGATCTTTTGTTATGTTATTATTCATAGTCGCTTTAGTATACTTATAAGTTTATTCGTGAGAAGTGTAATTAACAACTGATATAAAAATTTTCTCCCTCGTTTATTTTTGCATTTACGTGCAGTGATTTAATAGTAGATGATAAGATGGTACATTGGAAACAAAATTTGCATAAAAATCATTATGAAATGTGCCATTTATGGTACTGCTATAAACAATTGATTTTTTTTCCAGTTTTTTTTTAATATATCAAAAACAAAGACCATTCTTATACAAGAAGCAGTAGAACCTTCATATCGGTCTAAAATTCGCATTTTATTCGAAAAAATTTATTGTGATAAGAGCAATTATTATTATAACTATAAAATAATAGTTCATCGGTTTATTACTTTGGCATAGCTCATTTTAGAGCGTTACTGGCAATATCGGTATGAAACATATCATTAAGGTATGGCACTTGCTAAAATCCGTTGACATACAGCTTTTCCTAAGATTGATCCTAGACCCAATTAGAAGCTCTAAGGCGATTCAAAGCTGTCTAATCCTGGATTATTATCGTTATTTTCCTGCGTCGAACATATTCTAGAATACCATTAATGCTTCGAAATTAAACTACAAAAATAACATATGAATAAGTTTCTTACTTTTGATTTGTGATGTTTTATGGCAATTTTAAAATAAAAAGCAGCTTCTTTGTGTGTAGAAAAGTGACAAAAAAAAATCCTCTCTCTTTGAATGTGTTTCTTTATGTATGTATGTAATTGCATTAATTTTTCTATTATAGTTCAGAATATTTTTAAAATTTTCTAAGCGTGGTAAAAAAACGTCGCATTTTCGTTTTATCATTCTTATTTGAGTTATTTTAATATAGTTGATAAAAAGGCTTTCAGTGTATATATATATATATATACTATGTGCACTAAAAGTGTAAATACTACGGTACAAACAGTTTTTGATATCATCTCTAAAAAGTGAATACAAATTTTTTTAAAAATATAACCTATATGAATGGTTATAAGTTACAAAATTTAAAAAATATTATGAAACCATTATATCGACCTCTACATTTTAACCCTCTAAGTGGATACCTTCCTCCTGAAAAGTTATTCCGAAAGCGGTAACTCTTATTTTGAAGTTTCCATTAAAAATGCAACAGACTTCTTTCCTTTCTCCCTTTTAGAACTTGGGAGGTCGAACGGGGACAATTTTATGACCTAGTTCGGTTCCTTTGTCAAGTAAGAACCAAGAGATCAATCGTTTACAGCTAATCCACTTTTGAAAACGTTACTTGAAGGCAGAAAAATCCGTGCAGTGCATTTTCGAAGCATCTTTACACTGACGGAATTTTCCGTGCTATCCGCTTAGAGGGTTAAGAGAATTAGCCACTTATAATGTACTTCTTGATCTTTAAATGTAGACATTAATGAATTTTGTAGTCCATATCTACAGATGTCGTTTTCTGAAATCATTAAAATTATCGGTAATAAAATAAAAGGATAGATTGATAGGTATATCATACTATTCTCGTTGCGTGATTTAAAGACTTTGGAATAATTTAAGTTTTAAAAGATCAGTATCAAGTACATCTGTTCTAAGCCGCTCTCGGGCTAAAACCCCTGAACTGAATTACCTTCCAAGTTCCTTTAGCTTTAAAGGTGGAGGAACGTTACAGTTCTCAAATCATTGGGATTAACAGAAACAACAATATCTTCTATTGTGGTATGCATACGTCTTCATAAACAAAGATTTTGTGATAGACGATTTCTTATGTAAGTCCTTAGTACAATCTTTATGTTTCTCGTCATGTGTCCCTTTAATCTTTAAATAGAAGTTCCCATTTGCATAAGGTAAGAGAGCATATTACTTGGACCAGACTGCAAAGATCTTTACTTTCGAGAGTGATTCAGGTAATACGCTAAACTGGATAGAACATGGCATCAGATGCTTCTTATCTAATATCGTTGAACGATATGATTATAGAGGAGATAGAACCATGGTATGGCCTGGAATTTCTCTTGAGAGTCACATTGACTTGCATGTTTATAGAGAAAATCTGGAATTGTATACTTCAGGATGAAGTTCTTGCTTGCATAGGTTGCACCACATGTTAGAGCTATTGGTGAATAGTTCAACCCAAAGACATTAGGTTTGTTGAGAAATATATAGAAGATCAATGTGTGGAGCGATGGATTAGAATGTTTGGTCTTTAGACCTTAATTCGCTAGGTAATTTTTGAAACTATCTTAGCAAACAGGTGCCTGCCTGAAATCCCCTGCGAAGTCGTTAAATACGCTGGAACAGTGATTGCTTCGTGTATAGCCGTTGCTTCGAATTTCAGTGTTCGACAACTTAATCGACCGTACACAAAAAAATACCGTCACTGCATACATGCATTCCTTATTAAAACGCATTTTTTAAAAAGAAAAATTTTCACAAGATCTGTGATTTTTATTTTTTTAATTTATTTTTATTTATTTACTTTGCATCAAAATGGGGACTTTGTAAAAAAAAATTAAATTTTTATTTGTAAATGATGGTTGATTTTATATTCTTACAGAATTGCGATAAATTATTATTTAAACCACAATATTACTCTTAAATTTCATGTTTTTATATTCATTTGTTTTCATAGTTGAGATTATCTATACTTTTATAATAAAAATTTTGGAATATATTAATTAAATGCTTCTCAAACTAACAATACTTGCGAGACAATTTTCAATTACAATTTTTCATCGAACTCTACCTCACCCCCATACAATAAAAATGTATTGAATGCAATAATAATGTTCCCTGACTCTAAAACTACCATATGATCTTAATTATAAACCACACAAATTATCAAGATAAGTATTAAATTTTGTATACGTTGTTTTCAAGTAATAGATATTTTAAGTTACTTTTAAGTAATAAGAAAAGTACATTATGTAACTTTTTTTTCCTTTTCTAATTTTTGAATTGGAACACATTACAATAAAAGTGCAACGTGTGTTTTTATTATGTCAGAATGTATTTATTTATTTTTTCTTCTTTTATGTAAATTTATAATTTTTTTGAAAATTAAAAATTTTTAGCCCTCACAGTTTGAGAAACACTGCATTAATTACATGATTATTTAAAAGAAGAAAAATAAATAAATTTATCATTGGTCCTACTTGTTATGCGTATCAGATTCTAAACTTTTTTTTAAAGCATAAAAAAAAAACTTTTACTAGGATGAATTTAAATTAAAATTCTACCATTATAAAATTACCATGATTTTCGTGAAAGTTATTGAAAGCTTACTATTTGCAAAATCTCTTCCAATTCCCAAAGAATTCCGTTCTTATTTCATCTTAAATATATTATATTCGTAGATTTAATTAAATATCGTATTCTTCCATAAGAAATATTAAATTTTTAGTTATTTTTCTGAAAAAAAATTAAAATATTCAATTACTGAAAGAACCGAATCGAATTTTAAATAATTTTTGCGCTCAATAATTGAAATATCTGCAGTTCCACTTATAAGCAAGAACCATGAAGACATTAATTATAAATTTAGTTCTAATGCAATTTTTCTTTTTTAATTATTTTAGTTATTTAAACAGCAAAATTTCAATTTTTTCAATTAATGAATGAAATTATTTCTCATTACTTTTTCAAGATTAAGGAAGTTTAATTTCAAAAATTAAATTTGCTTTTCTTCCCCCAAAAAAAAAAAAACTTTACGCTTTGTTATATTTTTGAATGTTTCTAGTTAGATTTTTATCTTGTGAAAGAGATTTTCTTTTTAAAAATATGCAACTAAAATAAGTAGTATTTGTACAAAGGGTCATAAACTTTTCTTTTTATCTTCTAAAACACGTTTTTACTAAAAATTAATATCAATATCGGTCTTAATTGTCGTTTTATCTTTCCGGAAGAACTGGGTAAAATTCCGTTTCATCTTAAGCATATTTTCCTGCAATTTTATCAACGCTTCAAAGATTCTGAAAACTTCTTTTTTTCGTATTCGAATAATTATTCTTTCATTTACAAGAAATTTCATAGGAAAAGAAAAGTCTCCCAGAAGGTTTCGAGAAAAATGCTTTACAGAAGTTAACGACAGAAAGTACTAATTCTTCTGTCTTAGAAAACATTTTTCTTTAAAAAGTTCTATAAAATATTCTACTTTAGTCAACCAATAGCTGATATTTTTCTTCATTTAAAAAAATCACCATTGTTTTCTGACTAAATATGAAATTTAATTGAAATGTAAACATCAAAAATTGAAAAGGAATTTTAAAAAGTGTGATGAAAATTTATTTTTCCAAATCAATTGCAAACACTATTTAAAAATTTTATAATTCAAATAACGTTATTTATCGTATCTCATTTTGACATTAAAACTATGTCTGAAGATGTTTAAAGGTTTAATTTGAATCTAATATATTAAAAAAAAAAACGTTTGACCATTTAATGTGTAATGGTCGAAATAGTTTTATGCAACTTTATAAGGACTATTTATTGAAATTTAACATTGATAGTTTCTAAACATATATTACATTTTAAATAAAATGAAGTACTATTTTGGGGGCAGTCAATAATTTCGCTTCACAAAAACGCTTTTCGTTCAAGTACATTAAACTTTTATTCTCCAAGTTTCGAATCGCTTAAGGCGGTTTTCGTCATATATGCAAGAGCGTGAACTTAACGCGTAGCACATTTTCAAACAGAAAAAATGCCTCAATTTTTTTATGAAAAATTTTGACATTGTAATTTAAGTATTTGTTTACAATATAATGTTTTTAAAATTTCAAAGTATTTTCGAAATAATTAGTTTTCTTTAAATGCAAAGGGATAGCTCATTTAACACTACGGTATAGGAGAAAAAATGAGTAACACATTTTATAGAAGAAAAAATGTGTCAACAAGGATAAAAGTGAGCAATATGATAAAATAAGTGGTTCTCTGCAGGATAGTAAGGTCAGCATATAATATTAATGTTCGAGTACTTTTATATAAGAAACAATGTTCCGAATTGGGGTTCTACTCTTTAGCATTAGCCGAAGTCAGCCTTAATAATTGGGGTATAATGATAAATATGATAAATTTGTACAATTTATCATCGAATGCTATGATTTTTATAAATAAATTCTCGAAAAGGCAGTGTAATATTGCTTTTTTCATTGCAACCTTAAGCAAAATATTTACTTTTGTGGTAGAGAGATATATTTTTTTAATTTGGAGCGATTTACGGAAACAATATATCCATATAAAAAAACAAAGAACTATACCTGTGATATTGGCAATTTAATTCTTTTCAACCAATAAGAAAAATTTCATCGAAATTCTTACACGCATTTTTTTTTTGTATGTTTACTTACATTTCCCCCCTAAAGCATAAAATCTATCATTATTTGCAGACAAGTGGTCTCTAACTAAATCATTTCATATCTAAAAAACAGAGTATTTTCCACAAAAAAAGATACTAATCAAGTTTCAAAGGGAAAAAATAAGTTCCTTTATTCTCACGAGAATGCCAAACGTTTTTCATTCTATTGTCATGGATGGTAAAATGATAGCATAATTAGTTGTTTTTTAAACGGCTCCTCGAATAGTTTTTTCATGAACCTTGAAATTCCACTCCAAAGTTGGAACTCGTGCATATTGAGTTTTAAATGCCAGTAATCAAGCTTTCTCCGTGCTTCACTGGAGCCTTTTCATAAACCTATTTTTTATTTATTTATTTTTTTAATATCTTCTTTGCAATCCACCTCCAACAAGTTCTTGTGCAGTTGAGAGAGCCAAATGCTACCTATGCTTTTTTTCCTTTCACCTTTGCGAACTTTTGCAAAGAACAGGGAGAACATAGCTGCAGGGGGTGCCTCTAAAGCACCTTCGGGATCGGGTGAACGAACAGTAGCCTCCTGTTTGACCTCCCTCTGTTTTGTTTTCTTTCTTTTTTACTTTCCTCTGCTTTTTTTTTTTTTACCAGCCCCTTTTTTGTAAGACGTTGCAGGTGTTGGATGTTTTACGTTGCTGTTACTCAACTAGTCGTTTTTGTTACGCAAAAAAGTTGATTGAATTATGGCAAAAGCGCTGGGGATTGTTGGTGAACATTACTTGATGGCGATGTCTTTGTTATGAGATACCTTCCGAAGTATACGTATAATGAGATTATTTCGAAACACTGTAAGTGACGATTCAAGATCTGTCTACAGATTCATCCGCATGAGAAGCTTCGTGTGGAATATTTCAAGATATAATTTATTTTATAAGTTATTTTACGAACACTAAGAACTGCAAAAAAGTTTGCACATGATACATGTAATCATATGATATTTAAATTTATTTACCAACTGGAAGGAAAATTAAGAAATTAAACAAGATATATATATATATATATATATATATATATATATATATATATATATATATATATATATATATATATACAAAATTGAATCAATTCCTACTTAGGTCAACAAAGAAAAACTCTATTTTAGTTACTTTTTATTAAATACAGTCGAACCTCCATATTACGAACCTCTATATAGCGAATTTTTCCATATAGCGAGCTTTTTCCTAGAACCAAGAACATTTCACGATTTTCTTCGTTAAATAACCTCCCAATAGCGAAGTGCATTTTCTATGTAACGAACTTTTTCTCTTGTGATTCAGTTTTTTTCTCCCTATTTTTGAAGTATTTCTGGACATTTCAAGTTTCTGTCTCTTTTAACACACTTTATGGTCTTAAATTTTGAACTGGTTTCATTAGATGCTTATTCGCCGAGAGCAATAGTATTCTGGGCGTTTCATCCAAGAAGTGCAACCTTTATCCCCTTCCCCCAGTGTCCAGTTTACTGGACACATGTTCGATATTCCCTTTCACCCTCAGTGGAGTTGTCTTGTGTACCCCATGTCCTTGAACTAATCTCCGTTCATTTGTAGTGTTGATCAGTCGTATTAGTAACTTCGTTTCTTGTTGCTCGAAGATATCAAAACGTAAGTGCCTGAGCATCAAAGAAAAAAAATTAATTCTTCAGGGAACTGGATAAAGGCGTCAAGGAACTTTCCTTACAATTTTTCTTTCTTGTCTTTTCTTTTTTTATAGGTAAAATATATAAAATAAATATATATTAATTTACAAAAAGGTGTGAATAATTACTTTATTTTAATACATAATGTTTATGAATTTAGAATTTACTTTATGTGGTTTATCAAGAATATTTCAAGATGATCCACTATATAACGAATTTTTCATATAACGAACTTTTTTCCATCATTTAGCGACTTCGCTATATCGAGGTCCGACTGTAGTTACAATTAGTTTAAATATGTATATACATATGACAGAATCACAACATTAAGTGGCGAAATAAAAAGCGATTTTCCTTGCAATTTTCCATTTTTCTTTTTATATATGGTGCTGGAGTATTATTTTTGTTTGTTACTATTTATTCATTAGTGAAATTTAATTATTCTAATAAAATAGTATAGTAAAAAGAAATCACATTCTCAGAAATTAGGCCCTCCCAGGTGGGATTCGACCCACGAACTTTGGATTAAGAATCCAACGCGATATCCATTGCATTACAAGGACACAACGAGCGATATTCCTTTTTATATAGGGTTTTGGTCTGTTATTTTTGTTTGTTACTATCTATTCATTAATTAAATAGAATTAATAAGTTAATATTTGAAAAAACTGTATTAACATCAAGTGTCCTCCACTACAAGTTTAAAAAATGTATTTGAGCTTCAGTGGATGAATAAAAATTATTTTTTAACGATTGAAAATTCGAACAAGATATACAAAAATATATATAGGGAGAGGGGGAACTAATTGTAGGTATTGAAAAAAGTGTAATTGTTTTCAAAATTTTCCTGATCGTCGTATGTGGCAATCTGAGACCTGATTTATAATTCATCAAATTATGATAAATTACTGTTATATGTTCCAAATGTTGCTCAAAAGACCATTAAGAATGTCAAATTCTGTTACAAAAGATACATATAAATACATAAGATTTATATTTTAATGCTTCGACTTAAAAACACATAAAAAACATTTGTTGTTTTGAAAGCTGCTTTGAAATACACAAACTCAGTTGCGTAACGAAGAATATTAGGACCCCCCCTTGCAAAGTCAGATTTTGGGCCCCAAGTTGGATATTACAAAGGATTGCAAAACCATAACATCAGGCTTTGAGCTCCCTACAACCTTACCCCTTACGCCACTACATATACTGGGAAATTAAATAGCTTTGTCTCGTCTTCAAAATGATACTTAAAATAGGTTTTATGTTTTAAAAATATATATAATTTTTTTACAAAATTATTAAACTTATGATGCAGGGTTTTTTTTTTCATTTAAATATTCTCTTCTATCCATTAGTGTGTTGTAAAAGTGTTCATCAGAATTTGTATCGCAATTTTTTTTAAGCATCAATGTAGCTCTGCCATTAACAACAAAAAACTTTGAATAACTTCAATGCATCCAGGAAACATTTTACTTAATTTAATACTGTATGATAAATGAAAAATGATCCGTCACCATGGTCATTAATCAGACTAGCAGCATGGCTAAGATCATAGACGTTGTATACAGAACGAGTTACGAACGAATAGTTAAAGGAATATTAATTGATTCCAGTACATAACGACGTCACCGGCATTTATCCAGTTTCCTAAGGTACTTGGCGAAATACCAAGATTCATTCTTAAAGCATGTTATAAAAAGGTGCCAAGAAAAAGTTGAAAAATGCGAAATGTTCCTTTATATAATAATGATACCGTTGTATAACAATGATTGATTTCATTATGATTTTCACATATATGCCTTTTACTGAAGCGAGATAATGCAACTATTACAACATGCCTGAGAGCTTAACTGTATGTGTCATGTTGATTTGACACATGAATTCATCTTCATAACTTAATTATTTTTCAAGTTGACAAATTGATTGATGCTTATTTTTCTAAAATATTTTAATACTTGTTTTACTTCCATTACATTAATTGCTAAGCAGTCACTCATTTTAAAACTTTGAAATTCAAAATTCTGAAAATTGAAGGTGTACTTTCTATTAATATAATTTACCGAAAAAAATTATGAAAGATTTATTTTCCTCGTTTGATGAAATAATGAAATTATTTTTTTTCTTATTTTGTAATTCTTTTTGTGATCCAGTGCTTTCTATTAGAAGACTAATCTAAATAAAGTATTGTTATATAGGCCATCCTCCAAATTTTTATTGGAGGATTAGGAATTCAAATCTGAATCAGTTAAACAACCATATACGAGTTGAGAAAATTTTAAGCAATCTGAGACGTTTCAGAAAATTAATGGTTGCGTGAAGGTTATGAATTTAAATATTTGGTTTATTTACGTCGCAGCTATTAAGTACAGTATATACATTTACATTGGAGTTATTCAAAATATTGGTTATTTTATTAAAGTTCAAAATATGATATTTGGTTCTCTTTGGTGTTTTCCATTAGACTTTTAGGATAAGACCTAAAATTACAGCCTACTCAAAATATGATTTTTGTGGTTGCCGGGGGGAGAAGGCAGAACATCGCAATATTTAGGGGCGAAATAACAAAAGTAAGCGTCTACAAAAAATCTTACTCTTTGGTGTTTTGTGTGTGTGTGTTAGACTATTACTAAAAGTGTCTGTCTGAGTGAACACCTATATCTAGACTCGACGAATCTATTAGTGTCAGGAATTTCTCAACGGATTCTAAGCCGCTGTGGTTATTTTATTAAAGTTCAAAATATGATATTTGTGAGGGAGGAGGCCACAACCTTCTCTTTGGTGTTTTCCATTAGACTTCACTTTCTGTTCTCTCCAGGATAAGACCTAACTCTCTAACACCTAGAATTACAGCCTACTCGAGAACGGAGTGGGTTTTTCTCGTGTAGAAAGGTTGCCAGGGGGAGGACAGAAGGCAGAACATCGCAATATTTAGGGGCGAAATAACAAAAGTAAGCGTCTACTTACAAAAAAATCAGAATACTCGTAACTTAAGGTAATTAGATGTGTGTGTGTGTGTGTGTGAAGTTGTGACTATTACTAAAAGTGTGCGGGTGTCTGAGTGAACACCTATATCTAGACTCGACGAATCTATTAGTGTCAGGAATTTCTCAACGGATTCTAAGCCGCACCCCAAATTCTCAACACCTTTTTGTGAATAAATAAAAATAGAGTAAAAAGGTTTATCGATATACGATTTTACAAAATTTAAAACGTACATAAACTTGTAATTACTCCAACCGTCATTATTATACGGTGGCGTAACGGAGAATATTAGGGGCCTCCTGAAAAGTCAGGTTTTGGGCCCCAAAACGTATTTGGCATCAGTTAGGCTTTAACCCCCTAGAATCCTAGGCCTCCTCCACGATGGGAGAGGGGTACGTTGCGCAACTGCGATCATGTTCAATTTCTACCATACAACGTATTTTTCCGCCTTCAATTCTAAGCTGAACCTTATTTTTAGTAGCTTTATTATGGGGGGAGTGTGGTTTAGATTCGAATAAATATGGTAATTGATAGATAGCGTAATTAAGTGAGAAATAACTTCCTTATTTGTTTCTTTGTTTAAAAAAATTCACAGGGAAACACCTGATCCTATTTCACCTTATTTTAAACAATTTCACATGCCACCTTTATAAACTATGACATCATCTCTAACCACAAAGAACTAAAAGATATAAGTGACAACTCATCAACTAACTGTAACCTCTAATAGAAAAGGAATGATCCCGTTTCCCACCCAGAAAGATATCCCACCAATTCCAAATTAGTTCCTCCACCTCCTGCTTCCGTACTTCAAACTCGATAAAAGGTGGCTGTATCCATGGTTGTCACTCAAGAAGAAAGTGAAAATAAATATTGTTCTTCACTTCAACTTCCTCCATGCCCCACCCAGACCAAAGTAAGCACCACTTGACTCAGCACACCTCCCAGCGAGGATCCCACACTGATCGATTGGGCAACGAAATTATTTGGACTCGACTTTCGCAGTTCATAACTGCATCAGCGAAGGTGGCAGGACGGTAAGAGTTTTCACTAATTATATTTTCATTGGTACAGACGATATTTTACCTGGGCGGTGACTCTCTGGAGGAATAAAAGAACAAAAAAAATCGAATTATCCAAGCGCCCTTCCCTTTTTCTGCTTCGCACTTGAAACTTCTTCACTGTGGGGACTCTTTTCTAGTCTGTTGATTTACTAGAGTTGGAGAGAGTCTTCGGGTACTATTGTGATTGGTGTTTTAATTTCCAATGTTTACTTTTTGACAGTTGTGGTTCGGGATGTGTATTGAAAGGATATATTGAATCGAATTTTTAATTTGATTTTACAAAGCGCATAAATAGATAATTTTCATGATATTTAGTGTCACTTAGATTAGAATATATGCATACAATTGTTTTAAGGCCATTTTGACAAAAAAAATTATTTAATTATATTTTGGCAAAAAATTAACTTAGAATAATTTTTTTTGTCAAAATGGCCTTAAAACAATTGTATGCATATATTCTAATCTAAGTGACACTAAATATCATGAAAATTATCCATTTATGCGCCTTTTTTACATCACGGTTCCGAACGTAGTCGGATACCTTAATGATCATTAAAAGATCCTTAATTTATCCACAAGTTTTGCTGCATATTTGTTTCAAAATTCTTCAATTATAATCGACCTTAATAAGAGGAATGCAAATACAGGGTGAGTACAAATGATGGACCCGATTTAAAAAAAATATACTTTTAAAACTACCGCATACTTTACAATAAGTAATACATGAAAATAAAGAGAAATATGCCAAGTTTTTTTTCCCCACCAATAATCAACATCATATTCAAGATCGCTGTGATTGAAATCCAAACATGACGACAATGACAAAGAAGAGTTTTTGAGTAGTAGAGCATGCACGGGTTTTTTCAGTTATGTCGGTACAACGTGCATTAAGAAATCGCTACGGAAAAGAAGCATCAAACCAACAAGAGCATTCTACAATGGTATCATCAATTTAAGAAAACAGATTGCTTGCGTAAAAAGAAAAGCAGTGGTGAATCAAGCGTCTCGGAAGAAACAGTGGAGAGGGTTAGGCAGAGCTTTGTTCGAAGTCCACGAGAGTCACCGCCTGTGAACTTGGAATGCCCCAGAAAACAATATAGAACACTTTACGAAAAAAATAAATTTTAAGCCGTAACATTTGCTATTGACATAACAAACAACAGTGGGTGACAAGTAAGCATTTGTGCAGCATTATGAACCATTGATAGAGTGATGCTGAAAAATGTATAAAACGAAATGGATTACATATTGCACGTGTGCCGTGTAACAAGAGGATCACGATCGAACTCTTGTAACAGAATAAAAAAACTTGGTATACTTCTCTTTACATTTATGTATCACTTATTGTAATGTGCGCAGCAGTTTCAATAATTTGATTTTTTTATATAGGGTCCTCCCTTTATACAGACCCTGTATTATAAGGAAGCCAATGGGAAATTCCATTCTGTCAAAAGCATCTCGGCATTTGAAAGTGCTAAGTTTTGCAGAAGTCTTATATAATTAGGGATTCCATGATTAATTAAACTTTTAGCTGTACATATGACAGTAAATTATGCCAATTTTGTGTTGTTGACCACTAAATATATGTAACTAAATATTTAAAGAAAAAATCAGATAATTTTTTTTCTTGCAAAATTTGATTTTCTTTAGAAAGCTATTAGATAAAACGTGTTTTCTTTTTAAATTCAATGAATTATTCTACATACAATAAAGTATGTGAGTACAATAGTACTAATGTTAATATTGCAGCATTTTCATTGGTGCTTGAATATCAGGAAAGATTGTGTTAGTATTTAATAGCCAATAAAAATGTAGAAAGGTTTACATTTAAGACTTCAGCTGTTAAGCATCCCCGCCTTGTTTATTTGTTTCAAATTAGTCACAATGCCAGAAATGTGTTAATTTCTGAAATTTTTCTTTTGGATAGTAAAAAACCAACGATGAAGACGTACGAAAATTTGCTTTTAAAATTTAGTTGCAACATTTGAACAATTTTATTTCTGTCTGTGCAATTTGTTTCTGCGCCATTACTTTCTCTTAAAAGTAAAAGTAAATTGGTTTTCCCAGACGCACTTTTATTTTTTACAATGGGATATTCAAATAACAAGGGGTATGAATTCCAATATAGTCTAAATTCAAATTTAAATTCCAATTTTATCAATTTAAATTCTTCGTTCTTTCAGAGTTTTCAATTCCAATGAAATTTGCCACAGACAATAAATGCTCCTATTTTTTCCCCAGGAAATTTGCGTTCAATATAGCATGTATCTTTTTATTCATCGAATTTTTGGAATCGCCAATCAAACGCTTATATCTTTAATTTATTAGATTTTGGAATTATGTCCCTGATTTCTGATAAAAGCTTCAAATTCATTAAACAATACCATTGTGGTATAAAAAAATTTGAACATTCTGGTCGTAAAAACATATTTCAAAGGGAAGATTTTAAAATTACTTTAAAATGACAAATGCTTTCTTCTAAGGGACTTTTTTTTATCATTTTGTATTACATTAAAAACGTATATTTAACAAACATTATTAAATAAAACATTCTAAAAAATTCTTTTATCATGGTATTCCATTAGTTTTTGCAAGCAAACACATTTTATACGATAATTATTTTAGTATTGTCTACACATACACATTTTCCTCCATCTGTTGTTTTTCTACCAAATAAGCGATATATATATATATATATATATATATTTATAGATAATAATCTAATTGTTTATAGAGAATTAGACTAATATATATATATATATATATATATATATATATATATATATATATAATTATTTTAAATTTAAGTGAATTTTCAATATTTTTTTTAATTTCGATGAAAACATTTTTTCGTTTACTGCACAATTTTTGCTTTAGAATTTATGTCTAAATGCATGACATATGTTTTGTTGTATTTTAAATGTCTCAACTTAGAGGAAATTATAGTTACGATTAAATACAAGTATATAGTAAGGTATTGAATAAAAACTGTATTGTCCTAATGTCTACTGTAAGCTAACACTATTGAAAATTATGCCATTTGCTCAACTAAATAAATATTAACGATCAAAAATAAAACAGCAATAATTTTTAACGTATTTCTTTCTGGGCATATTATTTTCTGGAAATATAAGGAACAGTCATTTTATTTGCTTTGTTTCAGAGAATTTTAGAGAAGTTCAAATATATATTATCACACTGAGACCAAAGACCTCATAAAAATGTTTCACTTAGTCTAAATATCTAAAGTTTTACATTTATAAAAAAAGGCTGCATTGATACTTTATTAATAAAACATCGTTAATCTGAAAAATTATTCTAAAGTATATCGAAGACAGTATTCTACATAATATCAAAGCATTCCCTCATCAATATTTTCAAAAATGAATAAATAAAATATTAAAATTAAAAGCTAATCGAGAAATGCATTAAATTTAAAATTTATCAAAACAAGAGTTAAATATTATTTTTTTAATGTAACATTCCTCAGTCGGAACGTCAAAAGCATAATCACCATTTTAAACCACTTTCACCGTGAATGAATGCCAAAATTAATATTTATATAGTTAGTCGAGATGAAATAAATATTCTTAACTCCAATCCAAATTTTTGCAAATATTCTTTAAGGTATCCGACTACGTTCGGAACCGTGATTATTCAAAAGCTTATAAATGGATAGTATTTATGATATATAGTGTCACTTAGATTAGAAAATGTATATAAAATTGTTTTAAGAATATTATAACAAAAAAAATTATTTAAGTACAATATTTCGACATAAAATGACCAATTTTCAAAATATTCTCCTTTTGTGAAAACAGCTTCTATTATAATAATATTTTGCCTGTATATAGCTCAGACCTCTGTTCAGAGGCTCAACTAGAATTTTTGAAATATATAACTGAGAAGTGGGTTTATCCATGTTTTACGACAACATAAGGGAGAAATTTTAAGTAAAAAACGCCGATAATTATTTCAATTGCTTGTAACTCTGAAAATAATGTGAATTTCTCAAAAAAAAGAAAAAGTTCAGACTCTCTGGTGAAGTCTTTACTTTATATAAGCAAAATATTATTGTTTTAGAAACATTTTTTTATAAAAGGAGAACATTTTGAAAAAAGTTATTCTAAGTTAATTTTTTGCCAAAATATTGCATTTAAATCATTTTTTTTTTTTTTTTGTCAAAATGTCCTTAAAACAATTTTATACATGTATTCAAATATAAGTGATAGTAAATATCATGAAAATTATCCATTTGTGCGCTTTTTTAAAACCACGGTTCCGAACGCAGTCGGATACCTTAAACGCAACCCCCCCGAAACGGCTTTATTGGTAGTTTATCATCCAAACTTAGCAACCTTGGCAAGTCATCCCAACCAACGGCAAAGACCATATTTTTCTGTCAAAATATCACATCCTCAGAATCCAAGGCTTGTGCTGATGACGAAAGATAGATGACACCAGTTAGCCTTTTTTGCTTTTTATTCCGAGGGGGTGTCGGGGGAGGATCCCTCAGGAGTGACAGGTCACATCTCGGATCGCTCTCCTACAGCAGGATCATTTCAGCATCTTCAAAATGGAGGAGCAAGGAAAGGAGGACCACCTTTTGTCAGAAGATTCCATCTGCCACCTGCCGACCTTTCCTCGTGACAGGGGATCTGCGTGATTGCTTTTTTCCGACAGGCCCTCCCCCGTTCCTATCCCTCAAAACCGATCGTTTATAAAACTCCTACCTAACACCTGGTGCTCTTCAGTGTACCTGCTCCATGATACTTTTCGTTCAGGGTTTTTAAGCGATATTTTCAACATTTTGTGCGGAGCCGTGAATAATGTTTTGTAGACGGAGAACTTTTAAACTGTATATATTAGTATAGAACAGCATTAAATTTCAAAATAAAAAGGAAGCTTGTTCAATAAAGTAAATATTTAACGCTGATTTTAAAAGTACATTTATTTACTCAATATCACAAAGTAAAAGGATAACAAGCAGCTAATTGTGGAAAAACATGAGATAATTTTAGGAAATTCAAAGATGTTTATAAAGAGTAATTCATAATTCCCTCGAATATTTCGAAGCGCTAAAGTAAAAAACTAAGACGAATACAGCAGAAGAGAACATTTCAAAGAATATAGAAAAAATTTGAATTTTATTTACATATTTTAAAGGTGTTCCATGTATGAAACTTTGGTTCCACTACGTACATCTATGCGATAATCCAGTTCCTGCCACTCTAAATATCATGCTGTTCTAGGTTGTTGACAGCACGCGTTGTCGTTGCATGCAGTTCTGTTACATCACGCGGTCAAGAGAGTACGAAGACATAGTCTTATGTAAAAGACCAAGTTTTCGGATAACACAAAAAGGATAATACCTGATGTCAATGACGTTGATAACACCATGTTGAGAGAAGAGTGTGGCAGGAACTGGACTATCCCATTGATGTATGCCCTGCAACCAAGGTTTCTCACCAGTGGCGTAGCGGAGAACATTTGGGCCCCCCCTGCAAAGTCAGGTTTGGGGCCCCCACGTTGAATTTTATAAAGGGTAGGCACTTGCGTCAGTCAGGCTTTGGGCCCTCCCGCAATGCGGGGGTGTACTTTACGCCACTGTTTCTCACATAGAACACCTGTACAATATGTAAATAAAATTTGAATTGTTTCTGAATTCTTTCATATTTTCTTTTTCTTTCTTTCTTTTTTTTTGCTGTATTCGTTTTAGTTTTTTCAGTATAACGCTTTGAATTATTGAAGGCAATTATAAATAATCCTGTATTATGGCAAAAAAAAAAAAAAAAAAAAAAATCTCATAACGATTAAAAATGAAAACGTTTTCATTTTCTACGAAAAAAATTGGCTGACAATACTATAAAATGTTCATTCAAGAGGCAAAACTAATAATTGTTACATAACTATTAATTGCATTGTTTTATTTATACATTATTTAATCACAAGAAATGATATAAATTATTTTGTCAGAAACTTTATTACTGATTCAGACTGCAAGAATTTTTTTAAAAGCAGTATAACAACTAATTCAAAAGATACATACTATGATTAGGAAATTAATTTGCTTAGTAAACCATATTATTAAAATTAAAGTATTTCTACTTCTTTTGTGGTTTTATACTTTTCTCTGGACTCTTCTTATTTTTCCTTTATCTTATAAAATTAATACCTTTAATAATCTAATAACTTTCATAAACTAACGATTTATATGTTTTAATTCTATTATTTTCAAGTCAAGTATTAATTCAGTTGTTTTTATATTCTATAAATAGCTTTCATTATTCAAATAGAACATGCGAAATTCTCAAAATGTTTTTCAAGAATTAAAAGTAACCCCACAAAATGTAATTTAATAAGAAGTATGATGAAATCGTTAAACGATCAAAAACTTGTTTACTAAGAATTGTTAATAGTATAAAGTAAAAAAGATTTTTTTTAATTTTATCAAAATCATTCCAACATATTTTAAAAAGAAAGAAAAAAAATGCTGTAGCAACTCTTCAATAGAGAAGACAATACATACTTTAAATGTATAAGATTTTTTTTTAAGACTGTGTTTTCCTGCATAACTCTAGCCCTTAATCTTGAATATAAATTAGGTACTTACTGAAGAAAAGCTTGTTCAAACTGATTAAATATTTTAATTCGATACATTTTAGAAGTGGATAAATCGAAGAATGTCTAGTGGCTAGGGGTTGTGTTAAAAGTAAAAAAAAAAAAAAACTTTCCTTCGCTTTGGGAAATTTACTTGTTAGGAAATTACCTTGCTTAACATACTTAGAATTTAATAGTTTATTTCAAAATTACAGAGAGTTTTTGATAGTGATTCAAAAATATATCTGTAAAATATTTATTAATTATAATTTAAAAATTCTTTAATAGTAGCATTAAAACCAGAATTATACTCTCTCTGTGCGTGCGCATTAAAGAACGAGACGAAGCACAAACATACGTAGGCATATAGACAACACACAAAAGCGTTCTTCTCCTTCATTCCAGAGATCTCAGCTTTTGCAGCTTCCTCAACCGGAAGCTTTAAGAATCTTACAGTCGCGCATCCGGTTTAGTGATCAGCAACGCTGACTGCTGTGTTTTAGAGACGTGAGTTCGAATCCTGAAAAAGGCATGGATGTTTGTAAATGTATAGTGCCTTTGCGGCATGGGGGTGCGCTATATAGCTGTCGTGGCGAAAGTCCTCTCGTGATGGTGGAAGGGGAAGACGGGTGGGAGGCCCCTGCCCCTCCAGGGTGTTCTCCCTCAAAATTGGGGGAAACCGAGCTAAATCGTGTTTTCACCTGCATTTTGCGCAAGGCTAAGTCTAACGACAGGCGTACATCTAGCCCCTTGCCATAATGAATTTCCTGGGCCTGCATCTGACACAGTCGAGATCAGGTGGCATAACAACAAAAGCAACAAAAATAACAATTACATAGAAACAAAAAACAACAAGAATCATATGATTTCCTTTAGTGAATACAGGGATTATTTAGAATAATTGGTTGATGCAATATTTTGAATCCTCTTATTTTGAAATGTGCCGATATGACCGTTTTTGGAGAGATAAAGTTGTGGTTAAAAGAATATTTCCCGTTTGACATGTAAATTAAAGAAATTAATCGTCATGCGATTTCTTGGTGGGTTCACCACCATCATAAATTAAATAAAATCTCTCGACAGAAGTTTTAAATGGTGAATTATTACACACATAACACACACACACACACACACACACACACACATATATATATATATATATATATATATATATATATATAATTATATATATATATATATATATATAATTCCCATTAGTTTAATTCTTAATAACTTTTTTAGTTATTGATGATCCATTCCTTCAGGACCCACGTTTAAATAATAACTAACTACCCACTTAACGGTAATTTTTTGAACTACATCTATCTATTCACTCAGATCATGTGATTTGAACTTTCGTTTCCCGCATGGTATAAATACCGAGATTTCTGGAAAATCTGCCACTTCTCCTTCGTAATATAATTGGCTGCAGCTGGCGTGTGTGTATTTTCTTTGTAGTGCTGTCCATATATATTTGTGTGTCTCTCTCTACATGTAATAAATAGGATTAGCAATGTGAACATCAGACTGCCTATATAGTCATTGCAACAAACAACAAATAAAAAGTCTTAATTAAATAATCCTTATCACTCGACACGCCCTTTCAGTTTATCATTACCAATGGCCACGAATACTACATATATATATATATATATATATATATATATATATATACATATAAATGTCCAGAAGTTACATTTTGATGTCTTGCAATGTCATAGAAAAGCAAAAGAAAAAATGCTTCACTAAAATTTCTATTATCCTAAGAACTTTTCAAATCTGTCATTTTTTTCATGTTAATAATCGCTTTATTAATGCTATGCGCTTTAAAAAAAAATATCTGGAACTTGTTAAAGTTTCTCCTTCTTTTTATCCATAATGAACACAAAGATCTAAAAAAGAAGGGATGGAATAATGTTCGAAGAGTTTTAAGTATAATACGTCTTTACTGACATAGTATAAACTTCCTTAAATATTTAAAATAGAGCATATTCACCTTTATGTTACACTATTTACAATTTCAGCATACTTTGTTGCAATACATTATTCCGATATACACGAGATTCAATGGCTTTCAGTCACAGCAAGCGTGCTTAATATATAAGACGGCTGACTTACTGGAGACATAATAAGATGAACTATTTTCAAGAAAGAAGACGTAATTAGATTATCCGCACGCCATCATTATCGAAGGAAAGCCAACTTTAAGCATCCGGCTCTTCCCCATTCTAACCCAGGATTAGCGCATTCAGTATTCTGAATCATTGCCTAATCTTCGGGGAAGGTGCAACTTAACGGGGATTAGACTGCGTCCCCGGCCACCTGTCCTCTAGGAAAATGGTGACCAAATTTCCTACGTCTTCTGTCACACCTGGTGCTTGCAACACTTGGAAAAGCTGGGTAGTGGAGCAAAGTATCTTTCTTAAGAAAAGCACGATGGGTGTTCTTTTATAAAGCAGGTGCCAATGATAAGAAGTAGTAGTCTGTATAACTTTTGAACCTCCTGTATTATATTTTATGTTCTTTAAAATTATGCAATCGCTGTGTTTGTAGTGAGGTAATTCAGAATTTTTTCGGCATTCAAAAATAAACAAGTAAAATAATTTTTTTAAAGTCAATTCCTACTTAGATCAGCAAAGAAAATTTTTGTTTTAGTTACATTTTATTAAATAGTTACAATTAATGTAAATATGTATATACATATGACAGAATCACAACGTTAAGGTATCCTACTACATTCGGAACCGTGATTTTAATAAAGTGCATAAATGGATAATTTTCGGGATAATTAGTGTCACTTAGATTAGAATACATGCATAAAATTGTTTTAAGGACATTTTGACAATTTTTTTTTATTTAAATACAATATTTTGGCAAAAAAATTAGCTTAGAATAATACTTTTTTCTCAAATGTTCTCCTTTTGTGAAAAATGGTTCTATTATAATAATATTTTGCATGTATATAACTCAGATTTCTCTACAGAGGATCAACTAGAATTTTTGAAAAATTCACATTATTTTCAGAGTTACCACCAATTGAAATAATTATTGGCGTTTTTTTCTTAAAAATGCTCCCCTCTGTTGTCGTAAAATATGAATAAACCCACTTCTAAGCTATATATTTCAAAAATTCTAGTCAAGCCTCTGTAGAGAGGTTTGAGCTATATACAGGCAAAATATTATTATAATAAAAGCATTTTTCACAAACGGAGAACAATTGGAAAAAAAGATTCTTCTAAGTTAATTTTTTGCCGAAATACTGTATTTAAATAAAACTTTTTTGTCAAAATGTCCTTAAAACAGTTTTATGCATATATTCTAATCTAAGTGACACTAAATATCATGAAAATTATCCATTTATGAGCTTTTGCAAAATCACGGTTCCGAACGTAGTCGGATACCGTAAGTGATAATTAATTTCTATTATCATTAAAGTATCGTATTGTCATCCAAAACAGTCGTGTATATAAAATTTCAGTTCAAATGAATGCTTTAAAACGTGAGAAGAAAAAAAAATTTTCAAGTTTTGACACAAGTCGCCAAAATGGTCGCTAAGTCGCCAACGTGACTGTATTTGTAATTCTTTAAATAATTAGTTTTAATCAATTAATTTTTATTAATTATAATTAAATTATTGTATTGTCATCCAAAATAATCATGTATATAAAATTTCAGCTCAATTGAGCGCTTTAAAATATATTTTATTAACGATTGAAAATTCCACCAAGATAAATAAATAAATATATAGAGGTTGTTAGCTAATAGCAGGAATTGAAAAAGTGTTGTTTAAAATGTCATTAAAAAAAAGAATTATGACGTTTCTTTTGTAATCATTTAAAAAAAGAGTGGAAACTAGACAGTTAAAATCATGAATTTTGAGGACAGAATTCAATTATTCGACCAAAGGCGATCAATAAATCAGTCAAATGAGCTCTATATATCAACTATCAGTCAATAGATTAGTCTAGATCTTAACTTTACCGACCATCCGGTATAGTGATTACTGGCGCTGACTGCAGTGCCGTAGGGCCTGAGTTCGAATAATGGAGAACCCATTATTTTTTTTTAATGAAGAGTGCTTTCGTGCCATAGGGGTACTCTAAATAACCGTCGAGCCGCAAGTCCTCTCGTGAGGTTGATGGCAGGGGGAGAGAGGTGGGAGGTCCTTGATCACCCCCAGGGACCTCCCGCCTTCCAGTTCTCCTTCTAAATTGTGGTGGAACCGAACAAAATCGTACTGTCACCTCCATGGTGTTCTAAGCTAAGGATAACGACAGGCTTAAAAATCTAGCGCTTCGCCGAAATGAATTTCGTGGACCTTGATCTGATGTTACTGTCGATCAGGTGGCTTAAGTAACAACAAAAGATCTTTACTTTTAAGCTGTTATTTTCACTTGGTTACAATTTAAATTAACAAGGAACTACACGAGCTTAATTGGTTTTGTAAATTCCAGTACATATCAATGGAATGAATTGGTCTGCAATCAATTATTATTTTCGTTACGAACAATAAAGTATAAGAAGAACAAAAAAGAAGTAAACATATATTAATGAGAAGAAAGTAATTGTACTCTAATAAAAATAATTAATTACTTGTATGTTAATATGATAATAATTCAGATTCTTAAAGAAGGGCCGAATACCCATCTTTTCGCTTATTTTTTATTCCCTTTATTACTATTCTTCTATTTTAAATTATTAATATGCATGTATCGTAGAAAACAATACAAATACATCAATTGTTAAAATTTATGATTCCGCAGTTTAAATAAAATAAAGATGTTCCACGCCAAAAGGATATTTATATTGTTCTATAACAGTGTGCTTTGATTTATCATCAACATCTTAAGAAATTAGGAATCCATCGACTAGATTATTTTACTTTCCTTTACATGTATTTCATTATTAAGAATACAAAGAATGTGCACAATAGAATTCTTTCGAATGTATTGTCGACGAATTTTCTTTTTCTCTCATTATTATTTTGAACATAAGGAATTATAAAAAGAAAAAGATCCTTCTTTATTTTATGTAATAAAACATTGAAAGAAGATTCTTAAATCTTCATAAGATTTTCGAGTAGAATATATTTAATGGAAAAGGATATAGATGAAAGTATTAAATCCACAAATCATTTTTGTTTATGTGTAGCATTTTATTATTTTTAAAATTAGATTTGTTTTAGGATCTCAGTAACCCATGTCTTCAATAACTTCTTTTGATAACTCGATATGCAATCAATTTACTTTTAAAAAAAAAAGGTATACTTGATTTTTTTTATACATGAATTAGAGTATTTATTCGATTCTAAGCCGCCATCAATTCTAAGCTGCACTCCAAGTTAACGACACGTTTCTGTCGAAAAAATAAAAAATAATGTAAAATGGTTTTTGATATCCAGTATTTACGAAATTAAAAATTTAAATGAGAGTTAATAAGAAATGAATGATTTTTTTAAATTTTACTAATTTTAAAAACTTTTAAATACATACACGAACCTGTAGTTGCTGTAACGGTTAATATCATGTTCAATCTCCGCTATCCGACGAATTTTTCCATTTTCGATTCTAAGCCGCACCTGATTTTTGGTATCATTAATAATGAAAAAATTGCAGCTGAGATTCGATTAAATACGGCATATTTTATGCAGTTAGGTTACCTGTTCATTTAAATGATAACGAAAAATAAGGTTACTGTATGTTAACCAATGAATAACTTAAATACTGTATATTTCATGCAGTTAGATTACATCATGATAATGAACAAGTAACATAAAAAAAATTACGTCAATTCCTACTTAGGTAAAAAAAAAGGAAAATTTATTTTAGATACTTTTTATTAAATAAAGAGTGTTTTTTTTTCCAGGTATAGAAGTTTAAGTTGGCATTACTTTCCAAGATGGCGACCGATTTAACAGCTGTCAAGTGATTTATTCTCAGTTTGGTTTGGCAATTCATCAAAACGATCATCAAGCAAAGCGTAGATTCGTCGAATGGGCCCAAAACGAGATTGCCGTTGTTCCCGATTTTCATAAGCGAATTTTGTTTAGCGATGAAGCGCATTTCTGGTTGAATGGCTACGTCAACAAACAAAACTGCCGCATTTGGAGTGAAGCTAATCCACAAGTGTATGTCGAAACACGGTTACATCCAGAAAAACTGACTGTTTGGTGCGCTTTATGGGCTGGTGGAATCCTTCTTCAAAAACGATGAAGGCCACAACGTTACAGTCAATGGTGATCGGTATAGAGCCATGATTACTAACTTTTTCATTCCTGAATTGAACAATCATGATGTCCAGGAGCTGTGGTTCCAACAAGACGGCGCAACATGTCACACAGCTCGTGCCACAATCGATTTATTGAAAGACACGTTTGGTGACCGCCTAATTTCACGTTTTGGACCTGTGAATTGGCCTCCAAGATCTTGTGATTTAACACCGCTAGACTATTTTCTGTGGGGCTATGTAAAGTTATTGGTCTATGCGGATAAGCCACAGACGCTTGACCATTCGGAAGACAACATTCGCCGTGTTATTGCCGATATACGGCCACAAATGTTGGAAAAAGTCATCGAAAATTGGACATCCAGATTGGACTACATCCGAGCCAGCCGTGGCAGTTCTATGCCAGAAATCATATTTAAAATGTAATGCCACAAGATTGTCTTTCGAATAAAAAAAATCATGTCAATCGAATAATACATCGGTGTTTTATTGCAATTTAAAGTTCTATACCTCTAAAAAAAACACCCTTTATTTACAATAATATAAATATATATAAACATATGACAGAATCACAAAATTTATGTGACAAAATACAAAATGTTTTCCATTTTAACTTCTATGTTTGGTGTTGGGCTATTTTTGTCTGTTTGTTTCTATTTATTTATTAATTTAATTTAATTATTCTAATAAAATGGTATAGTAAAAAAGAAATCACATTCTCAGAAATGAGGCCATCCCAAGTGCGATTCGAACCCACGACCTTTGGATGAGAAGTCCAACGTGCTATCCATTGCTCTACGCGGACACAACGAAAAATTTTCCTTTTTATATATGGTGTTAGACTATATTATTTTTATTTGATTCTATTTATTCATTTTTTAATTTAATTAATGAATTGAAATTAGAAAAAACTGTATTAACATCAAGCGTCATCCACTACATGTTTAAAAAATGTATTTGAACTTGAATGGATGAATAAAAAGTATTTTATTAACGATCGAAAATTTGACCAAGATATATATCTATAGGGAAGAGAGTCAACGAATAGTAGGAATTAAGAAATAAGGGTACTGTATCTGACCAATAAGATAACTTAAATACGGTATATTTCATGCAGTTAGATAAACTGTTCATTTAAATCATAACGAAAAATAAGATAACTGTATCTAACCAATAATATAAGTAAACCTGGTAAAATTTTATAAATATATGAAACAAAATATATTCAAGAATATCAAAGATTTCTCCACAAAATTGTACAAAGTAGCATTTTTTTGTTGAGACGAAGTGAAATGGAAAGATTATATGGAATTCAGCAAAATGTTATCGCTGCCAATTTATCTCGGGAAAAAAATAGCCAGTGCATAGACATCTTAACCTATTGGGCCAGAGAAAAACCTGCTTTTAAGATTTGTTCCGAAATCACCAATGGAACAGTTTTTTTTAAAAGAAAATATAGAAAAAAGTGGTACATAATAGTGGGGGGATTACCCTCATTATTTGACAAGAAAGAAAGAAGATAAATGGAACCATTGATATGTTAGCTAAGCGAACAAGTAGCAGGAAAAAAAAAGAATCTAAAGAATTCTGGAAGCGTTATTTTGTATTCAATAGGAAATGGAATGAATCACAGGTCTGTAGCGATTATCTTGGGATTATTGCGTTTGGTAGATTTGTAGGTGCAAATTCTTGGAATACCTGAAAACGTACAGAAACAAAGTATGCACTTCAATCCATCAGAACAAGAAATTATATATATTCGTATGAATGTTTAATGTTAAAAGCCAGATTTATTTTTAAGTTTAAAAAATATGCATTTCTAACAAGTGAGATTTTCGAATTGTAAATGTTTTACTTTATAACAAGCACAAAACATATACCGTAAAATCCGGCGGAAACAAGCACCTATACTTAAGAGCTGCAATTTTTAATTTTTACATATAATTGCCGTATAATGCGCATCCCCTTGTTTACGAAGAAACCTGAAATACACGTGCGCAATGCTCTTGCTTTTTGATTCGAGATATTATCCCAGGCTTTTGAAAAAATAGTACACTTCTAAAAATACAACTCTTTAAGTTCATAAGAAATGTAATTTCTTTTAAAGGTATCCGACTACGTTCAGAACCGTAATTTTAAAAAAGCGCATAAACGGATAATTTTCTTGATATTTAGTGCCTTTTAGATTACAATACATGTATAAAATTGTTTAAAGGACATTTTGACAAAAAAAATTATTTAAATACAATATTTCGGCAAAAAATGAACTTAGAATGACCAATTTTTAAAATGTTCTCCTTTTGTGAAAAATGATTCTATTATAATAATATTTTGCCTGTACATAGCTCAGACCACTGTTCAAAATCTCAATTATGATTTTTGAAAAATTCACGTTATTTTCAGAGTTACAACCAATTAAATTAATTATCGGCGTTCTTTTTCTTAAAATTTCTCCCCTCTGTTGTCGTAAAACATAGATAAACCCACTTCTAAGTCATATATTTCAAAAATTCTAGTTGAGTCTCTCTATATAGGTCTGAGCTATATACAGGCAAAATATTATTATAATAAAAGCATTTTTCACAAAAGGAGAATATTTTGAAAATGGGTCATTCAATGTTCATTTTTTGTCAAAATATTGTACTTAAATAATTTTTTTATTGTAATACTATTCTTAAAACAATTTTATATACATTTTCTAATCTAAGTGACTCTAAATATCATAAATGTTATCCATTTATACGCTTTTGCAAAATTATGGTTCCGAACGTAGTCGGATACCTTAAATAAACAGTATTTCGATCTATGTAGAAATTAATTTTTTTTCTATGTGCTCATCTTTTTTCATTTTTGAAGCTATCATTTTTATACCCGGCTCTCCCGTACATTTCGATCGTACTTTTTGCGTTAAAAGTGCGTGTTATATATATATATATATATATATATATATACCCCGGATTTTACTGTAATATAAAATTACTTGTAATATATACTTCAAGATATTATTATTAATCAAAAGGTAATTTTTTATAAGAATTACCCGAACTGTAATGCAGTTAAGTTATTCGATATAAACCTGTATAGCAAATACATTCGTTTATCGTAACATAACCTAAAATATTTCGAAAAATTCGAAAAGTAAATAGTTTTCCTCTTCATTTTGAAATCACAATTCCGTTTTGCTTTTTATTTTTTCGCTATTTTTGAGGATTTTTGGGTTATTTAACAAAAAGAGCTTACAAGAGGAAAAAATGGACGTCTACTTCACAAAAATATGAAGATTTCATTTTCGACAAAATACTCTGTGTGTTGAATCAAGTTTCAAGAGCCCAACAATTTAAAACTTTGTCCTGGCTTGAAACTCATTTTCTCAGATGTACAATATTTTTTTCATTTATACACATCCAAATAAAAATTCCAGTATTTTAGCGTATTAAAAACTAGTACACATCTTCGAGCCTGAAAAATTGTTTTCTTATTTTGGATCTTACTTTTTTATCAATTACCTATAAACTACTTCTATGAATATATTTACTTTGATCGAAAGCCTTTTGTATAATATTAAAATTACCAACTTTTAATCTAAAATGTTTTAATCATAGATATATAATAAAATCTTGTTCTGAATTCTTCCTATTACCAGTTAACTGTTTGGTCGTCTTTGGAAAATTTGTTTCTGAACTGTGTCGCACAAATTAAACGATGCGAGTGTATTCATCTATTACGGAGAATATGCAATATGGGATTAAGCTGTAATGGAATTTTTCTTTTACTTTATTTATTTATTTTTCTATTTTTTGAGTTCATTTTTTCAATTTCTACTCTTAGCTCACTTTTTTCCTATATATATATATATATATATATATATATATATATATATATATATATATATATATATCTTGTTCAAATCTTCAATTGCTAATAAAATTCTTTTTATTCATCCATTCAAGTTCAAATACATTTTTTAAACTTGTAGTGGAGGACACTTAATGTTAATACAGTTTTTTTTCAAATATTAATTCATTAATTAAATTTTATTTTTTAATTTTAAATGTAATCTGGGTTATTTTTGACGAAGTTAGATTTATCTGCAGCAGATGGCGCCAGAAAGCTTTTCTAACGAAGTAGGAATTAACTTTTAAAAAAAAATTTGTATTTCTAGTTTACTTAAATTAACATTGTTTGCATTTGTATGGGGAAAAAAAGGATTAAATAATTTCTTACTTTAATCTATGATTGGAGAATTATATTGAGCAAATCATGTTGCAATTCATTAAGGAACTTCATAATTTGAACACCATTTTCAATATTGCCATTTTTCAAACATTTTTCTGCTCATTTATGTATTTCAAATTCTTTCCTTTCACTGTAACGAACAATAAATACTTGTTGATCCGATGACGGCGGCTTAAAACAGGTTAATTAACTTTTTCCATTCAGACAAAAAGTATTGCGCCTCTTATTGCATAGACTAAAACAAAAAAGTGAATATGTAATTTCCTTAGGGATGACTAATAAAAAAGGTCAACAATGCATTTACAAAAAAAAAAATATTCGTATCATATTCAGTTCTTTCATAATTATTATTTATAAAATTGGTCTCAAAAGATTTCAGACATCTCGATCTCTACGAAAAATGTTTAGTTTCCACTAAGATAGCAATTGAAAATTGTCATTTGTGCTTACTATTGGCGGATATATTTGTCCTAACATAAAATTGTGAACTTTTTTTCATGTCGAGTATACTCGTCACAAACAGTTAATTGGTTATTTATGCTTACTAATAAATTACTTCTTTCATTCAAATCCAACAATGACAAAAAAAGATTATTTATTTTAACAACATACAATTAGGCTGAAAAACTTTGGTTAAAAAGAAAACTGGTTTAACTTTTAAGTGCATTTCTCTCTGATTTTTCAAGTGCATTACTGGCATTTTGATCAAATGTTCATCTTCTGAAGCTAATTATAAAACTGTTTCGATTTTTTGAAGTGGAGAGCAATAATTTAAAAGTATTACCACCCTAATAATTACTCAGAAAGTAAGACAGTAGAAATTAAATTTTAGCAATTAGCGACAAAAGTTTCTACTATTTTCTAATACTTTCCTACAAATGCTAATCTTGCACTCGCTCAGTTAGTTTTGAAATAACAATTTCAAGGAAACTTGTAATTACACAATATGTTTGTCTTAATTCTAATTTAAATAGAACCGCTAGAAACTTTAGTCATTAGCGTACAAAAGAATTAATGTCCCGATCTCATTATCGTGTAAAGATCTATTCCAACAATAATCAAATAATGGTGTTCTCTTTGGAATAAATAGTAGTAATTTTCTAGATAAAATGTGTTTTAATTAATTTCTTAGATAAATATACTGCGATAAATAAATTTGGCTATTTTAAGTACTTTTATTACGGCTTAAATTGTCTTTTGAAGCTAAATGTGACAGTGGTCCGATAAAGCATTTACAGAAGTGTATTTATTCTGAATTCAATTGTTTGTTTTTAAAAAGTTTAAATAAATACATTTACAAATACAGTGAAATCGCTTAGTACGAAACTGAGAGGGATTGAAATATTTTTTCGTGTTAAAAGAGTTTCATGTTGATATTTAAAAAAAACATATATATATTCAACAAACTAGCTTATTAGAGTATGTTTTATATACATAAGTATGTATATGCGCATGTTTTTAACTAAAATCAATAATACAAAAACACATTCACAAAATTTTAATGAAATGTTATACAAATTTTAGCAATACCTAAATCTTTAAGGATATCCACTTTCGTCTTCAATCTAAGAAGCTCCATCTTCATTTTAAGCAAAAAGTAGTTTTCTATTCCCTCTGAACTATTTGCCAATGTGCTCGTAAAAATTCTTCTAAACTAGAAAAAAAAATACACGAATGAAACTCACTGATTTTTACTCACACTGAGATGTACTTACTCGCCACCGAATTCTAAAGCCAACTAATTAGAGATGAGATATTTTTGTGTAGAATTTGTATGAATGGAGAGGGAAAAAGCTTAGATAAATAAAACTGGCTCGTGTCGCCGGCTATTCCGAGGGTATTTCAAAGCCAAGTTAGTCTCCTTTATACGAAATATGTAAAACCACCACTCTTTCATTTCACATCACTTTTAAATCTTCCCTACACCTGATGTTTTCCCCCACTTGGTTCGTTCCCAAAAGGGAAATCTTTTCGTGTTAAGCGATTTTCATTTTGTGTTAAAAATGTATGAAAATACATAGTAGTTTGTCGAGACGGTTGTATTATTTCGTGTTAACCGATATTTCGTCTTAAGAGTTTTCGCGTTAAACGCATTTCAATACATATATTCCCTTTTTTTCCTTCTGTAATACTTTTATACTAAACACATCATTATATACCAGAGGCGCACACAAGGGAGGGGGATTCAGGAGGTCCACATCCTCCCCCTATATCGCCCTTGATTTTTTTTCCCGTTTGATTATGATCCTATGTATATTGTACGTAAAATCATAATTCTGGAATTTACTTAATTATTTGTTATTAACAACTTATTTTATTAATTAAAATGCGAAGAATTTATTCAAATAATTTACTTTATTACTGTTTTTTTGTTCTTGACAATCGATAAAAAAAAAAAAAAAAGATATATTTAGCGACATATTAGTATACGATACGGGAATGGTGGACTTTCGACCCTCGACCCCCCTCCCCTTTCCCTTCAAAAATTCCTGAGTGCACCATTGTAATACACAATTAAAAAAAAAAAGATTTTTTCTGTAGCAAAAACTGAATGTAAAATTAATTTAGAAATGTTTTTTCTTAAATTTTAATTAGTTTTTACATTTAATTTCAAGCATTTGTTCTCTGCATCGCAGTGGAAAAAATTAATTAATCATTAAATGTCATATCTTCTTATTTTTTTTTTTTACTTTCATTAATTTGAAATATCGCCAAATTTCATTCTGTTGCCAAATCTATTCATCAATTCGTCTAAAAAAAATTAGTTTTTTAATTTATCTCTTATTAGCAACTTAAATTAAAATGCGTTTTTTTTTTTGGTTTTTTTTTTTTTTTTTTTGCACCTTCACAAAATCTTGATAGCGAGTGTGTTTTTTAAATAGAGCCCTTGAAAAAAAATTGTTTTAAACCGTTTTGGCTTACATTAAACGGTCAACTAATTGAAGTCTTTTCTTCTTTTTCCATCTAAAAAAGACCTGACCACGCGACTGGAAATTATCCGCAATACCAAAAATGTCGAAGTACTTTTTATAGTGAAAAGATAAGGAAATGAAGAACTAGGCGAAACTCTTCCTATTGATTTCTTCTAGTTCTTCCATAAAGTTAAAGAAGAAAAAAAAAAGCCCGATCTTTTTTTTCCAACTTCCTCTTCCCTCCCCCTTGCTGGTCTTCAAACATTTCGGTAATGTGTTTGCATTTGGCGCTGCTGTTTGACAACGTGCACCACTTACACGATAAAAAAGGAACCATTTACGTGCAAAATCACGTAGTTTTATGCGAAAATACTGCTTTTTTTAACGGCCCCATTAAACGCCGCGTTGCACACCGTTCGAAAACGGTGAAGAAGGGACTGTTCAAAAGATGTAGTGACAAAGATGTCTACCTATGCTTCCAACGTACTTTTCTCTCTCTTTCATAGAGCTCTAAAATTCCAGAAAGTTAGAAATAACGATAGAGGCAAAAATGAAAAACTTATATCGTACCTGCAGCAGATGTTTCAAACGTTTCCTAGGTTTTAAGGTTGACTATTTGAATTCAATTCACATGCATGTATTTTTGCTGAGTTTAACTGGAACGAAAACACAAAAGGGGGGATTTGCGTAAAATTTTTGAACTTCTATACGGATAAGAACAAAAAAATTTCAAGTTGTTTTATGTTCTTTGTCATAATAGAGCTGATTAAGTTTTCTTTAACTATAATTCGATTGTTTTTCTGTTGCTAAAAATATTAAACGTAATGGAATTGCATGATTGCTATTTCAAAAATATCTCTGAATGGTTTTTTATTAATTTCTACATATATCTTTAAATTATTTACTTTTCCGAATTACTCAAAATGTTGGACATTTCTCGTACATAACTTACAGTAGAATAACTTCTTTAATAATACCTTTAATTTGTTCAGAAATACTTAACAGAATTTGAAATATTGTTTCGTACTTCAAAATTTGTCTTTCAGGGCTTCAAAATGTATTAATAACGATAACAGCATTGATATATATATATATATATATATATATATATATATATATATATATAATCTTATTTTTTAGAATAAAAATAATAGTACGGACATATGTGTAAGATCTGTTCAGTCGTACTCAAACTATACAACCCCTTTTACATCTCTACTTTAAATGTTCAAATGATTTAACTGATAAACTCAATTATTTTGTAGGTTTTCGCCAGATTTTATTATAAGTATGAATGTAGCAGCTTACTGAGAAATTGTTTTTAATTTAATTAATTTTTATACAAATAATTAAACAGCACAGCACTTAACTGGTTTGCCCGTACGCTGCGCGGGCACTGATATTTTCTTTTTCCTATCTTCAATTTGCGCGTATTTTTAATTCTTATAGTGCGATTATTATTGCTAGTGGTCTTAAGAAATGCAATTTGTCAGTGGTACTGAAATGCTTTTCATTCAGGACTTTTTTTGTGGTGAAGGCGGGAATTTTTCTTTGAAGTCAGGAATTAAGATTCTTGAAAATTTTCGATAAAGAACAGGGATCAACAAGACAATGTGTAAGTTTGTTGCTTGATAAGAAATGAAAATTGAAAGACAAGTAAAGAAACTCTAATATATTTCTGCCCCGTTAACAATGAAAGACTGTAATACAGCATGCTTCAAAACCTCAACCATTTGAAAAAGAGGCACGAACATAATTTTTTTTAAGTATGCGAGAAATTCTTTTAAGATATATGAAACATTTTTCATAGCCCTTGTATTTATAAAAAACAAATAGTTTGTGATGTTTGTTCCCCAGTTATAAAATCAAAAAAAGTAGTCTGAAAACTTTAAAATTGAAAATTAAAATAAAATTCTTCCATTTTTTTATTTTATTGAATAGTATGCTTAGTTATATGCAATAAAGAAAATGTAACTTTTTTTTAAAGCATTTTGGGCAAAAAAATTGACCGGTTAGGGAGTTAATCTGTTTTCCTTTTAGGCTAACTATTGGCAAAAAAAATTATCAACAACAGTTATTTTAATAACACAATTCATTAACATTCTGTGTACATAATTGAGATGAAAGGTAAACTGTGACCGTATCCATAAATAAACTAATTTCATTAAAAACGATTAAAGCTATATGTCACTAACCTGTTTTGACGTTATCTGCACGCGAAAAGATCTGGAGTAAACAAATTGGTTTAAAAGTTCGCGGTTAACATTTATTGGAAGACAGTGACTAGTTGCTGAAGAATGGTTAAAATCAACGATTAAAGATTCATGAATAAAAGTAGAGTTCCTGACATCATTGTCTGTGAAAGGACTACATTCTAAAGATCCCCAACCATAATAGTATTATAATTATTTTAAAAGTAGTTATCAATAAATAACTCTTGAAAATGAGATTATGTGGTGATTCATCATCTAATTAGAGGATATTCCGTTATCCTGAATTTGAAATAAGAGGACATGCCTGTCGTGTCGAATTCAGGATACATGGATTACAACAGTCTCCGAGATGAGCTGTAATCTTGAAATAATACAACAGCCAGCATTTGCAGTACAGTGTATAGAGCAACATGCGAATCGTAAATTATTGTCATGGGCTTCTAAAGACGAAGTCACCGTCTAACTGTAGTAAAGTGAATAATTAAATTACTCTCTCTCTGCTGCGGTCCAATTAGGTTCCCGTTTTCAGGAAACTGCGGCATCTGTGTTGCCTCAAGTCTTCCCAATAATTGCACTTTTCCCTTTGCTCTGTATCCAGAGAAAGGGTCTAATTCGTCAGGTTTTAGTACTTTTTTCTTCTTCCAAAGCTTTTTCGATTCTTTGTGTGATCATGTGAATTTAAATATACAGTGAAGGGGTTTTTTTTTTGTTTTGTTTTGTAGTTTATACTGTATCGATTTGTCTATTTCTTAAAAACCGTGAATGAGTAAATAGGGAATCTTTCTTCAAAGCAAAATACATGTTACTTCTCATTAAATACATGTTAGGGATTTACTGCAGTTTTTTTTTTCATGCAATATTTCTTTTGGATCACCACATTGAAAATTAAGGGATATACATAAGCAAAGTACTAAACTTTGAGAAATTTAATTAGCTAATTAATTAGAGAGCTAATTAATTAATTAAAGATATTCCACTGTAAAATTAATTATATACATTGTTCACTTAAAGTAAAGAGTTTCTAAGGTCCTCTCATTAACATACGAAATAAATAAATAAATAAGACACTTTAATTTTGACATCAACTATTTTTTCAGGACAGAATCATAATCTTCGCAATCTGCTGAAAACGCAATTTCTGCTATAAAACTATTCGCCTTCTCCGCTAAAATACCCATCATAGAACCCGTACTACCATATATCTCGGAAGAGTGGATTTCAAAGAATATTCCTGCTAAGTATCGTCAGAATATTCGTAAAAATGGTCATTCTATGTAATTTTAAAGTGAGTGGTACTTATAAGTACCGTCGGTAGATAAAGGGTTAAGAGTAATTAAAAGCTATGTATATAAACTTAATAATACGAAAAAAAATTTTACTGTAAGTGGCTACGATAGAAAAAATATTGTTTATATGATACTTTGTTAAAGACAGGTACGGTCATGAAAAGAAAGTGTTGTTTGTATTTGCTTTGAGTATAACAATATAAAGGAATACATGAAGATTTTAAGTATATGCGACACTTTTTTCGAAAATTATACATTAATCTTTCTTTCATTTAAAACAAAGAGAAAAACGTATAGAAGACGTAGCCTCACATAACATTGCTTAAAATATTTATTAAAAAAATTTAATGTTCATTATAATCTATTTTTCTAGAAAATTTTATATTGTTTTAAAATATCCTAGTAATATATAATCATATTTTAATTTTAATCTAGTGAAAATTCATTGTTGCTTATATTCAGATCTAAAATCAATCATTAAAACTAAAAAAAATAGCGATCGTTAAGTTTAAATCTTTTTTAATCGAATTTATTAATTTCCAAATATCAAATTTAACTTCTTAGGTCTCTTAAATATATACATCTATTTATTTACACGCGTAATATATTCACATTCAAACCCTAATTATGAGTAAACCTTGATATAGGAATTTGATGTATATAACAGTTTTATTTGGTGATTTATTTTAATATGAAATTATTAGCAACTCATTAAGGCTGCGGTAGCCTAGTAGTTATCTAGGGAAATCGTGACCGGCGTGCCATGAGTTCGAGCCCAATTGCCACAGAAGAGCCAACATGTAATGGGGGCTGGTGTATGTTAAATTGGTCGTAAATCAAAGTCTGTGAGGGGTTCTAGCACAGGTATCGTCTTCTTCACTTGAGCGAGGTTCAAAATTACGAGGTCCATCGCCCATAGCACTGTAATTGCTTTTCAATGTGACGTTAATAAACATTCACTCACTCAAAAACTTTTTCTCTAAATTTTAATTCCCATAAAATATTAACAATACAATTTTACAATTGCAGCATGTTCTTTGAGGAACTCGCCTACGTCGACTCGCATTTAGAAGTTAAATCGTAAAATGGGCCGTAACGAAAATATTTGAAATATTTCTTGAAATCTTACGCATTAATATCTTAGCGCAAAAGTGACACTCGAATGAACATATACCAAAATAAATGATGCCGTCTGAAGAATGTGCTCTCCAAATTTCGGTTTCGACGTAAAGAATGTCAACCGTAATTCACTCTCGCCCCTTCGAAATCCACAGAGGGATCAAAGTCGTCATCAAGAAGCCCCTGTCCTCCTGGCTTTTCAATTGCGGTTTATTCGTCTTCCAAAACCCGGCATGTGCTATCCCCTAACTCAATTAAGGGCGCTACCCGTGGAGAAGATGCGCCCCATCATTTATTCACGGCAAACACCGCACGTAGAGAACAGTTTCGAGTTTCCATTCTCTCTTGAGAATCTGTGCTCGGATTTCGTGATGCGCAGATAATTAGCAAGGCGTAACCTTCAACACCCTTTCTGCACTTCGTAACCCCCCTTTTTCTTATTCTTCAAGAATTGGTGAAGGGAGATTCACATTCATACATTCTTTTCTTCTTTTTTCACTCTTTTTTTGTTCGATTATTTTCTTCGAAAAGATGCAAAAATTCATCTGGGTCATCTTCAGACAGTGGGATATGTAAGATTTCTTACTCGGAATGAGGTTAATCGAGGTTATGTTTTCGCAATTTTGGGTTGGAAACATCATTCATTCACTTTAAATAAAAAGAATAAACCGCCATGTGTTTTTGTCGGCCGACTTTCGCCGACTTGTTTTTCTGGGTTCAACGATATTCATCTTTCTGTAATAATTATGCCGAGTTATTATTATATTTTTTTGAAGATGGCATTGATAAATAGAAGTTGCGATGTGCTTTATTGCAAAATCATGAGATAATCCGGTTCTTTAACTGCTCTTGCTATTTAATACCGCGTTTAACGAGGTGTTTCAAATATTTTTCCTACAAATGATAAATTGGAATTGTACCTTTCTACTTCATTTTCATATTATATTTCACATCCGTTGGACTATTTTTCAAGAACTCGTTTCAAATATGAATTCAAATCATTGTTGTTTTTAGCAACTTGCTGATTGTCAGTATATGTTAAAAAATAACTCAAAATTTTGAATCTCTATTTTTCCTCTTCGAATTAGGTGAAGACAACATAGTAAACTAATTTACGAGAAAAGCAATAAACCAAATGCACATAGAAGATTAAAAGTCAATTCGTGAAAAAATATATAATCAAATTATTTTAAATAATTTTATTTTTAATTATCATATTTTACTCATTTATGAAATATATTAAGGTAGCTGACTACTTTCGGAACCGTGACTTTGAAAAAGCGTATAAATGAATATTTTTTTTTGATATTTAGTGTCAGTTGAATTAGAATATAAATATAAAATTGTCTTACGAGATTATTATTACATGAAAAAATTATTTAAAAGCAATTTTTTTTGGCAAAGAACAAAAAACGAATAACTCTTTTTCAAAATATTCTCCTCTCGTGAAAAATGCTTCTATAATTATATCCTGCTCATATATCTAACTGCAACTTCATACTGAGGTTGAATTAATTTTTTTAAAAAAATCACATTGTTTTTAGCAATGCAAGTTGAAACAATAACGGGTGTTTTTTGTTAAAATTTCTCTACTCTCATATAAATTCACTTCTTAATTATATACTTCAAAAACTTTTGTTTAACCCTGGTCTAGAGATCTTAGCTAGATGTGAACAAAATATTTCTATTATAGGTGCATTTTGCACATGGAAGAAGCATATTTTGAAAATATTCCATTAATTCTTTTTTTTTCGCCAAAAAATTTCATTTAAATAATTTTTTCATTTAATATTATTCTTAAATTAATTTTATATGTATCTTCTAATTCAACTGACACTAAATATAAAAAAATATATTCATTTATGCGCTTTTTCAAAATTACAATTCCAGGCTTATTCACCTTAAATCAGTAAACATGAAAGTTGTTTATAAACGCTTAGTTTTAAATACCATGTGGAGCGTATTCTAATATCGAAAGTTTTGGTTATTTGAATGAATTGAAAAAATAGCTCAAAATTATTTTCAGAGTTTTTAGCTGAAATTCACAGTAAATACACCTTTGTATGCTGTAATTAATTTTCAAGAGCCCACCGACTTAGAACATCTTGAATTACAACTCACTTTCTCGTATACACATACACTATTTCCTCTCAAACAACTTTCTAGTGTTTTAGCGTTTTGAAAACTGATACACAACTCCTCAACCCACAAATATTAAATTAGAATGCGGAAAGACAAACTTTTGAATTCAAATCTACCTCAGCGTTAAACATTGATATTTTCAGCAATACCAATCCTACCTTGTGAACAACGAATATACTTATAGCACATGAAGAACGCACACTTCAGTAAACTAACGATGAACCTATTCATTCATCTCTAATCATTACAAGCGCGGCATTCATTTCAAGTACTGAAACACTTCCCAAAAGGAGGCCTCTTCTTTGACAACCAGAAATCGCCGGAGCAGATAACGATTCCAGGGACCGAAATCTAATCCCTGTGGTACCTCTTTGTGTAAAAACAAGGATCTACTTGAATCCGGTGTATTTCCAGACATCGGCAATCTGCAGATATTTATTTATAAACGGGGCTCTACCCCCGCCCCAAAGAAATGGCCCTATCAATAGGGATATATCATAAAAGAGAGCCTCTTTTCTCTCTTTTTGTCTATTTGGGCAGACGATCCCAGGGTAGATGGAGAAAAGGTATCGTCTGCAGCTAATGGTCGGAGGGTGAGTGGATGTCCTGATTTCTGTTCCGCGTCGTTAGCTGCACGTGCCGGTGTCATCTTGCCTAGTCACGCGACGGGGACCAGAAGAAGGATTTTTCTGCCGTTTCCTCACGTGTCAGGATTGGTCTCGTGCCCAGTAAGGAAGATGCTGTGTGACTAATTGCTGGAGGAAAGCGCTTGGAAAATTACCGCACTGATAGTTGTTTGGATTTATGCGAATCCAATTAATTGACTTTTCATCGGTGGTCCTGATGATAAATTATGTTTCGTTCTTGTGTTTCTTACAATTTCGTAACAATATAACGTTTGGCTTATTTTATTCCTGTTATATATTTTTCAATTCCTACTATTAGTTCACAACTCTCCCGATAAATATTTATTTATACATAGATATCTTTTTCAAATTTTCAATCGTTAATAAAATAATTTTTATTCATCCATTCAAGTTCAAATACATTTTTTTTAAACTTGTAGGGGATGGCACTTGATGTTTATACAGTTTTTTCAATTATTAATTCATTAATGAATAAATAGTAACAAACAAAAATAATAGTCCAACACCCAAAATAAAGAGGGAAATCGCTCGTTGTGTCCTTGGAATGCAATGAATATTGCGTTGGACTTCTAATCCAAAGGGCGTGGGTTCGGATCCCACCTTGTATGGCCTAATTTCTGAGAATGTGATTTCTTTTTTTACTATACTATTTTATTAGAAAAATTAAATTAATGAATAAATATCAACAAACAAACAAAAAATAGCCCAACACCATGCATAGAAAGGAAAATGGAAAATTGCAAGAAAAAACGCTTTCTATTTTGTCAGTTAATATTGTGATTCAATCATATGTATGTACATATTTATACTAATTGTAACTATTTAATAAAAAATACCTAAAATAAAATTTTTCTTTAATTAATTTTTTTAATTAATCCATTGTTGACCTAAGTAGGAATTGGCTTAATTTTTTTATATTATTTGTTATGATTCATTTTGTACGTAATAATTTTTTAAAAATCAAATAGCTTAACTTCCGAGTGGCCTGGTAACCGATAGCTAATTAATGACAAAAGAGGACTACGTAGTAAAATTCTGAACATTGTAATAAAAGTAAAAAAGTTTTTTATTCAATTTGCGTTTGTTATAGTTTTCATTTTAGTAACTACACAGCAGTATGTGTTCCCTCTAGTATCATTTTTATTAACTCTTTGTTCTGATATTTAAAATAACTCTTTGGTTTAAAATTAACATTGTAGTCTTAATCGTAATCGACTAGTCCTAAATCCCTGTTCTGCCCATTTTATCCATTCAGAACTACTATTACATAATAATCACGCGCTTGCACTGCTGGTATAAAAGCAAAAATCTTGTGTAATCGCTCTCTTTTGTCTGCTTGACTTCATCATGTAAAAATGTAAATAACTGCTGCTGCTACTTGTCGTTGTTTCCTTTACTTGGTAATCGTCGAAAGTTTCTCTATCCAATGTGAAAATGTACCGCAATTGTGTTTTAATATATTGATGTGTGCTTCATAATAAAGGATAAAAAGTTACTCCGAAGATGTATTCAATAAACCAGATGGGACAACAAACCAACACCGGCCAACGCTACTACAATACTTAACATATATATATATATATATATATATATATATATATATATATATATATATATATATATGTGTGTGTGTGTGTGTGTCAATAAGGGATTTATAGTTGATTTTTAATAAGAATTACACACATTGGTTCTATAAGTCTTTTGATTTAAATGAAGGATGTAGGAAATAAACCAATATTTACTTCTAACCATCTTTTAGTCCTTAATACAGATTTATAGTAAAGTAAACTAACACTCCTTTGTTCTTTGGATTTATTATTATCACCCAAATACTATTCAATCTACTAACGGCCTAAAATTTAAAATTAAATATTCTGAATGAATGATGACAATGAATTCATTCAAATATTTCTAGCTCTTGATGGTATTTCGAGACCTAAAATTAAACAAACATTTTTCATTGGGGAAAACATTATCCTTTCTCCATTCACTTAGCCTTGTTAATTTCAGTGATTTTCTTGTGCTAATTTTTATCGCTTAGCCATTGGTAATGCTCTTTTTAAGGTTGATCATATTGCATTATTATTGATGTTGTTTTGTTGCATTGATGTTATTGACGAAGCAGTCTTCTGGAATGGTAATCTGGTTTGTTGTACATCGAACGCATAAAAATGGACGACACAACAATGACACAGAAATCAAAACGGACTGCGGCTACCTAACGAAGACAAAAAGAGATAGCTTTTTCCAGAGTATCTCGGGCCTTTTAAATCAAGCGCCAAACGGAAGCTACTAACTCGTGATTTCTATGGATGGAGCTATTTTATTGGTGGAAATCTATCGTTCAATAGCGTCCAGTTAGGTGGGTAGCTAGTAATTATTTACACGCGAGTTCTGAAGGTCAGGCGCATTACAAATTAAAAAGTTGTTTGGATGAAATCAATGGAAATTATTTCGCATGTATACATAGATGTAGGGTTGGATAGGTGCAATGTCACAACCCCTCCCCCTGTTACTTAGGGTGGAGCTGTCCACACTGACGTCACACCCCGTCAGGAATGTCCGACTAAAAGACACACGGGAAATGACGCAGACGGACGTTAGGGACGCTAAGCTTTAGATGTAGGAGAAAGACGTTCTCCTTTACTGTTTAGTATAATTTAGATATTTCCTCCTTCTTGTTAAATAAAACATTAATCATCCTTAGGTTGTAGTCATTTTCCCATATTTATATATATATAATCCGAAACATAAAAATACACAGATAGTTAGAACCTAAGATAACTATACTAAATAGGAAGAAATAGGCACAGTATATATATATATATATATATATATATATATATATATATATATATGATGACTTGAGGAATTCTAAACAGACATGCTTGTGACTGATATGATTAATGAAGAATGCAGCAGTTTATTATATGTTAGTTTATTGCAATAATTCAATAATTCTTTCTGTACCCCCAAGCCATGAATAGAGCGCATGTTCTATTTCAAGCGTCGATCGCAAGAAAGTGAAGTCCGTACTCGTGCAAAGGGGTGAAGGTTGAAATTAAAGCAGTTTTGCGAAATGTTGATTGAGGGGCACTGGATTGGAGGTTTATCCCAACTGACATATAAGAGGATGTGGATTCATCACATGTGTGTATGTGTGCGTGCATTTCTTTCAAGGATACAGAGTTTTTTTAGGCAGACGATAAATAAATTTGAGGCAGAATCACAATCTCAAGAATCCACAGCAAACCTTTATTACAAAAACAAACTTATAAACGTCATTTGTAGGCTCTTTAATATTAAAACTATAATTACAGTAATAGATAGCTTTTTGCGTTATAAAAATAGTTATAGTTGCGATGGAAACTCGAAAGAATATTGATGGAAAAATTTGTATCAGAATAGTATTCTGCTTTTTTTTTCATCTTAACATTGGCTGTTGCGTTAATTGCTTTGTTTTTAAAGAAAGCATCTTAAGAAATAGGTTTCTATACAAGTTATGTGGACAGAATTACAAACGAACTAAAATATATTTTTTAAAAAATCCGTTACAAAATAAAATCATTTGGAATCAACATTTAAATTTCGAATGTTAGAGAATTTAATTCGTAGCTTGTATCCCTAAATTGGTTTTTCTGTATGCGATAACTTTTGAAATGCGGGAAATGATGAAAATGGTATGGATAGATATGAGTAGTATTATGAAGCGTGATTTTTTTTATTAATATATTTAAAAGAAGAGATAGGATTACTTTATTTCCCCAAAAATGTATTCATAATTTTTATCGTTTTCTTTAACATTACACGAAAAAAGAGCAAACAGATTATAAGTTTTAACTGTGTTTTGATTAACATAAAATAATACCGAATTTGAACTAGACTCTCACTCAAGATGGACTAAGAACTAGTTTCTTTTTATTTCTCTAATTATCTAACACATTCTGAGCTTCAGAGGAATAAAAACAATAAAGGTATAATCGATTTGAGTTAGAGAGAATAATAATTAAATTAGCAGAAATGGAATGAGAAGAAAATATATGTTGCAACAAAATTAATCTTCGTATTCGAAAAATACCCTGATCTAGATTTAACATTTTCGAAGTTATTCTTCAAGTAGCTATAATAATAATTGGTGATATTTTCACTATCGGAGAAAATATAATTAATTTTTCCCACTCACGATATTAATCTCTTCTCTCGACTGCTTAAAGTAAGACCGTTATACATAAAATTTAAAAATGTTTTTGCATAAATAACATAAATTTATGTGGACAGAACAGAACATAGGTACAGAGTGTTTTTTTCCCAGGTATAGAAGTTTAAGTTGGCATTACTTTCCAAGATGGCGACCGATTTAACAGCTGTCAAGTGATTTATTCTCAGTTTGGTTTGGCAATTCATCATGAATAGACTCACGCCTGAACATCGCTTTCAAATTGTGCAATTTTATTTCGAAAATAATGGTCGCGATTTTCATAAGCGAATTTTGTTTACCGATGAAGCGCACTTCTGGTTGAATGGCTACGTCAACAAACAAAACTGCCGCATTTGGAGTGAAGCTAATCCACAAGTGTATGTCGAAACACCGTTACATCCAGAAAAACTGACTGTTTGGTGCGCTTTATGGGCTGGTGGAATCATTGGTCCGTACTTCTTCAAAAACGATGAAGGCCACAACGTTACAGTCAATGGTGATCGGTATAGAGCCCTGATTACTAACTTTTTCATTCCTGAATTGAACAATCATGATGTCCAGGAGCTGGGGTTCCAACAAGACGGCGCAACATGTCACACAGCTCGTGCCACAATCGATTTATTGAAAAACACGTTTGGTGACCGCCTAATTTCTCGTTTTGGACCTGTGAATTGGCCTCCAAGATCTTGTGATTTAACACCGCTAGACTATTTTCTGTGGAGCTATGTAAAGTCATTGGTCTATGCGGATAAGCCACAAACGCTTGACAATTTGGAAGACAATATTCGCCGTGTTATTGCCGATATACGGCCACAAATGTTGGAAAAAGTCATCGAAAATAAGGACGTCCAGATTGGACTACATCCGAGCCAGCCGTGGCAGTCCTGTGCCAGAAATCATATTGAGAATGTAATGCCACAAGATTATCTTTCGAATAAAAAAAAATTCATGTCAATCGAATAATACATCGTTGTTTTATTGCAATTTAAAGTTCTATACCTCTAAAAAAACACCCTTTAGAAACAAAATCTATATAACTGAATAAATCCTGTTTTTAAACTATTAGAATTACATTGAAATTCGGTAGGGATGTTCCTTTCATGGAGTAGAGATCCGCTACAAAAAGGGGTTTAGCGAAAATTCTCTCCTCAGAGACGCTGTTGGGGCTTCAGGAGCGTTATAGATAAATATGCCCACTTTTCAACAAAAAGACCTACACACTTGAAATTTGTAGTTTTTAATAATCAGCGAACGGATTTAGCGAAAATCAACTCCCAATGGACATTATGAGGGCTTAAGAAGAGTTATAGAAAAATATTCCCATTTTTGAACTATTAGACCATAGGCATGAAATTTAGCTGACGCGTTCCTTTCATGAAGTAAAGATGCACTACAGAGGGGGGCTTGCGAAAATTGACCTCGAGAGGTATTGCAATGGCTTAAGGGACGTTATAGATAAAAAAAAAAGAAGTGTACTCATTAAAAAATTATTTTCCATTTTTTTCTATAGATTGTTTTGTACCTAGTTTTATTGTCCTTACAATTCAGCTATTTTATCAAGAATATTAATTTAACCTTAAGAAATTAAACCTTGGGAAAAACTAGTGCTCAATAAAAAATATTAAGACGCCTTATGTATTTAACTTTCAATAGTTTATTATAAGAAAAATTGACAAAATCGTTTAAAATTGTGCCTTATATCTCGAGTGATTCAAGAGATGAAAGTTCTCAAATCTTCCAAAAGATTAAAGGACAGTTTGCTTTCTTTTTTGGCAGAAAAGAGGAAGAAAATGTGTTTTATAACATCCAGAAAGTTATCAGCGTGTCATCCCATTTCAGATTGCATCGTGGACTGGTCCTATGTTATCGTCCCCAGGAGACGTTTTCTTCTCCTAACTAAATCCTTACAAGAATTGTTCTGTTACGGCCACACACTCAAAAGAGAACTTATCTCTCTGGCTCTTCTTTTCTTTTTTTCTTTCTTTCGTAACTCTTCTGTTTTATAATTAAAGCCCCAACCTCAGTTTGCGGTCAGGATTAGTCTGTTTTTCTTTTTATTGTTATGGTCCAACTTCCTTTTTTCGGCCACTAGATTGAAAACTTTAGATTCAGAGAAAGATCAAATCAAATGAAAAGTTCAGTAGTTGGGGGCGGGAAAAAGAATAAAAAAAAGACAAGCAAATACATCTACACCCCACAATAACTCTTGTCAGATAGAAGAGGAGGGCTGTGGCTAGGAGAGAAGCGTACACACACAAACACTACAATAAAAAAAATCTTGGATTGAATCAGAAAAAAAAAGAAGTCCAAGGATATAAGTAAGAAAAAATTCGAAATGGTCCCTCGGATGTTGTTTGTTCAGAATGGCTTGACTCGCTGGAGTAAAAGAATTTTTTTTCTCCTGTCTTTGTTTATTTTTTGAGTAGGAAAACGGATTAACTGAAGGTGGAAAAGCTAATAAAAAGAAATGCACACTATAAAATGGCTATGATCTTTGCTTTTGAACAGGAATCCTGGGTGAATGCGGATTCGTTTAATAAGTGATGAGTCCACTTTTATTTGGTTGAAAACAGCTCTTAAAAATGGGCTGGTTTGGACGTGAAATTTAGGCAAAAAAAAAATGACCTGCTTCTCTAGTTTTTTTGTTTACTTTCAAGTAAATGCAAGTTTTCTCAGGTATAAATATTTCTGCAACTGATACTGGTTGAAACAACTTTGATAATACTTTTAAAAACGTAAGACTGAAGAGTTTTTTTTCTTTTATTGGATAAAACAATATGACGAATAAATGCAACAACGTTGTATAGATAGTTTCAATTTTAATTTTGATTTATATCAGCTCCAAATTAAGTAGTGATTTTAATTATTAAGAGAAAAAACATAAAAATCTCCCATCGAAGCAAAATTAAGTAAAATATTTCCCAACTATTTTTTTAAATTGAGATATTCTTATTATAAGATTCTTTCAAATAAAGGGAGCTTAAAAAGGAATTTTTTTCCAACTATTAATAACACACTCTAATGACATCATTTTTATATCAATTACAAAATAACCCAATTTCTCACTGGTCATGGTAACTTTAAAAGCTACTTGGACAAACTTAATTTTGTTTGGTCATCTTCCTGTGATTGTAATATTGGTGGAGAGCAAATTTGTATATAACATGTGTTCCTTCTATATTCCAAGTATGTCAGAGCGCGAGTGATCCTAAGACTGGCTTTCAAGGGACTTGAAATATAAATTGGCCTCCAAGCTTTCGCCAACTTCTTTCCTCCAGAAGTGCTTTTAAAAAGTTATGTGAATTGTTGTAAATATTTGTAATCCTCCATAACCTCTATTTTTTCCCCCTTCTTTCCTTTGTAATTTGTGATTAATACTTACTTTTGTGAGCCCCGTGAGATACTTTACCGTGCATGGGTATTTTATAATTGTTTTCAGTAAAACAAAATAATAAAAAGAACTATTTTTTTTCAATATTGAAAATTTTTTCGTCTTTCTCGTTTTTTTTTTATTTTATTTCATTTAAAAGTGACTTTTGGTACTTTGAGAAAAAAGCCTGCAGTTTATTTTTTAAAAGAAGAATAAAATATAACAGAGCTTTCAACTTTAAAGAATAGCTAATGGACATTCCGATAAAAATATTTATTGGTAAAACTCACAGCAGGAAGAATTTTTTCTCTCTCTCCCCCACTTTTTCCCCCAAGTAATTCCGTCCCACTTTTTAACACGGGAAATGCGGACAAAGAAACATCAATTCCAATCGCCGTTGCCAGTCGTAAAAGTGAAATAAAACATAACGATAAATAAAAGAGCAAAAGAGTGAAAGTCAATCGACGTATCTCAACAAATTGCTCTTCACACGAACAATTCTAAAGTTCCCTAGAAATAAGTGGAACAAAATGACTGGACCACAAAGAACTCATATCGATCCATCGATGGCAAATCTCCCGCTGCTAATAGCTGGATACCAGGTCCACTCTAGTATCTACCTAGACCCCTGTGGCCTCGGGGAGGGTAGAGAAGTTTATTCGAAGAAAAGAACCACTAAAATGCAGAAAAGTACACATAAAAAAAGAAACCGGATAGACGGGGAGGACCATCCACCAAAACAAGAACTCTTTTCTCGCTGAACATCTGTTCTTTCCTTAGAACACCCAATGGCAAAAAGAAAGATACCGTCCGGTGATGGATAAAAAAAAATAACAAAACATTAGTGTAGGGTGCTTTCCAGTCTGATGTCTTTAGATTTCAAGCTAATGCAGATTCTACTGGGGATGATGGTTTAGGAGGTAACGGATCAGCGCTTTCTGCAGCGGAGCGTAGCAAGGCTGCTTCCACCTTGACCTTGCAATGAATTTGAAATGTATCGTGAGAACAACGAGGCTTGATGACATGCTTTCCTTTCACCTTCGTTGAGGAGGAGTTGGCGGTTGGGGCCTTTTGGGCGTTACAAGGCGGGGGAGGATGACGAGATTATGTGATGAGTAATATATCATCAATTTTACTGACAGAGTTCTTAGATGTTGATGAAATATTTAAGTCGTTGCAGCTGTGATGATGAAAGTTTAGTAGACTGCTAAAATTTCACAAGACAGCTTCATTTTGACGGTTTTTTAATGGTTTGGAAAGATAAATTAGGGATTGTGTGTGGTGGTGTTCGAAGAAATTTTGTTTTATGAATTACATGAGAGGTAATGGTGAATGACCTAAGAAACGACACAAACATTAATTTTTTTAAACTTCCTTAGATTTTACCAGATTCGTGCGTTAAAAACACATATATCAACTTTTTTTTAATAATTATAAAATTCCCGAGCACCACAAACTATCACACGGGGTTCACAGAAGTAAGTATTAACCACACATTACAATAGAAAGAAGGAGAAAAAAAATTGAGGTTATGAGGTATTACAAATATTTACAACAAATTCACAGAACTTTTTAAAAGCACTTCTGGAGGAAAGAAGTTGGTGAAAATTCAGAGGCCAATTTATATTAAGTTTCTTGAAAGCAAGTCTTCTGATCTTTCTCTGTATGACATGCTTAGAACACAGAAGGTGCACATGTTCTACATTTACTCGCCACATATCAACAATTGAATTATTAAATTGTTCATATAGTTATTTAAATGAATTTTTAAGTTTATTATTTATTTTTAGCTTGATTTTTCTCCTTGCGTGCAACTTTATTTTCTAAAAAAACGGATTGAAAAAAGATTTTTTTTCACTCTTAAGGGTACCAGGACATGCTCCAAAGAGTTAAATGCCAAAAATAAGATTCTTTGATTATGGGACATATATCTTCAAAAAGTTCCAAAATGAGCTTAGATTTTTTTTTGTGTGTGTGTGATCTTAATAAATATATTTTAATCATTCTCTGTCGGATACAAAAATAATTTTTTTTTTAGTAGTTTCTTTTTCTGTTCAATTTAAGTTGGACATATTTTTTGAGATCTCATAATACATGCTTATGTTTAGGTACCATTTTTTTAAAAAAAAGCATCTCTTAAATATGTAAAATATTTTTTGCACATATATAAAAAAATGCACAAAATATAGTCAATCTATTTTTTTAGAAAAATATTAAGATAGTTTATTGACAATGATTATAAACTTTGTAATCTTAAAAATTTCTATTTTTGTTCCCTTTTTCATACATAAAACTATTTTTAAAAAAACTATGCTGTACTTAGACTAAAAAAAAAGGTATCCTGTATAGAAGTATAAAAAATTTGGAACCGTATAGTGTAATAGTTTTTTTAAAAAAAAAGTGTACCTAAAAGCAAAAAAAATTATGCTTTGGAGAAAAAGTGAAAAAATTAAACTTTTGTAAGCATTTGTTTACATTTTTGTTACTTATTTTTTCATATTTTATGGTTATTTCGTCAATGATCATATAAGTGTAAAACATTTTTAGATTCAAAAAAATATGCACTACCTTTTGATACTAAAAATGAAAAATCGATATTTTTGAATGTACGTGATGTTCTGATTCTCTTAAAGATATCTGCCCTTTTGAAAATAAATTTTAAAACTTTTCTATCAAAAATTTTTTTGTATTTATTCGAATCTAAGCAGCGATTGGTTCTAAGGTTCACCACCAATTCTCAACATGATTTTGTGAAATTGAAAAACAGTGCAAAATGGTTAATCGATATCCAATTTTACAAAATTAAAATAAATTTCAAAGGAAAACTAATAAGTGAATAACTAGTTATTTTATCAGTATTATGAACTTTTAAATGCATACATGAGCCTGTTATTGCTCTAAATACCCAATCCGGCATATTTATAATATTTATACCCTTCGATTCTAAGCCGCACACATTTTCAGTCGCATTAACAATAGAAAAAGAAAGCGGCTTAGACTCGAGTAAGTATGGTATATTGAGTAATAATATATTAGGTAGATAATTATAAATTGTTTTTTAATTGGGTTTTAAGAAAATGTCGATCTTTAAATGTTACTAAAATTAATACATTATTTAATTTATTGAATTTTTTTACTGTTAAATAATTAATAGTTAATGCTATGTTAGTTAATTGCTTATAAATATAGCGTCCTTTTTATTTCGTTATAATTTCCAACAAATGTTGAAAAATCTGTGTATGAAAGAGGGATAAATGGTTTTCTTACATACTTTAAAAAAAAATCACTCCACTTATATCTTAATAAATAATGACGTATGCATATTTTAAGGAAAAATTAAATTAAAACCCAAATACGCTTTTGAAATTTTTTACTTAGAATATTTCGCAAAAATTAGAATAGTTCTTCAAAACATTTTACATTTAATGAGTTTTCGTGTTCGTTGTAAATAAGGAAAGAAGACTACTTTTACACAAACTGTTTTTATTTTAAGCTTTGCTTTGATGAATTATACTTGATAGATGTGTGATTTTAAAGCAATTAATATTTCCTGGTTTAAAACAGAGTTAAAATGCAGAAAACATGTAAATAATCACTTATCTAATATTTGAATTAATGAATTTAATTATTTAAGGGATTATAAATTAAATTATCTGCAATTTTATGCATTGAATTGTAAATTAATTAAAATGCTTTGCAACAAGATTTCTTGAGATTTCAGATTATGCAACATGAATTCTAAATGCCCTTATTAGCTCTAATACCAATTAATTTCACTGATCATTATAGCTATTTATTTGTAAATAAAAAGAACGATAGATTTACTAAAATGTTTGTAAGAGCATTTAGAAAATGCTTTCAATTCCTTACCTAAAGTCTTAAAACCGCATTGGTATATAGACTACTTAATTAACAGCATTTTGCCTCTGGCATGAAAATGAAACAAATGTCATATACATGGGAAAGAAATTAGTACACAAAAGACTTCTATAAACAAACTACATTATTAGAATTTCCTTCTAAATAGCTGAATAAATGAAAATAAAATCTTAATTTCTATAAAGAAAGGCATAAAGAATAAATATTATTTACTACACTGGAATTTTTAGAATAATGAGACAATTAAGACTGGAAGTGGATTAAGAACTGTCAATATCAAACTGCATATCCACAGAGCTCCATTTCGCCTTAAACTACATATAAATAGCTTCAATTTATTTAAGATATTAAAATTAATTACGGCTGCGTAGAGAAGAGGCAGAATAACGTTTGGGTATAAAAGAGGAAACTGCTTATTATTGGATTTTCAAATAATTATGTATTCTGTGCATTTAATTGGGAGATTTGGTAACAAAAATGCTGGAAAAATTCTTGGGACAGTGATTTTTTTATGAAAATGAATGATTTGTTGCGGTTATATTCGCTTTAAAAATTCGTGCATGGTGCAACAGTCCCGAAAACTCAGCCTAATGTAGATCGAGTTTATGGAAATGTCGTGTTATCGAGAATGGAAAGATCCTAAATGTTTGCTTTTTATAAGTACACTCAGTATACAATGTAGACTGTTTCATATATCTTAAAAGAATTCCCCTCTCATTCTTACAAAACAATTTTATGTCCATATCTCTTTATCAAACGCTTAAGGATTTTGTCTGTGCACACACAATTTTAAGCATGGTGTAATACGAAGTCTTACATTGTAATAGGGACAGAGATAATATATTCTTTTTTGGATTATCTTTCCATTTTCATTTCTTCTCTAGTAACAAATTGCATTTTGCTTTGCCAATCCCTGTTCTTTATCGAATATTTTCAAGAATCTAAATTCATGCCTTCTATGAAAAATTCCCTCCTTCACCACAAAGAAAATCGCTGATGAGAAGCTTTTCAGTAAAATACGTGCAAATCACAGATAGAAAGAAAAAAATATTATTGCCAGTTTTGTATAGCCCGTGCGGTGTACGTTCAAATCGGTTAAGACTGCCTACATTCGGACCCCTTTTTTATTTAAAAAAAAAAAATTGAAGCAAATTGAGTGTTTTTAGGAAGAAAAATAAAAAAAAAATATCTAAATAAATAAAAAAATTTAAATAAATATTGTACTTTAAGAAAAATTGGTTGTATTCAAGGAAATTTTGCTAAATTTTTACTAAAACGGGTAATAAAATTTCTATACAATTTTCATAATTTTCTTTATACACAACATACATATTGTGGTGCTCTTTAAAATGAACCAAAATTTAAAAGAAATATAAAAACACAAAAAAATTACAGACAATTATACATAATAATATGAAAATTTTGAAGTTTTTAGAGTTTTTTCTTTATAAAAACTACCCTAAATGAAAAAATATTTAACCTACAACAAAACGTATGGTCAACTTTATGAAAAATAGTATTATATAATAAACATTCCCACAAAATTTCAAAACGTTACTTGGTTTAGTTCTTAAGATATCATGTATCTGGTAAAGAGTTTCTTTGGAAAACATAATTTTGAGAAAAACTCATTTAAAGTTTTATCTTACTGCCCTTTTGCATAGAGAGATGGTTTTTAAAATTACTATAATTCTATTTCTATTTCGCGTAAAGAAAGAAGAAAAGCTGTTTTGGAAAGAAAAATGTTCAAACTATAAGATTTTGAAATTAAAAAAAATCTTATGTAGACGAAAAACGACATTTTCAAAGTAGTCAGTCACCTTAAAAGGGTTAAACATTCACGCACTCAAACTTATCACTTAATTAAAAAAATATTTAATTACATAACTTAGATTTCATTCTGGATTTTCACGAAAGAAATAAGATGAAATAAACCTCAAATCACTGTAAATCTATTCGTAAATTTACTGACCGAATTCTTCTCTGTCCCTTTACTCTCATTTCTCTTAATCGAAATTCCAGGATATTAAAGCAATTAAGCGATTAAACGATATACTTGCATCGATATCGATGCGACGCTAGAGACTAATTTATTTTTAGCCACCTTTTACGAAACGTATCGGGGTATGTCGGGGGGAGGGTTTGCAAAATTTGTCGGGTGATAGAAAAGGGATTAAATTATTCACTGCGAAAGTGTCGTTATCTATTTGGAAAAATCTTATTTAAAATCAAGTTCGCGTACAGTTTGTTTGGAGAAAACTACCGCTTTTATTATCTTTTCTTTAGTGTCAAATTAGAATTCTTTAATTAACGAAAAATAAGAGAAGATGATACCCAATTTCCGCCAAATTCGGTTTCGCTTTTTCGTTGTTATTAAGGCTTCTTCGAAGGATAGTTTTCTTAACAGAGAGTAAAATGCAGAACGAAAAGTGAGACGTGAGCATGCACGTGGATGGCTTGATTAATAAAGATCCAGAAAGTTCTTTATTTATGCAGATGATGTTCTGGAATAATTATGTCGATAATTCATAAAACAATATGTCTTGGATAATTAGTTTATTTATTATAAATCTTAAGCAAAGGCTGCGCAGAATAAGGAAAAAATTCGGACAGTCTCTGGGATGCATCACACGTAAAATAAAGGGAAACTGATTTAGAAACTTTTATGATTATTTATTTATTAATGAACAACTAGAAAAGGATATGTAGCAATAAATTGAGTAATGGAAAAGTCTAATCTTTATATAATAAGTATAATTATATATCTTGTTCAAATTTTCAATCGTAATAAAATATAATTTTTATTCATCCATTCAAGTTCAAATACATTTTTTAAAACTTGTAGTGGAGGACACTTGATGTTAATACAGTTTTTTTCAAATATAATTTCATTAGTTAAACTTAATCAATGAATAAATAGTAACAAACAAAAATTATTGTTCAGCACCATGTATAAAAAGGAAAGTCGCTCGTTGTGTCCCTGTAGCGCAATGGATAGTGCATTGGACTTCTAATCCAAAGATTGTGGGTTCGAATCCTACCTGGGATGGCCTAATTTCTGAGAATGTGATTTATGAATGAATAAATATTAACAAAAACAAAAATAGTAGTCCAACTATATATATAGAAAGGAAAATCGCTTTCTATTTTGCCACTTAGTATTATGATTCTGTCATATGTATATACATATTTATATTAATTGTAATTATTCAATAAAAAGTAACTAAAATAAGAATTTTCTTTAATGACCTAAGTAGGAATTGACTTAATTTTTTTTAAATATTACCTGTTATTGAATTTTTATTCTTTAAAATGAAAATATAAATAATTACTAGATTAGTTTTTATGGCAGGCAATTCAAATGTTTATTTATTAAAAGTTTCTTCCTTAAATTATTTTCAAGTTATTAAAATCTGTTTAATGATATAAAAAACAACGAAAAATTGAGTGAAGTATTGTTTGTAAATTTAAAATGTTTGTGCGTTGAAAAATGTGATTACTCTTCCGCGAAAAAAAAATGTACGGCAATAGAATGTCACAAAATATCAACAAATACATTTTCTATTTAAAAAAAGTAATAAATGATAGTATTTTTTGAAACATCTTGTGTGTGATTATTTCAAATGAATTCTGTACTCTTTAAAAGAATAAGGTAGGTAACAGAAAAATGCTGTAAAGGAAAAATTTACATGCAGAAGTATTATTAACCAAAAATATATTAATCAAAATGCATCATCTTCTTTGTATTTTTATTGCTCCTCATTACAAATTTTCTTTACTCTTGCTTCTACGCAAATTCTATTTTTAGGTTTTGTTCCATCTATTTTTTTTTATTCCTGGTATAAATATTTTAGCTCTTTGATTAATACATTTGTATCGAATGCGCACATTCAATACTCGTTTTAATTAATAATTAACCTTTTAAAATCTAAATATATATAGAATGTATAGTAAATTTATTCGACAAATAACACACGAACAAGATTACTCGTACATGTATCATGACGGTTAACCATCCTCACTTCAAACTATATCACAGCTGTCGTTCGCTTTCCCAATAACAGAACACTCCAGAACTTCTTTGGAACACCCTCTTTCGAATTCTCATAAAACACGAACAATGAAACCAAGGGGGTCGGACAGAAAGCCTAGCACTGACCAGGTAGTCTCGGAGAAGTCATCTCAAGCATCAATGCCCGAAAATTTGTAAGAGAAAAATAGAGGGTGGACCATTCCGAAGCTGTTTCTGATCTGGCAACGCATTTCGAGTCGCTGGGGAGCATAATTCCTTTCAACAGAGGAATTTCACCAATAAATATTGAAATTCTATAGGCTTTCGAACCCCAGATTTTAGATTTTGAAGCGGTCGTGGAAGTGGGCTGGACTGGAAGTTCGTACTATTCCTTTTCTCCATTTCCACCCCCAGCCTCTTTTAGAGAGTTTATGTCAGATTTTGGTTCACCCCCACTGCGCCAGTACAACAAAAGCCATCTCTTCTACAATCGCTCTTCGGGCTTTTGCTTAGAGACTGACAGCTAGCATTCTTTGGGTTCGGTTACCAGATGTCTCGGTAGACTTCTGGTTTCTTTGATGCACCCTAGGAAACTCTGCGGGAGGGGTGAATGATTCCTGCTATTACAAAATGGTACTCGGGGTTCAGGAACACCTTTTGGAATAAGGGAGAGGAGAGTTGTTTACGAAGGATTATGAGATTTTTAAGATTGTGTCAATGTTCTTACGAGAAATGTAGAATTCTGCTGTGATTTCATCTTACTCACAAGGCTATAATGTCAATTATTTAAAACTAAAATTAGTCATAGAAATGTAAGCGTATAATGGTCACAGTTGTAGAGTTATTTTAAGGTAATGAATGCTATGCAATGTACCTGCATATTTGTTGATGTTCCGATCAAATTTGACATTCGATCATTTTCTTTAAAAAAAAATAATTAAAAAACGTAAATTGTTTGAACGAAAAAAATCTTTAAATAAAAGAAAGCGTACATAATTAAATATATATTTATCTATATATATAAAGGTGAAAAGCGACTCACTCACTCACTCACTCACTGACTAATCACGATATCTCTGGAACTATTAAACCTAGACTTGAAATTTGGTAGGTAGGTTCCCTTCATGGAGTAGACGTAGGCTAAAAACGGATTTTGCAAAGTTCGAACCACAAGGGGCGTTACGGGGGTTTAAGGGGCGTTATAGATAATTATTTCCATTACTAAACTATTAGATGTACAGTCGTGAAACTTGGTACACAGATTTCTTCCATAAAGTAGAGATTCCTTACATAATGATTTTTACGAAAATCGACCTCCAAGGGGCGTTATACATAATTATTTCCATTTTTAACCTATTAGATGTACAGTCTTGAACTTTGGTAAGTGGATTCCTTTCATAGAGTACAGATCCGCTACAAAATGGGTTTTGTGAAAATCGACTCCCAAGTGGCGTTGTAGAAAATTAAGTGGCGTTATAGGCAATTAACTTTTTTAAACCATTAGACGTAAAATCTCGAAATTTAGTAAGCTGATTCCATTTATTAAGTAGATATCCGCTATAAGATGGGTTTTGTGAAAATCGTTTCCTAAGTGGCGTTGCGGGGGCTTAAGGGGCATTATAGATAATTATTTCCATTTTTAAACTATTAGGCGTACAGTCTTGAAATTTGGTAAGCGAATTCTTTTCATAGAGTACAGATCCGCTGCAAAATGGGTTTTGTGAAATTTGACCCCAAGTGGCGTTGTAGAGAATTAAGTGGCGTTATAGGCAATTACCTCCTTTTTTAAACTATTAGACGCAAAATCTCGAAATTTAGTAAGCTGATTCCATTCATTAAGTAGAGATCAGCTATAAGATGGGTTTTGTGAAAATCGTTTCCTAAGTGGCGTTGCGGGGGCTTAAGGGGCGTTATAGATAATTATTTCCATTTTTAAACTATTAGACGTACAGTCTTGAAATTTGATAAGCGGATTCCTTTCATAGAGTAAAGATCCCCTACAGAATGGGTTTTGTGAAAATCGACCCCAAGTGGCGTTGTGGAGAATTAAGGGGCGTTATATAGGCAATTAACTCCTTTTTTATACTATTAGACGTAAAATCTTGAAATTGAGTAAGCAGATTCCATTCACTGAGTAGAGATATGCCGTAAGATGGGTTTTGTGAATATCGTTTCCTAAGTGGCTTAAGGGGCGTTATAGATAATTATTTCCATTTTAAAACTATTAGACGTACAGTCTTAAAATTTGGTATAAGCGAATTCCTTTCATGGTGTAGAGATCCGCTACAAAATAGTTTGGGGGAAATTTGATCCCCAAGGGTCACTGAGAGGATTAAGGGGCGTAATAGATAAATATTTCCGCTTTTCAACTAATAGAAACACCTGCTTGAAAATTAGAAGGTATGTTCCGTTCATGGAATAAATTTCCTTTTACAAAGATTTTTGCGAAAACGGACCCCCAAAGGAGTGGGGTTGCGAGGGATTAAGGCGTGTTATAGAAAAATTCCTGTTTTTGAATTTAACTCATTTACTTGAAATTTGTTGAGCACTTTTCATTAGTTGAATAGAGTTCCACTAAGAATGGATTACGGAAATCAACTCCAGGGGGAAGCGGGGAGAGTTATTGGGGCGTATTGATAGACAAAATTCCCGTTTTCGAACTGCTAAGACTACAATAATAAAATTTGGTTTGCATGCTTCTTTTGTTGAATTGGAATCCGCTAAGAGTGCTCTCAACGAGGTATTGATGATAAAAATTCCATTTTTGCTCTGTTAGATTTACACTTGAAATTTAGCACGCATGTTTATTTTATGGAGTAGAGATCCACTGAAAGTTGCTTTGGTGGAAATCCACTTGATTATTACGTTAAGAGACACGAGAACATTAGGTTAAGTGAGAGAAAAAAATCTTTCTCCTATTTTCGATATAAATAAAAATCAGATATTATAATTTATGTTCTTTTTATATCAAGGGGCGAGAGTGTAACAGTTATAAATATATTTTTCAATACAATCGAATTCTTAATGCTAGATATCAATAATTTATATATATGTAAACAGTATACATATATACAACATCGTGAAATACCCAGTGAAGCGGGTGGGTAACGGCTAGTATATATATATATATATATATATATATATATATATATATATATATATATATATATATATACAACAAATCAACAAATACTGCTTTGATTGACACAAAATTTGGCGGTAAAGTGGCATATATATTTATACATAAAACAAAATCAATAATTATACACAGAAATGAAAACAATATTAAATTTTTGTAAGTTATTAGATAATGTCATACTGGAGACTTAATCAGAATTATATATAAAGTGAAAATAAACAGCATAAAATGAAAAAAAAGGATATAATAGGTTATGTGTGATGTTTTGGGGCTGATTGCGTGTTCCTTGTTTACGCCATATCCTTATACGCTTGTCATCTGGCTCTGGAGCAAATCTTGACTCATCAGTAAACATGGCATTGCCCCAGTCAGACACAGTCCAATTGCCATGTTTCCGGCACCACTTTAATCGTACTCCTCTTGATTGGACGGATAGAGGAACACAAACTCGAGGTACCCGGGCATACAGTCCATTCATATGTAACCTTCGGCGTACAGTAGCTGTAGATATAGCCTTACCAATAAACGCTGTAACTATAGATGTCAGACGTGTGGAGGTCGCTCTGCGATTCCTCTTGGCTACAATAGCAATATATTGATCTTCCGCGGGGGTTATAACCCTTGGGAGACCACCTACGGGCATTCGGACAACTGTCTGTGTGGTTTGGAATTGTTTCCATAAATGTGAAATTACAGAATGATGAACGCCGAAGAAAAGAGCAACAACTGTGATCGACTGTCCTGCTTCAATGCGCCCCACAGTACGCCAACGCTCAGAATCTTCCATTCGTTTTCTGGAAGTCATAGAAACACGTACGTCTTGAAAACAAATTGTACGAAAGTTTTAAACACCTTCTATCAGCACTTACAATCAACTTCAATAACCCTTTATAAAGATGGCTTCTTATAAGACTGCCCTTTTTGCATATTTCTTGACATAAAAGCACGATTGGCTGTTACCTAACATATTTGCATACTTCCATCTACCTCTGCAGCGAACTGCATCCTTTTCAATTCTGATTGGCTTCCGGAAATTAGCATTTTCCTCTCCGTGCTTAACTTTTGGAAGTGAATGTATTTACAGGGACGTCTGAAGGCAGGAGCCAAATGAGCCCGGGGCCAAAGACCTCGACCCCATCTCGTTCTCGACTCACACTTAATATCATAATTCGAATAATTTCAAAGGTCAAATGTTATTTTCAGTTGTATTCTTCGAGAAACTGGGAATTTCAGACGTTATGTCGACTGACTAAATGACTAACTAAATGACTGACTAAATGATTGACTAAATGACTGACAGTCGTCCACATACAGGTCTAGGTCTACCACTATGCATCATTATTACTCATTCAGTCCCAAAGAGGCAGATGGTCGAGCCGGTTTGTGTGATTGTAAGTCTTGCACATTTATTTGTTCCGGGTTATTGTTTGTGCGAGTATTTGACAACGTGTGCTGTGTACTGTCTACTTTTAAGGGTCATAGGTGAGGCCTATATTTGCGTAGGGGTCCAGGGCCTCAAGAAGTCTTAAGACGTCCCTTTATATATATATGCAAATATTTCACTTGACTTAAGACGTTTTATTAGAAGAATGTTTTCTCTGGTTGCAGTCGTTGAAAGGATAAGACTTCTTGGTATTTTAAAATCCACAATTTATCGACTATCCCAAACATAAATGAATAACACGAACAAAAACTATCACAAATCAATACAAGAGACAAAAGCGTTCCTTCTTTCATTCCGGAGATCTCAGCTTTTATAGTTTTCTCAACCGGAAAATTTTAGAATCATAAGATCTTCTGTAATTGATCAAAATACATGGATGATGCCGTATTGCATCGGTTTCTTTTAAAAAACGGGAACATGGCACTTTTTCAGGAGATAAAGTTGTGGCTAACAATATATTTCCCGTAACGCGGGTAAGCCGAAAATTAGCTGGAAATAGTAGAATTAGCAGCGAAGTCTTGGAGGGCTCATGATTATTATGGATTAAATAAAAATCTCCGAGAGAAAATGTAGTAATGAATTATTACATATATAATTAATAATTTTTTTGTATTTCATCTTTCAAGTTTCCAATTTGTAATGGTCCTAGCCCTCCAGGACTTTCGAGTAAATAAATAACTGTTAACTTACCGACCTAACGGGTAACTGTAATGGGTAATTGTAACTTTAACTCTGCAAAATTATATACTCAGCGTTTTTCCAATTATTTCTTATGTAATCATCTCGTACGATATCTGTCCACCAATCACAAGACCCATCTTCGGAAGTCATGTGAATTTTAAGACTTCCGGTCTATGTTTCATATAAAAACCGAGATTCTCTGGAAAATTTATCCGGTCGATACTTGTTTATAATATAACTGTGTTTTCTTGTTTGTAGTCTTTTGTAAATAATCCTTTGTATTGCATCTGTGTGAGTGTGCTGTCCACCGAAATAATAAAATGAAGACATAAACAAGTAATAAAAATTTTTTAACGTCAATTCCTACTTTGTTAGAAAAAGGTACTGGCGCCATCTGTTGCATTTAGTTGTAACTGCGACACAAGCAACGCAGAATAAACTTAAAATTTTAAAAAAATAATAAGTTATTAAATTAATATTTGAAAAAACTGTATTAGCATCAAGAGTCATCCACTACAAGTTTAAAAAAAATTATTTTAACTTCAATGGATGAAAAAAAATGAGTTATTAACGATTGAAAATTTGAACAAGATATATTTGTATATATAAATATATATAAATCATTCACAATTTCACAATCAATTAAAAAATTGAAATTACATGAATCCCATAAACTAAATCCCATTTCAAAATATCAATGGCGAATATAGAAAATAAAATTCCTACGTTTTCAAACAAAATTAACAATTTATAAAATACTCAAGTGAAACCTCGGACTTAGGACTGATAAGTGGGGTTAAACTAGTTTGATGCGCCAATCTATCCCCTATTGCAACTTGTTAAATTGTAACGTGAGGAAAAAATCATTTAATGTTTTGACCCAAGTCGCTAAAAGTGAAACCAATGCCAAAATGGTCGCCAAGTCGCCAAAAATTATGCCAACGTAGCTGTATTTGTAATTCTTTAAATAATTAGTTTTAATCAATTAATTTTTATTAAAATGTCATGTGTGATGTTGTTAAAATCATCCAAAATAATCATGTATATAGAATTTCAGCTCAATTGAGCGTTTTAAAATGTACTTTATTAACGATTGAAAATTTCACCAAGATAATTAAACATATAGAGAGTGAGGGCTAATAGTAGGAATTGAAAAATATCGTCATGTTGTTTCATATACATATTTATATATACTGGTTTGACTAGTTATTCTTAGGTTTATAACTATTTGGATATATATTTTATTTTTGATTTTATATATATATATATATATAAAGAATGAGAAAAGCATTTTTTTTTTGCTCTTTTTAATTCAAAATAAACTTTTTTTTCGAAAGTTTGCATTGTGGTGGGTTTCTTTCCCCCCTTTTTACGACCGAATTACTTAACTATTTGCTTCTTTCTGTTTCTCTTTATGATTGTTAATTGCTCATTAAGTATTCCGTTTGCATCAATGCTTCCTGAAGGTTGATTTAAACATTTATTGAAACTTCATCCTTTCTGCATTAATGTTTGAACAGCCTGACAAAATTTTCAGCTGAATGATTCCCAGCGCACCATTGATTTTTTCCCCTCCTTAATCCATTGTCAAACTACTTACTGGCTCGGAACGAAACAACTTATCTCTCTTTCATTTTGTCCAATTTAATTCTGTTACTACTTTTATCATTCACAATCGAATCATCTTCAAATAAAGATTTGAAATTTCTTACGCTCCAGTGTGAGATTCTGAAAGTCTTAGACTTTTAACTTCTGAAGCACTAGAACTTGATAAAAAGAGAATACATCGTAAAAAGGGAACCCCCTTTCGACTTTCTAAAGCTGCTGAGTACTGGGTTCCAGCCACTTCAGATAACATCGTTCTGCAGAAAAAAAAGGAAAAGTTTAGAAGAGATGTAGAAGAGAAAGTTCCCGATTCTTAAGTGAAACTCCTTATCCGAGGACTCCCGTTCGAAAATATCCTTCCTTTTTACCTTTGAGAGTAACCCCAAGTGGAAGCCTTATCCTAAAATAATGGACACTCTCAAGCCACGACTATACTTTTTGTATCCTTTCTTTCGACGCTAAGAAATTCGGTTTCTTATAGGCTCTTCAAGAAGATTTTTCCCCAATTTTTTGTCATTTAATACCCCGTTATAGAAAAGGAATTATGTTTATGGATAAAAATGAAATAAAATAAAAGATCTTATTAGTCGAAAAATTTGGTACGTTGTACTTTTGGAAATGAACTTATCAAGCAAAGAATTTTTGGTGCTTTTCTACAGACATTTCCGTCACGAACTCGTAACCGGCTTGACGCGAGTTCGAGTCCTTTTGCGACTAAAGACTCACCATGTAAAGGGTGGCTGACAGTAGCGCACACAGAAATTTTTCAAAGGGGGGAGGGGGTCCGGGATCGAAAGTTCACCATTCTTGTATCATGCTCCTTTTGATTTTGTCAATTTTCGGTAACAAAACACTGTAAAAAACTAATTTTTGAATACATAATTAGCATTAATTAATAAAATTAATCATTAATAACAAGTAATTAATTAAATTTTACGTACTATATTCTTAGAATTATAATCAATCGGAAAAAAATCAAGGGCTTTGGGGGGCGGACCCCCAGGACCCCCACCCCTTGTATGCGCCACTGGTGGCTGATGTATATTAAATCTCTTGAAGCCGCCCATCCGGTATAGTGGTTAGTGACGCTGACTGTAAGGCTTTAGGGCCTAAATTCGAATCCCGGAGAAAGCATGGATGTTTGTAAATGTATAGTGCCTTCGTGTCATGGTGGTACTACTCTAAATAGCCGCTGAGCCGCCTGTCCTTTCATGAGGTTGATGAGGGCTGCGGTAGGCATGCCATGAGTTCGAGCCCAGTACCACTAAAAACCCGCCGTGTAGGGCAGCGATGCAGGTTAAATCTGTCTAGAACTGAAATGTCCTCCCGTTGGTGTGATGTGGTGGTTGGGAGAGGGGGTATCAACTCAGGTGTCGTCCACGTCACTTCACGATGGTTCAAAATTACGTGGTCCGTCGCCAAAAACCCTCGTGTAGCTGAACAGTGCGACGTTAATATTCACTTACTCACTCATTCATGAGGTTGATGGAAGGGGAAGGCAGGTGGTGCCTCTGACCTCCCCCCCTTCCAGGGTGTTCTTCGAAATTGGGGTGGTACAGAGCAAAATCGTATTGTCACCTGCATGGTGCTGAATGCTAAGGTTAACGACAGGCGTAAAAATCTAGCCCTAGCTTCGATTAACTTCACGGACATTGATCAGATGTTTCTGACGATAAGGTGGCATAAGCAACAACAACAAATCTCTCGAAGGTCAAAGTCCTCCCGTTGGCATGATGAGGTATTTTGGTGAAGAAGTGCCAGCTCAGGTGTCGCCCTCAACACTTGATCTTTGTTCAAAATTACGAGATCCGTCGCCAATGGCTCTCATGATGTTTTATAATGAGATAATTGTGAAATGATCTCTCTCTATATATATGTAGACATCTCTAACTCCTAGACTCTCTCAAGAGCCTGTTAAACATATTAAATTCATCTTAAAGATATTTTTTTCATATTTTATATGTCAATGAATGATTTAAATGGAAATGAAAATATTGACTCTACCATTAAATTTTGAGGAATTCAAATTGAATTCCTGGTGTTGATTATTAACGTAAATGGAAAAATAAGACAAAATACCTGGTACGTTAAGCCAAAATTATAAGGTTTGTTTGTTTTGTTTTTTATCATCGAAAGAATGAGAAAATAAAGCTATTAACTTTTACTAAACAAGTTTATTTATCGAGATATCCTCATATTATGGCTTAGTTTTTCCGGTTGAAATGCTTTTCTGAATAATATTTATTACCGTTATAAAAAAAGGAATCGTAAGTTGTTATTCAAGGCATATATAATGCGCATATAACCATACTTATATATATAACATAGAAAAAAGGCAATGCTAAATTTCTGAGAGGTATAGCAAAATACTCATAAAAACATGCAATTTAATAAAGTTTGCTTTGTCGAATATGATAATTATATCCTTTATATAAAACCGTATTACTTTATTTGTGGAACTTTATATATTTCTCTCCATTTATTATTTCTTCGGGATAATAGTGATAAAATATTTCAGTTCTGAGTTGTTGTTGTTTTTTTAATAATTTTTTATGGGTTTTATAAACTTCTCAACCTAGAACATACTTGTAGCGGTATCTGCATAAGTCAGTAACGGCCTCTGAGTAAGGGTGATCACTTTTGTCTAGTGGTCTTTTTACTCAGTTACGAACCCGAGCGTCGCGAGTTCAATCCTCCACATACGCAATGTATTTCTTTATTTTGGTAGGTAGAGCTTCAGAAATATAGTTTATTAATATATGAAAAAGTATCATTTTTTTTTATTTGTAAATAAAAATAATCCAATGGAAAACTATAAGGAAGGATGATTCTACTTAAAAAGTAATAACCTTTTATTTAAAACCAATACATCCGTTCTAATTATGGGAAAATATTTTCATATCCTTTTTTCTTTTCAAGCACTTCTAAAAAAATTGTTATCTGCATTTTCTTTATTTTTTCCAGGGGGAATGAAAATAGTTTTCTAAAAAACAGCAAACGTCGCTAAAGCTTTACTGGGTAGCATGCGGAAGTCTACAATGTGCCTAAGCATTTTTATTCGGCATCACCATACAGTGAGAATGCCTTATAAATATAAATGCGCACAGTTTGTAAATAAAATGGCAGAATCTTTTTTCCTTTTGAAGTTCTTGGTGCTCATTCTAAAGATTCGTCCAAAAATAGAACAGAAAAACAGTCACATCCGTTTTTTTCTCTTTTTGTGAATTTAAAAGGGTTTTATTATTCTTAGTTTTCTGCTATCCCACCGAATAATTTACGTTTCGCAACGAAAAATATTTTTGGAAAATTAGCCCATTACTTTTCTGACGCTCAGCATTCGAGAAGGAGTCTCTACGTAGAGAAACTTTTCAACAATAAAATCAGAAACAGAACATTTCCTTTACCATGCACAGAGAAACTTTAGTGTCATTTGCTTTTTATTTATTTCTTTTAAAGAGTCGGTTTTAAAAGCTTGCAATTTCTAGAATAGAAAGTAGGACACACACATATGCACAATGGGAAACACAAAAAAGATTTGCGGCAGACAAGCAAAGAAATGTGTTGGAGTTTTAAAGACTTCTTTATAAACATCTTCTTGAAAGGAACACTTCCTAGATTGGTGTTTATGTATTTCATCCTTTTCTTCATAATTCGTTTCAATCACTTGAATCTGCTTTGAAATTCATATAAGAAATGAAAGTCGTCTTTTGATGCCATGCATATTTAAACTTATATGTCGGAACTTTTCTCAGAGAGCAAAAATAAATGCAAAGGCAGCGTTTTTATATTTTGAATAGAGAATCAGTTTACAGGATATATGAATATCAGCATATATATATAATTTTTTATTATTATATAAGGCTGCATATTTTCTTATGTTCTTCAAAAATATTTTTTTTTTCGAATTTCGAATAGAAATATTCTTTTCGTAATTCTATAACTGATAATGCGATGCATTCTTTTGTGATTGAATAAATGTAATGATGAATATCTTACAGAATGATTGCATTTACGATGTGAAGTAATAAACTTCATAATTTAAACTTAAAAGTTTGATTATCAACTTAATTACTTAAATATTTGTACGTTTTTAAGATATCTTATTTTGGAAAAAAAAAAAAACGTAAAGCTTAAGTAGTTAGATAAAAAAAATTTATGAATTCCTCTAAACCAATGCTAGTTTATCTATTGGTCGCTTGGAGCGAGCGCCCAGGGGCCCGGAAGAGCCTGGAAGGTCCCGGATAAACTAGACTTAACCAGATTTTCCGGCTATAAATTTCGGTCCACCTGTGCCAAGAGGAGGGGGGAATCTTCTGCACCCAGGGCCCGAAATGAGCTTAAATCGGCATTGTTCTAAGTAATTGTTATTCTTATAAAGTATAAACCTTATATAAAAATTAAATGAAAAAGTGCTTGGAAATTCATCTGGAAATGAAAACACTTATTTTTTTCTGTAACATTGAGTGTAAAATGAGTATCGAGAGGTGTAGGCATGCTATGGCACCTATTTATGTGGTCTACATTGCTTGAAATAGCTTTGAGTCTCTATACCAAGAGTGGGCAAATAGAGGCCCGTGGGCCACATGCTCCCGCTTCCCTCGTCAAGAAGGCCAGAGCACCAAATGCAGAGAAAAAGTTTCCAATATTTGAATCGACATATATTTGTAAGAAACGTTTTTCTTGCTTAAAGATCGACAAGAATAAATATAGATACAAATTAACTAACATTAACTTGTAAGGTATGATGAGAATATAAACAAGAAATCTCACTCCTGATTTCAAACAAATTGTAGAAGAAAAGTATGATAGGGTACATCTGACTCATTAAACTTATTCTATGAGTGATTTTTATGGTATAATTTATACCTTTTCTGAGGTGCAAGGTTTACAAATAAATGCAATCCTTTTAAAAAGGGGTGTCCCTCCAATATTCTCCACTTTCACAATGGGGCTCTCGGGCTAAAACTATTGCCCACTCTATCTCTATACGAATAATTCATGTATAAAGAACTTAATTAAATCTCATTCTCATAAAGAAATGAAGCATAATTGAAGTAAAAATACATAAATATCAATCACCATTATAATTTCTTTATAATAAAAAGCATCCAGAATAAAGTCCCCATCCTCACACCGATGTCAATGTTCAAACTTCCTGACTTTAAGCCACGACGCTTTTAACTCGAATTAAACAACTAATGCATACATCTTAATCTTACTTACTCCAAGTAGTTACTCCAATGAGCAATGAATACGTCACCAAACAATGACTCGACGCTAAGCTTGGTTCCTACTACACAGTGTCTTTATGAAACAATGACTCTGGTCAGGTTCCAGTAATGAATCCTTCCATTTCCAGCGACAAAGTTCCTTAACTTACACGGCTTAAGCAACGCCCATAACTCCCGCATTAGAATCTAGTGCAGAGCTTGGAATGACGAGAGTGACTATTAAGGACATCCATGTATAATCGCCATCAAGCATATTTCGGCTATTCTAGAAACTTTGCCCCTAACTCCTAGGGGAGGAGGACCCCTGTAACGGTGATGTGCCGGCAAAAGCCCGTTATTACGATAAAGGAAGAGTTATCCATCTTGCTGAGGGGGGAGGGATGACCAGGGCGGGCCAGTGGAAAGAATAATGCGTTATTAATGAAACATTTGCGTCGTCATGTGTGTGGTTGCGGTCTTCTAGGGGTAGACTGTGTCAACCGAGGAACACATTAAAGCGGAAGGAAGGAAAAAATAGATTAAGGTTGTTCTTTCCCCCTTTTTTACTTTCTTTCTGTTCGTTGTCGGAGATTAGAAAGTTAAGAAAGATGTAATTTTACATTTCCCAGTCAAAGATGTCATTAACGGAAGTAAAATCTCTTCCATGCGTTTTTTCCCTCGCTTCTGCTTTATGATATCTGCCGTAAGTAAGGTGCTATCTGGGCACCTTGAAGATAGCCGCTGATAATGTCTTCACCATCAGGTTTGCTCAGTAAATGAATGGCAATACAGATGCTTCGATTTCCTTTTCTCGGCATACTGCTGTTCTGAACAGTAATTAAGTATGAGGTATGGTATTTTCAAAAGTGTCATTAAATCAATATTTATTAGTTTTGATTTACATAATGCTTGTTTCACTTAATATTAAAGAGCAGGACATGAGCTTGGCACATTTTTTTTTTTTTTTTTATCGAACATGGTTCCTACATTGGTATTATGTTCTGATACATGACCCATACTTTGTCTCTTATATTATAATGCTAACATGATATGTATTTTTCCCGTTGAAATAAAACGCGTATTATAAATAAAAAAATTGTAAGTCAATTCGTACTTAGGCCAACAAAGAAAAATTTATTTTATAGTTTATTTTTTATTAAATAATTACAATTAATATAAATATGTATATACATATGACAGAATCACAATATTTAAGTGGCAATTAATTTTTACTAATTATTTTTAAAGTATCGTATTGTCATCCAAGACAAACGTGTATATAAAATTTCAGTTCAACTGAATGCTTTCCAACGTGAGAGAAAAAAAATCTTGTAAAGTTTTATCCCAAGGCGCTAAAAAAGAAGCCAACGTGACTGTATCTATCTGTGATTTTTTAAATAATTAGTTTCAGTCAATTTAATAATATATGGCCAGAAATGGCCAAAAACCCGAATTAAAAAAAGGGCCGAAGTTCGCTCGAAAAAAGCACTTCGGCACGTGAGCAATTTTAAGGTCTTCGTTTTTCATCAATGTTTTTGTTCGAGGGCTCATTTTTAAGAAAGTTATAAAAAAAAACGCATTTTTTTTTATTAAACTTAGAAAAAATTCAAAATTCGGCTGATTTCCTGAATAAAAAAAAAGCCAAATTTTTTTAAGGAAAGCACCTTGTTTTGTGAGGAATTTCAAGGTCTTCGATTTTCATCAATGTTTTCGTCCATGGGGCCATTTTTAAGAAAGTTATTGAAAAAAAACGCATTTTTTTTCACCGGACTTTGACAGATTTTCAGCCTAACTATTATTATTATAATTATTATGTATAACTACACTTCAAATCACTTTATATGACACACACTTCGCTTCTTCATATCATGTTCCCTCTATGAAAAGAGATTGCAGTCAAAATCTTTCAACAACATTGAAAGAAAGAAAAAATAATAAAACTAGTTTGAAGAGGGAAACGATGCGTGATAACCCGTTACAAGTTGTAAAATTAAAATTGAAAGCATTTATATATAATACTAGTCAGTAGCGCATACAGGAATTTTACAAGGGGGAAGCCAGGGTCGAAAGTCCACTATTCTCGTATCATGCTTCAATACGCCACCGAACATATTTTTTTGATTTTTTTTGACAAAAACATTAAAAAAGTAATTATTGAACGAATAATTAGCATTAATTAATAATTAATAACAAATACTTAATTAAATTTTATGTACCATATACATAGGATTATGATCAATCGAAAAAGGAATTAAGGGTTTTTGGGGGGGGGTCCGGAACTTTGGACCCCACCCCTTTTGTGCACCACTGCTACTTGTCAAAAAGTTCCCGGAATTGTCCCTTACATTCACGCAGGTGTTCGTTTGTGGGAGAATATTTGTTTCAGGGTTTGTCAGCATTAATAAGGAAAACACACAGCCATTTGGTATTAATTTTCTGTTCTGTTGGCGTTAGCTGCAGATTATTTCCGACAAAGCAAATTTTTCATTCGTCGGATTTTGCAATGCCGTTTGGAGCAGCGTGCAAACATCCAATTCAGTGTTATGCTCAAGAAATTACCTTCTGAGACGCTCAAAATGCTGAAGAAAGCATACGGAAACGATTCCAGCTGCAGTGGATTTTTACCTGTTTCCTTGGCTGAAAAGGAAATTGAAGGAAAATCGGGTTTTTTTTGTTGATTCAGATGAGGTGATCCAAAATGCTACGAAGCAACTGAAAGACCTCTCAAAAAATGTATTCCAGGAGTGTTTTGAACAATTATAAAGAATCCTGCAAGAAGTGTATGGATGCAGGAGAGCAGTACTTTGAAGGCCAATAAGATTAAATTATTGTTCTACTTTTTAATAACTTGTAATTGACCGATTCCGGAAACTTTTTGACCCTACCAATCCTTACTAATATTATAAACACGATAGTTTGAGTGGATATTTGGTACTCTTTCACGCAAAAACAACTGAATGGAGAGTTTAATGAAACTTTACAATAATATACCTTATACATCAGAATAACACATTGGCTATAATTTATAAAAATATTGCGTGAAGTGTTCAAAATATAACGATAATTGTCAAGAAAATAGGAAAAAATTCGGCCATCAGTAAAAAAGCCCGCGACAGCATAAATCTATCTTATGTGTGAAGCAAAACTTTGCATTTTCTTTTGTCTACGCCAGGCGTCAGGAAATGCGAAAGCTTGAACAGGCGGAGTGTGAGGCTGATTACAATTTTAACATAAAATAAATACAACAAAAAGTAATATTAGCGTATTACACTTCCAGATATAAATTATTTATACTATTTTAAGCGTTCATTACATAAAATTTGTAACAATGTGTTAATTTTACTGAGCAGATATCAGCTTAGGAAGGTGTGTCCAAAAATCGATACGCAAGAGAGTTACGGAGAGCTATAAAAAAACCCTTTTTATCAGCTATTAGATCTACAGACTTAAAATTTAACAAACAGGTTTTTTTTTTATTCAGCTGAGATATGCAAAAAGCTTTCTTTTGTTTGTTTGTTTAATTTGCAAATCACGTAAAATTAACTCATTAAAAACTTCTTTACCTTTCAATCTGTGTTGTTTAATTTTTCAATTCACCCGTGCGATGAACGGGTATAACAGCTAGTTATCAATATATATGTGTGTGCGTATGAGTGAGCGTGCATGTCTGCATTTGTATTACTTAACATTTTACATAAAAAATACATTTAAAAAAGTTTTCCTGAAATATGATTAAAAAGATTATTTGCATAAAAATCCCATATGTTATTTGAATAATATTTTTTTAATTTTTCGAATGGATGAATTAAATTTTTTTAACGGGTGTTATAGTACACTGCTGGACAATTGCTAAGGACGGACAACACTATCATCCATAGCAACCACAAAATGAAAGGAAGCAAAATGTGGAAAATTAGAAAAGTGCGGGATATTAGTAAGAAGAAGTATGAGTATGCAAATTTTTTTTCCACGTTTGTTCATCACGTGATAGCGTTCATAAGAGCTTTAAAGGTTTTGACGCGTGTGGACAGTTGTTGTTTCAAGTCAAAGTTTTACAGGAAAGATTTAATAGACGAACTTAAAATTTTTGGCATGTCTTCCCGACATCACATAGATGATTTTATGCGTGGCCAAATTATTGGAAAGATCGAAGAAAGGCGAAAAATAACAGATGTTGCCAGGGAGTTCGGCATCGCTCACAGCGTTGTTTCACGGCTGTGGAAGTCATTTAAAACTACTGGAATGTGTAGTAGACGGCCCGGGGGAGGTCGTGTTAGAAGTACGACGCCTGCAGAAGACAGATATATCGTCCTATCAGCAAAAAGGAACAGGCGCACCACAGCTCAGCAGGTGGCAAATCAGTTTCTTGCTGCCTCAATAAAGCAGATCTCCCGAAAAACTGTTGCCAGACGTTTGAGGGGAGGAGGACTATACGCACGCAGATCTGTTGTGTGTGTCCCATTGACCAGACAGCACCGTACTGCCCGTTTGCAATGGTGTCGTGAGCATCACAATTGGACTGAACAGGACTGGGCATGCGTACTATTCTCAGATGAGAGTAGGTTCAGTCTGTCATCGGATTGTAGACGCCAACTGATCTGGCGCGAGAGTGGTAGTGCTTATCGTCCAGAAAATATCCAGGAAAAGGACCGATATCCGACATGCAGTATCATGGTGTGGGCCGGCTTCATGATCAATGGCCGCACGCGCCTACATGTGGTTGCGAATGGGACTATGACGGGCCAACGATACATTGATGAAGTTCTACTTCCTCATGTTCGTCTTTTCCGTGGTGCTGTCGGTGATAAATTTGTTTTTATGGACGACAACGCAACATGTCATCGAACACTCGCTGTTCAGGGTTGTCTAGACAGCGAGGGTATTCAACGTCTCGTATGGCCAGCGCGTTCTCCAGATCTAAACCCCATTGAAAATGTGTGGGATGCTTTGGGGAGGCAAGTTGCTGGTCGAAACTATCATCCGACAAACAAGAACACCCTCATCCGTGCACTCACAGAGGAATGGGATAAATTGCCTCAACAGCTGCTGGATAATGTTGTGCAAAGTATGGTACGACGTGTGGAATGTTGCATCACACTCCACGGTGGACATATCCCGTACTGATACCTTTCTTTAAGGTGCCTGCTGACTTTTAGATGCATTGTTCCATTTCTCCGTACGCAGATCAAATGAACATTTTTTTTTCTTTCAGATGTTTCACAGCTTTTGTACTTTCCAGAACAATAAATATTCTTTATTCCAATGTATGAACAGTGTGGCAACTATATTTTATCCTACTAGGCCTCATGTCTCGCTTAATGTTATGCTACATAGCAATTTGTGATCCGTCCTTAGCAATTGTCCAGCAGTGTATTAGTCGGGAAAACATTCAAAATAAAAATATCTAGCAAATAATATTTAATTTTATTATACTAGTTTAAATCTAACGAAGTCAGAAAAAAGGCCAGAACAGAGGGTCTGGACCAAAAAAATATGTAAATTCCAAAAATTCCTTACAAATAGTAGAAAAAAAATCTTTTGTATAGAATTATTTTTAATACAATTTATCTCTCTCCAAATGTACTATAATATAAATGTATGAACATTTGTATGAAAGTATGTACCAAATAAGACTTAATGCTTTTAGATGTTATATATTCAGTTTGTATGAATATATATTTTTGAAATTTTTATGTCTTGATAAATTCTTTTTTTCAAGGTGTAAAGTATCAAAAAACGAAGTCTTAGCTTGAGGGAAAATTTCAGTTCAAATCGTTGTTTCATTTTGTATTTTATAAACTTTTCACAGCAGCATAATTAAAGGTACGAAAAAGCATACAAAAATGCTAAAAATCCGGATCTTAAGCGTATGGAAATAGGGAAAAGAAAGAGAAAAAACAAATATTTTATCGTGAAAATTCTGTAGAAAAACAAGGAAAAAGTTTTTTGCCCTGCAAGGAATATAGCCCACTAAGCACATTAATCCTGCTGTCTCTGAAAATTCTAGCTAAGATAAAAGATAAACGAAACAGCTATTTCCCGCAACGGTATTTTTGTGACCCTAACTTCTATAAAAATAAGATAATTCTTTTATATATGCATATTGTTTATTGCAATGAATACTGTAATTTTTAAAAAATTCTAAAACTGCATGTAAATGCATGCGAATATAAATCTAACATACATTGGGATGCAACTAACAATAGAAGTATAGTTAAATTAATTATATAATACATTGTGCAGTACCAGTAGCGCGCACACAGGAATTTTTCAAGGGGGAGGATCTGGGGTTGAAATTTCACCATTCTTGTATCATGCTCCTTTTGATTTTGTCGATTTTCGGGAACAAAACACAGTAAAAACTAATTTTTAAATAAATAATTAGCAGTAATTAATAAAATTAATCATTGATAACAAGTAATTAATTAAATTTTACGTACTATATACTTAGAATTATGATCAATCGAAAAAAAATCAAGGGCTTTGGGGGGCAGACCCCCAGGTTTCCCCCCTTATGTGCGCCACTGTGCAGTACTAATATATTTATAAGGCTACTATATTAGTGTAAATGTGTATTTTATATTTTATTATGTTAGAATGTATTTTGTTTATTTGCTTTCAGTAAATTAATAATTTTTGCTTAAATTATCTTTTGTTTTCGACTTTTCAACATGCTCGTGGCCCACAGTTTAAGAAATGTTGATTTTGAATGATATTTAAAATATGCCTTAATGTAAAACGTCAGGAAAAAGGTACTAAAAAAAGAAATTACAAACGAAAAATCCGTTTAAGAATCAAACATTAAAGAGGACAAAGTCATTTGTAACAAAGAGACGTCCCATGCACAAGTAACACCCATCTCTTCAATCACAGACAAGTCTGGGACCCCAAACACAACAAATCTCGCCTTTTTATCTCTTCGTTGGAGGGGAACACGAAAGCTTAAAAGGGAGATAAGTAAGAAGGGGGCGCCCAATTTCTCAGCACTACTTCTACAACGTTATCCATCCGCTTGTGCATCAAACCCCAGTCTCCTCCTGGATTATCGTGCACCATTCATTGTAAAGATAGTTGTGGAATTCCTTTACTTTGGCATCGCTGTTACCCAGGTCAAATGGACGGAGTAAGAGGGGAGGGTGGAAGGTAAAAAAGTCAACCCCGTCAGGCTCTTTTATTAAAGTTGTCTTCTCTAAAAAGCAGGAATAGAAGATTTATTACGGGTTATGTCCTTGAGCCTACCTCCCTTGCCTTTAAGAGACTCTCATAAAAATCTTTTCTTGAATTTGTGCGTTTCTTAATATTCGCCTTCCCACTGCTTTTAATAGTGGGAAAGGTTTTATAAATAGGGCCACTCGTTATGATGCTTTTTTCGGTGGAAATTTTATTATCGTTTGAGTTGTGTAGAGTGAAAGGTGAATTATTTTTTATGACCTAATGAGAGATGACTGCTACTGGAGAAAGGTTCTAAAAAACGAGTTAAAAATATTATTTTTATTCTCTGAAAAGTGTCTTTTAAAGAGATTTAAATATAAGGGAAGAATTTCAAAAAATGTATTGGTGTTATGATACAATCTAAGGGCTTTTATCTTTTTACTCTGAAAATACTGTCTGAGATGAATACATATACCAGCTGTTAAGTTAAGGTATCCGACTACGTTCGGAACCGTGATTTTAAAAAAGCGCATAAATGGATAATTTTCATGATATTTAGTGTCACTCAGATTTGAATAAATGCATAAAATTGTTTTAAGGACATTTTTTTTTCGACAAAAAAAATTTATTTAAATACAATATTTTGGCAAAAAATTAACTTAGAGTAATCTTTTTTCTAAATGTTCTCCTTTTGTGAAAAATGGTTTTATTATAATAATATTTTGCCTGTATATAGCTCAGACCTCTATACAGAGGCTCAACTAGAATTTTTGAAAAATTTCAAAATTATTTTCAAAGTTACCACCAATTGAAATAATTATTCGCGTTTTTTTCTTAAAATTGCTCCCCTCTGTTGTCGTAAAATATGTATAAACCCACTTCGAAGTTATATATTTCAAAAATTCTAGTTGCGCCTCTGAACAGTGGTCTGAGCTATATACAGGCAAAATATTATTATAATAGAAGCATTTTTCACAAAAGGAGAACATTTGGAAAAAAGATTATTCTAAGTTAATTTTTTGCCAAAATATTGTATTTAAATAAATTTTTTTGGTCAAAATGTCCATAAAACAATTTTATGCATGTATTCTAATCTGAGTGACACTAAATATCATGAAAATTATCCATTTATGCGCTTTTTGAAAATCACGGTTCCGAACGTGGTCCTTAGGTGATTTGTGTATTTCAAAATAGTGATTTTTCTATTTTTTTATATAACAATACGGAGTCTCCAAAAATTTAATTTACCTGAACACTGAAAAATAAATTGTAATGATTTTCAGATTAAGGAAAAACAGTATTTTGGGAAACAGGCGTTGTCAAATAGTAATATTATAATTTTCTTCTTAATTTAATTCAAATCTATTTAATCGGAGTGCAATACTATTTGACTAAAAAACTACCTTTTAAATTCAATGAAAAATTTTTTAAATTTCTTTTTCTTCTCTTTTTCAATTTCTTTTTCTTTTTTATTCCTTATTGATGATAAATGTTGCAACATATTTTTTATTAATTATTATGGAACCCATAAAAGAATTGGTCAAGAATCGTCTCACGTAGATTTTCTCTTTTTAAACAAGATTTCGGAGATTTTCTTAGACAAATATGAAATCGCTTTATAGTAAAGAATTGTAGCTTAAAAAATGTGGATTTTTATTTTTCTCTAAGAACTTTGATAAAGGAATCTTAACCTTATTGTTACTAGCAATATATATATATATATATATATATATATATATATATATATATATATATATATACAGCATTTCTGACGTCTTCAGGTGAGTTTATGAGATTCTTATGTAATTGTGATATTGTGAAAATATATTTGTCTTAGTCTGAAACTAAATTCTCTTGTACGTCTTAGACATCCAATTCCAAATAAAAATTCCGCTTTTTTGTTTTGAAAAAGAAGGGAGCAACTCTACTTTGAAATTCCAGGGGAGATGGAGTGCAAAGAACTTTTTTGGCGATGTTTGATATTTTTTCATTAAAGATTTTTAACTTTTTTGTGCTCCAGAGATTTTCATGTCTGCCAGATGGATCCTCAACTTTTTATGCATTTGTATCATAGGGTGAATTGTGGTTATGTGGAGAAAACATGTTATTATTATTCGAAACATACTGATATGGAAAAGATGTTCTATAGCAGGGGTCGGCACCCCATGTAACACGTGGCATAATTCTCTGTCGCACCCTGCACTACTCTACAAATTTGTCAATTTTTGAATGGATTGAAGTTGATAAATTTGTAATGAGCCTTATTTGACAAACATCTTCAGAATTATGGACATTTACGGAATCACGAAAAAACCCGAAAGATTATCTTCAAGATAAATTTGCAACTGTTTTGTCAATTATTGAATGTCATTACTGGAGAGATTTAATTGTTTGGAGAGAGGAAATCGTATATATTCTGCTTTCCACTTTTTTTGGTTCTACATATCTCAGTAAAAATTCTTTCTTCATATCGAAAATATTTCGAGTCCGTAAAGAAATTGTTTGACAACTAAATACTCAGAATGCATCAAATTGAAATTCACATATTATACCTCTGATTTTGCGTTATGGAGGTACAGCGGTGCAAGCACTAGGTTCGCATTAAAATTTTTGTTTAACTTTTTATTTAAGTATAATGAAGGGAAATGCTTATATTTTATGTTGTCTATTTCTTAATTTAAGACATTTTTTTAAAAAAAATGCATATTATACGTACAATTTTATTTATTTTTTAAAAAATTTTTATTGAAGAAATAGCTATATTTTATGCTGTTTATTTATATTTAAAGAAATACCTTTAAATGATGCAGAATTAATGCATAATAAAACTGCAAATCTATATTATTAACCACTATTCTTTAACTCTGCATACATTATCGTAGGAATCAAATTGTTTCAAAATTGTCCAACTGCATGGCACGCTGAATCCTATTGGTAAATTGGTTTGGCACGTCACCGCTAAAAGGTTACCAAACCCAGTTCTATAGTATGTTGCAAAGTTGTTATTCATAAATAAAAATGTAAAGGATATTTTCGATACAGAATCTCCTGAATTCAATGGAATATTTCTAAGGACTTATCATTAAGAATTCTTGTATGCAAAAACAAACTTTCAATACGGATAAATTTTTCGCGAAAATTTACCGCCAAGCAATAAATATTAAAAATACTTTCATTCACCATAATATAAAGTTGTTATTGAATATTAGACAGCTTGTATTATCTTGTTATTTTAAAGGAACATATGAATATAAACTCTTATGTGAATGAATTTTTATCAGTTATATAATTTTCATTTTAAACGACAATTCAGACTTATATTCACAAACATCAAATTAAGATAAGGTTTAACCTTTAAAAATGTATTATTTAAGTACTTTCTAAAGTACCACTTAGTGGTTGCATTTTAACACTTTATCATACATAACCACGAGTTGTAAATGGAAATTCATCGGGGGCAATAAAGTCTTATGGAAATTAGCTCTCAGTACTTGTGTGGAGCTTGTGTCTTCATTTACGTAATTATTTTCCACACAAGTTTTATATATATACCGCAATCGTCCCCATAAGCGCCACTTTCAACATTTCAACAGAAGCAACAGTAAGGAAAATAATGACTCCACTGTTCTTTAATCTTAACGCACTAAGTCATCGGGCGAGTGATGATTTTCCTGACAAATGATTTGACTCACGCATAAATGTCATTATCGAGTTCTCTAATTGCTCAACTAATTTAGTGAAATTATTTAATTCATTATTACACAGTTATGGGCGTTGGAAAATCTAGGGGATCATTCTTCTGTGTTGTTCAGAATTACTTATTCATACAACAGTAGGGGGGTTGCCCAGTGGAAACAAAATGCTACAAAATAGATAAAACTAATGGTGAGGGGGGTAAAAAAATCTTCCTCATTATCATGAAAAAGGACGGTAAAAAATGATACCCATACATACCCGCACAAAAATAATTACGCCGTTTTGGGGTAATTAACTTTCATGTCCACGCCAAAAATATAAATTAAGTGACATTGTAAAAATAAAAATTGGTTAACAAATACAAAGATTGGAATATGAAAACAAAATAAGCTTCATTATTTAGGTCGACGGTTGGGTTTTCACATATTTTATTACGTAATATATCAATAATTGATTTTCATTTAGGATCTCCCAAATATGTCCAATTTCCAACCATTAATAAGAGACTGTCAGGCCATCAATTTTATACTAATTACAAAATAACAATTTTATACTAATTACAAAATAACCCAATTTCTCACTGGTCATGGTAACTGAAAAAGCTACTTGAACAAATTTAATTTTGTTTAGTCATCTTCCTGTGGTTGTAATATTGGAGGCGAGGAAAATGTAGAACACATGTGCTTCTTCTATGTTCCAAGTATGTCATACAGAGAAAGATCAGAGAGACTTAATATAAATTGGCCTCCAAATTTTCACCAATTGCTTTCCACCAGAAATGATTTTAAAATGTTCTGTGAATTTATTGTAAATATTTGAAATCCTTTACAACCTCAAATTTTTTTCCCCTTCTTTCCTTTATAATGTGTGATTAATACTTATTTCTGTGAGCCCGTGTGATACTTTGTGGTTCACAGGGATTTTATAATTGTTTTCAATAAAAAAAAATATGTCCAATGATATGATATGATTTGAATAGCCTTGATTTTTTTAGTTCAGAAAAACACCCACTTGTCCTTGTAAGAACTTGTACTTGACACCCAGAGGACTTGGGCTTAATTTGAGAATTTTATTGTCGATGTCGTTTTCCAAATTTGTCACTGGTCGGAATTTTAATTTTACCCTATCAATTGTACGGTGGGTAATTCAGGCAGCGTAAATGCAGATGTACAAAATAATCAAATTTCTTTCTCTTATTGAAAAAATTATTCTACATTTAAACTACCATACTTAATTAAATTATAGTTTTTTGTTTGATCAAATATGACCGAAATTAATTAAGGTTTAGTATTATATTTGTGTTTCAGAACATACATTACATTTGTCGGTTTTTTTGAAAATATTAATTGATAGGATAGGTTTTAACCAGTTTTGAAAGCTAACCAACTTCCAACTTTTCTGTTTATAATGTTGTACGGAATCCTTTGAAACATAACGAGTAGAGGTTCTAAATACACATTTTAAATACAAAGGTAACGTAAGGATGTATTAAAAAATACTTAGATCATGAATTAATGAACAATTAACAAGTAATTGTCAGATTCAATGATCCAAAAAAGAGAGATTTAAAACTAGAAAAATGCAGGCCAAAATTTACTAAGATAATTATAAACTACCGTAAAATCCGGTATATGACGCGTGCTTTTAACACCAAAAATAAAGGTGCGCGTTATACGCCGAGTCTAAAAATACGAGTTTTAAAAATAACAAAGAAAGAAAAGAAAAAGATGATGAGCAAAGAAAAAATGAGACTTCTATTTACTAGATCGAAATACTATTTCATTAAAAGAAATGAAATTAACGGTTCATGTTACGAACTTAAACGGTTGTAGTTCTAAAGGGTGTTTTTTAGAGGTATAGAACTTTAAATTGCAATAAAACAACGATGTATTATTCGATTGACATGAATTTTTTTTATTCGAAAGACAATCTTGTGGCATTACATTTTAAATATGATTTCTGGCATAGAACTGCCACGGCTGGCTCGGATGTAGTCCAATCTGGACGTCCAATTTTCGATGACTTTTTCCAACATTTGTGGCCGTATATCGGCAATAACACGGCTAATGTTGTCTTCCAAATGGTCAAGCGTTTGTGGCTTATCCGCATAGACCAATGACTTAACATAGCCCCACAGAAAATAGTCTAGCGGTGTTAAATCACAAGATCTTGAAGGCCAATTCACAGGTCCAAAACGTGAAATTAGGCTGTCACTAAACGTGTCTTTCAATAAATCGATTGTGTGACATGTTGCGCCGTCTTGTTGGAACCACAGCTCCTGGACATCATGATTGTTCAATTCAGGAATGAAAATGTTAGTAATCATGGCTCTATACCGATCACCATTGACTGTAACGTTGTGGCCTTCATCCTTTTTGAAGAAGGATTCCACCAGCCCATAAAGCGCACCAAACAGTCAGTTTTTCTGGATGTAACGGTGTTTCGACATACACTTGTGGATTAGCTTCACTCCAAATGCGGCAGTTTTGTTTGTTGACGTAGCCATTCGACCAGAAGTGCGCTTCATCGCTAAACAAAATTCGCTTATGAAAATCGGGAACAACGGCAATCTCGGTTTGGGCCCATTCGACGAATCTACGCCTTGCTTGATGATCGTTTTGATGAATTGCCAAACCAAACTGAGAATAAATCACTTGACAGCTGTTAAATCGGTCACCATCTTGGAAAGTAATGCCAACTTAAACTTCTATACCTGGAAAAAAACACTCTTTAGAAGTATACTATTTTTTCTAAAGTCTGGATTAATACTTCGAATAAATTATTTCAAAACATAACATACAAATGGTACATTTCAAAAAAAAAAAAAAAAAAAGGCGCGGTGCGTGTCATACGGTGAATATACGTAAAAATTAAAAAATTGCAGCTTGAAAGTGTAAATGCGCATTATACGGCGGTGCGTGTTATACGCCGGATTTTACGGTAATTGTATTTAGTTAAAAACTAAAATAATAGGAGTAACATTAAGAACATTTTTGCAAGTTTTTAAATATTAAAGGTTTTAAAAATTATTGAAATATATTATTTTTAAGAGCAACAGAGAGAGAGTATCACCATCTATGAATTGAGTGAAAACGTAATTAAATATAGATAATGCATGGAAGTTAGAAAAACAACATATTCATTGGAAAAAAATAGTCCTTTCCATTAAAATAATTTTTTGCAACTATTATAAAAAAAAATCATCGAGCTGCATTTCAAGTACCAAAAACTGTCCTAAAACTTTTATTCTTTTTACATGGATAAAAATCCTGAAATTGATTTTTCATGTAAATTAAAACGATACTATTAACAGCAGTTTCTCTAAAACTATTCACTGGAGGAAAAGAAATAACGCCCACATTCAAAAGGGTTTTTCAAGTTTTCCTCAGATGCAATTTAACCGGAATATAAATTGAGATGTTCGCCATCGCTTCAATATCTTCTCACCCCCCATATATAACATACCCCATTCCAAAGGCCAATCGCATGACAGATCCCCTATAAGAATTCACGTGTCGTAGTATCCAACACCCGACAACCGAGCACAACTTTAACTTTTATTTCGACAGAAAACAAAAGCACGAGCAACGGGATAAAAAGAGAAAAAAGTTATGAGAAGAGAAAAAGATAAAGCTCCTGCTTATCCCTGGGGGGATGCGGCGACATTCCGGGATAAAAAAGATAAAAAAAAAAGCGGGGGAAACAGAAAAAGTTTCGGTTTAAAATGCTCGCGCATCTCACAGTCCCAGCTCGTTTCCTTCGCACTTGTCAGGTGATGAAAAGGGACAAGGATGTAGTAAGGAATGTTCGCCGGATTCGAGACCCAATTTATAGAGCTGGAGAACTTGCAGTGAAAACCCTGCAGTGAATTTTAAATTGAGGAGAAAAGGAAGCGGAGGGAAAAAAAATGTAGAAGAGGTGGATGAAAAAAAAATACTTTGCAAGTTCTGGACTATTTGCCTGTCTCAAATCAAACAGGAAGTTTTATTTATTTATCTGGGATTTTATTTGTTTATTTTTGTTTTATTTTGTAGGTGGTCGTCGAGAGAAAAGGTCTAGTGATCGAATAGATTTTGTTTATTTGTTTATGATTATTTCATTTTGGGGTTCTATATCTTCGCCCTTGAGAGCTCCATGTTTTGTTTGCTTTCCAAATGCGTCTGTGATGCAGGATATTTCAATCTTAGAAAGAGTAGATATATATACAGAATGCAATAAAATATGAAGCCGTGTTAGCCGTAATGAAGGTAATACTTCCATCAATGATGTCATGATAAGAAATGCCTAGTTCAATAGCTCATTTTACAAATGGAATGCAAAAAATAAAATATTTATTACTAAGTATTTTACTACTAATAAGAATTTTTAAATTTCACCAAAATGAACACACGTATATCTTTGAGAAAAAAATATGAGTGCTAAAAACAAAAGCTTCTTTTCTCTCATAAGATATTTTAATTAAAATTTTTTATGTATAAAATCCTGAAGATTTTCAATATTATTAAAATTCTAGTTCGACTTAAAACTTAATAAGAATATTTTTTTAAAAGAATACATAAAGTTTTGAAAGATATTTTTATTGCAAATGTCTAGACTATTGTAATGAGCTATTTATTTAATGAAAATTATATATTTAAATAAATTGCTTTTTTATTCGTTATAAAATAAAACTTCTGGCTACAAGAAATAGTTTCTGAACTTCATAGGCAATTATCTATTTCTCCAACCTGACTTAACAGAAAAACGTTACATATATTTGCATTTTTTTCTCTTTAACTCATGTCACGATAAGCTGTTTCCCCATTGGTCTAGCATCCAATTTAATTCCCACTCCAATTGGACGATAGAAAGTTCAATCAGGAAATATCTTTCTAATAGATTAAATTTTAAATCTTAACATTTTATTAAAAGTTTACAAAAATAACTTGATTATTTTTAACTCTAATGCCATTTCTAATAAATACACACATTTTTCTTTTTAACTTAAAATTATTTATAGCTCTAAATCAATTATGGGCTAAGTAATTTTTTCATGTCATCTCAGTAAACCCAGGTAGAGGAGGAGATCAGGGCCAAGACCCACATACCCCAAGCTACATTTTCTCTATCTCAAAAAAACCTTAATTCGTACATAAATAATTAATAATTGCATTCTTTACATTATTAATAAAGCGACTAGCATTCATACTTATTTTTTAAAACTAAATATCTAGAGCCCAAAGCAATTGTGTGTGTGCTTGAATTTTAAATTTCGATTAAGATATTGAAAAGAATTACGAAAACTTTTTTCAGTTACATTTTAAGCTCTTCCGACAGTTCCCTTATGAATAAGATATTATATCACCATAACATTATTCATCGATTTATTATACAGTGGATTTTATTCCACCTTTAATACGCCATTTATAATGTAGGAAACATTCTTTTGATCAAACGCCTCAAGACATGTTGACACCAAACCCTTTAATTATATAATTCGGAGTAGATAATAAGACATAAAAATGGACTCTTACCTACCTTTTACCGATATAATGATGGAAAGTAGTTTGACAAGTGCGGGCTAATACTATACGAATGGAAGTCAAATATGACTCAAATGAGGTATTAAGTCTACGCAAACATTCCTTTCGGGAATATATAACGGCTGCTTTTTTTATTACTTGACAGTAATCAATAGGATTGCTAATGGAACTTGACAGACTAAATGTATTTTTTACCGTCCAGTGATTTCTTTGATTTTGAAGGGTTACTTCAGGGGCTTTCTTTTATCTGCGAAGAACTCTGCTTAAGTTTTTGAAGTATTGATTGAGATTTTTCAAACAGAGTACCAAATTTAAAGGCAAGCTAAGTGATCATTTAAATTTTGAATTAGTGTGTCTGAATCTTTATGTAGTTCGCGGATAACTATGTCGTTGATGTAGATACAGACAGTTTTGTCACTTTTTAGAATATCATTTACATAAATATTGAATAACAATGGGCCCAATAATGACCCCTACGGAATTCCTGCATTTGGAGTCTCTTAATGTGTTATAGTTCTCTCTTTCTTATTTGATACAGTTAAACTAAAATCAAATACATATGCTTTTCTAAAATTTATACGAAATGATTATATTTATGTACTAAAATGTTTGAGAAGTATTATTTTTTAATTTCAATACATTTACTTTTATTAGTGGCATTTATGAATTTTTTCTAAACGTTCTATATTATAAATACGCTAAATTCATACTATTTGAAATATGTATTATTCAACATATTTTTTTCAATTTCACAGGAGAAATTGTTTCAAACTTAAATGCAGTTTACCGATTACTAATCCATGAGTTTCATTTTTTTAATGAAAAATAGAGTTGTTTTTTAATTCATCTTGTTAAGAATTGGGGGGGGGGATATAGAAAACTAAATTTTACTTTAACAGTATGAAGCAAAATTTCTTAAGCGTATATATCTCAATATATGCTTTCTGGTTACTATTTTCTTAGAAATTTGACATTTTACATGCAAATATATAAAGCATCTAAAATGTACAACAATTACTGAGAATTTACAAGAGCTAAAAGTAGCGAATTGTGACTTCATTCATAAAAAAAGTGAAGAATTAATGTATTTTCTGCTTGAAATAGAATTAGTTTACCACATACAAATAGAAAGGTTAAATAAAAAGGAGAGAGAGAGAGAGAGAGAAAATATTCAATTTAATGTAACAAAAAAATGCTATGAGTAAGCTTTAAATCAAATATACTATGCGGTAAAGGGTTAATGGGAATTCTAAAAAAAATTCTCCTTATACACTTTTTTTTAATCCTTTCGCTTCCCCATTCGCCAACTGTTTTCATTCATAACTCCCACAGTCCATTATTTTTGTATTTTATTTAAATTTAATATCCTTTATCTATTTTGCGCAGTTATCCTTTTTCCACACTTCACCATGCGAGCACTTATCTTAACCTAAAAGGGGAACTGAGTTCGAAAAAAAAATAATAATGATAAATAAAACTGCAGACGATCCTCCGAAGTTTAATAACCTCGAAAACTTTTCCCCTCCATCGGAAAATCGATTGTTCAAAGCACTCAATCGATTATTAAAAATTACTTTAAAGCCGCAATTGAATGTAAATGTCCCTTTTTATTTTCTAGCCTGCTTTGAACAAAAGGGGTAATCTTTTACGCAACGGACTTTTTCCACTCTCCTTCATTCTTCTTCTTTTGTTTTTACATATTTATTTTTTAACCGATTTCGGATTTTTGCATCTATCGGCCGGTTAACCATCGAACTACAGCATTAACTTCAGAAAATTTAGTGAAATTAAACAACTGAAAAAGACTCGGGTGTAAAATAGGTGATCACTTCTCCTTTAATGCTCTCATTTTCGCTTTAATTGTGTGGACTTCTTTTAATCAAGTGGGCTTCTCTTTAACGGGTTTACCAGATTTTTTTTGTTCTATTTTTATTTACGCTTTCATTCCAAACTATCCTTATCCCGCCTATTCTCCTAACGGACAATTCCTTTCTTTTAAAAGGCGAGAGAGAGAGGCAGGTGTTTCACTTATTAGGATTCCTCTTCAATCTAATGCTTTATGTTTAAGAGCAAAGAACAGCTTAATTCCCGCCTTGGGAAGTTCTCTTCCTTTTTTGTTCTTTTTTCAAACTGCTGGGAAAATTAAATTTAAACCTTTTATCTTACATTAGCGAATTGATCTTTACTGTTCTTGAGTGCAATGAACCGTTTTGTACGCTATTCATCTTCATTTGTTTTTATTTTATTCCATTTTGTGTATGTTTTTTTTTATTATTTTTATTTTGCTAGGGTACACATCAGCTTTGTTGATGTGTTTTATGCGAGCCGTCGTGGTATTTTACGTTTCGGTTGAGATAGCATTTAATAAAAAAAAAACAATCCTCTTGTGAGAAGTCCTTTATCTAAATAAACGATATCAAATTCCAAGAAAAATCTTTCGAAACGACGGTAAGTTTTGGAATAGAAAGGCCCTTGATTAGTTTATGTCTCAAAGACAGGAAATTATTAGATTATTGTGATTTCAATTCGGTTGATTCTTTTTTGAAGGAGAATAGTATTAAAAATAAACAAGTAATCTTCTTTTTTTGAGAAAATGTATCTCAACATTTAATTTTTCCCCTTAATTTCGAATTTGTTTCATTGTTATTTGTTTCCAGCATTTTTCTGCGATGAAATTCACTTCAAATATTAATGGAACATAAAAAATATGTATAGGCATAAATTTATCTATAGACATCATCTTCAAATGTGTTTTTCATTTCTTCAAATGTGTTTTTCATTTTTTCAAAGTCAGTTTTATTTTCAGTATCTTTCTTCTGTTTTCAAAATTCCTCCGAAATTAAGTTGCGTAGGTGCTACGTTTTTTATAACATCTGCCTATACCGAAAATCTTATTTTTTTTTCATTCTAGTTTTTTCTAATAAAAAATCATAACAATTTTTTAACCTGAGGTGTATATAAGGATGGGGTTTGAGGCCACTTACAGACTAACACATTTCCTATTTTTACCATAAAGGTTATGTCTCGGAGTTTTCATCTGCGTTTTTATAAAAAATGTAACCCATATACCCCATTTATAAAAGAATTCTGTGTATGCCATTGATTTAAGCTCAAATAAAGATATGCTCTTGTAAACAATGTACCTTAAATCACATTTGCTTTTTAGTTAGAACAAATTTCAGTTCTTTTATCCACACACATATAGATACATGTATATACATGCTTGTAAAAATATGGATGTTGCAGTATTATCTATATATATATAAGACGCATTTGTTGTCTGTTTGTCTGTTCCCTCATAACTCAAGATCCAGACAACCAAATAACGAGAAATTTGGTACACGTGCACAAAATTACACGAGGAAGGTTCTTAAATAGGTTTGGCGTTCCTAATTCTTTCCGAATTTCTTAAAATTTAATTTTTAAGTGATTTTCCAGTGTTATGACGTCATATCATGTCACGTTTCTCAGTAAGTGGACAATTTATACTTTACATGCAGTTTTTCAAGATTATTACATAATTTTACTGTAGCTATGTTAATCGGTTGGAATATTTATTCAATTTTTCTATTCTTTGATATTTAATTAGGATTATTTTTCGAGTAAATCATTTTTTTAAGGTTCAACTAAAATTTTGTTTTGTTGTTTTGGCAACATTTAGGTATTATCGCGGGATGTTTATGTGTGTGATTTTGCTTAAAAATTACAACTTACAATTTCAGTATTTTTTCGGAGAATTTATTTCTTTAGAATGCGAAGGTTATAATTTCGACAAACTAAAACTTCTTATTGATAATGGTATTTCAGTTCTTATTACTGTGATTAACATAAGTATAGTATTTCCGTTTTCGTTATCTGTTTTATAAAGTATGAAATTAATAATATTTTGCAATTTTATGTGTCTTTATTTTAACCTTTTAGGGTATACTATTGGCTTCAGTGTATAAAATTGCCTTGCAGAAAATCAAACTTGGGTAATTATACTTCCCAAGAGAAAGCAGTGTTGATAGTAATTACATATCAAACTGGAATAGGCATCAGAGAATGAGCAAAACAGACAAATGGCTTAAATACCTGTTGAGGAAGCAGGTAGCTGTAAGATAAATTATTTTTGGTACTTTTGTACTATCCTAACAATCGCCAACGTTCAAAATAACTTGCGAAGTTGGCAACCCCGATTTCGCATGTCATATATATGCTGAATTGTGAGTCATGTGCTTCGTTTCTTATAATGTCCCCAATAGGTTGCGGTTATATGTAAGTACCTTACTTTTTCAAATTATGCTTTTTCATTGATAAAGTTAGTTCAGTTCTTTTTATGTCAGTTAATGTTAGTATTGTACTTCATTTTTCAATTTATTTTTATTATCGGGATATATATAATTCGGATAATTTTTTTTATTTATTACTTACGTATTATTGCACAGTCGCCAACGTGCAAGACAACTCGCCACTTTGGAAATCCCAACTTTGTATGCGTTAAATTGGCAAACATGTGCTTCATTTTGTATAATGTCACCAATAGGTTGCGATAATACATAATTACCTTTAATTCTGTTCATTACTATAACATAAGACTGGCCACAACACTAATTTGGCGTGATTTTAAAATCATGCCAAAAATGAGTAGCCTACCAATATGAAATTATTATGAGTATTATCTTAGCCTGTTTTATCTTTCCCTCCACTAATCCTTAATTAATTCAATAATTAATTAAGTATAATTTTTGTTTTGTTTTTTATATTTTAGTACTTACATTTTTTTTTGGCGATTATGTACTGCGACACATTGCGATGTCTTTGGCAAAACTAATCAGTGGTATTTTCCTTAAATATGTTTTTTATCTGTTTTTGACAATTTTTAAAATTTTGTTTGATGTCTGTCTGAAAGGCAAATAGCAAACTAAATATTTTACAGTATATACATTATGTTTGTACGAAAATGTTTATACTGATTTAATCAAAATATTGAGCCTTCTTTTATTTTTGATATCTTTTTAAGATTTAATTTTATGTTATAACTAGCTATACCTAGCTAAATGTTGCTGTTGCTCAGTCAGCTTTAAAAGACTGGTACACCATAAAATATGCCATGAAGCTTACAAAAGTAATACACAAGAATTCAAACAAATCTATATCTATATCTATATATACATATGACGCATTTGTTTGTCTGTTTCCTTATAACTCAAGATCCAGACAACCAAATAACGTGAAATTTGGTACACATTCACAAAATTACATGGGGAAGGTTCTTAAACAGGTTTCGTTCCATCCCAACCTCACTCTGGCCTCCTCCAGCCAAAATGAGTGCTCCATGCGCATGTTCTGAGCCATGGGTTCATTTTAGAGAAAACTTTACTAAACAAAAGCGGTAAGTAATTTGCAATACTTCTTTGTTATATTTACTTTACTGCAAGCAAATACTGCAACAAATATCACATTACTTACTACATTCCATTCCATTCCATTCCTTCATTCATAGGAATGCATTGTCATTTTTTGCTACAGTCATGCCTATGAGAAAAAGAGGGAGAGTATAGACTTGCAGACACCATGCTTTTCTCATGGGCAATTGTATGTGGCCTGCTGCTCTAAAGTGGGCAGAGTGGAAAATTTTTTTGTACACACTCCATATGGAACTGCCAAAAATGTTGTCTATCACATTGCTTTAAGATAAATGTACCCTTTTATTGCATGCAAATAAACAGTTTTGTAAGCTTCTACAGAAAACCTTATTTTAAACCCGGGCAAAGCCGGGTACTTGCAGCTAGTTAACAATACTGATTTAGGCCCCATAATTTATAATGAAAGAAGGGGTTTTACCAGTTCTGAAGCGAGCCAAACTTCCCCTATCTATAGATACTACTGAGGGTAATCATGTTGAAAATAATTGATAGAAGTTTTAAATCGATTATATAAGAAAAAAGTAACTTACTTAAAGTTGCATTAAAAAATGCGCAAACCACGATGAATCTGCTATACAATAAACAAGTTATTGCCAGATTCTGGATCCGAATACAGACTCAAAGCTATAATTTTACTTGCCGAGTTGTATCATAGCAATAAGTATAAAATTATTTGTACTAAGATAATTATAGAGTAATGTATTAAGTTGTGAATACTACTATTATATGAGTAACTCGAGAAACATTATGCATTTGTCTACAATATTATACTATGGTTAAAAATAAATGTTTAGGAATATGTTATGTATAAAAGTTATTGCTACGCCCTCAATGAATTGACTATGTGGGTAGCTAAAATTATGTCTAACTTGGAAACACAATAATAATATAATTACAATATATTTTTAATGACATTATTAATCTTCAAAAAAGAATTAATTACAAACAATTTAGAATTTTTCAATACATATAACAAATCAAAATTAACTGGGTATTTTTTCACCTAAACTGTATTCAAAACGATTTTTATAATTTTTAAAAAAATTCCGAATGTTTCGAAACTTGAAATTTGTTTCGTTGTATGTAATTAAAAAAAATATTTTTTAATATTGATGTATGCATCTTACTTTTTCAGTGAGGCGCTCTAATAATATTGAATTTAAATTCATCTCTTGTCATGAATATTAGTATTACCTACTTTATCTTTTAATTGTATTTTAAAATTTGAAAATTTTGTTTCAAAGTTGTTATTGTTTGTCAGCATTAGTTTAAGGTAATCAGGATAAAAGTTAATGTTTCGCTTGAAATCCTCCTTTTCTTACCAAATATGATATGTCATCTAAAAATCAAAATGTAATATGAAACTATTTTCATAAAATTAGAGAAATTAGACAGTTGCTAGCTGGGCTGAAAATATATCAAATTTTTAAGGGTCAAGAAATAAATTTAAATATAGATACATGTTGCGAATTTCCCGAAAATTTTCAAAAAGAGTTGGATTCCCTGCATTTTCTTGATGATACCTCTGGTAAAAAAGTCAGAAAATTTCTCAGATTAACGGGGGCGAATGGGTAGAAGAGCTTAGTTTTTACTTAAAGAGTGTGAATGTACAAAAAAAAACACCGTACTGGCTGGAGAACATTGATTAAGCGTTAGAAGCGCAGCTAATTAATTAGGAAAGAGAACACGAAAAAAAGAAAGAAAGCAATGAAGACGCAAAGAACGATTACTGTTATTAATGTTACTAACTGGCTCCAAAACAGCGGCTAGCTGAACATTCCATTTTTCTTCCGACTAATTCTTTACCTTAGCTATAGAAAATGTCGCCTCTCTCAGCAGTCACTTTTCTGTTCCGTTTTCTTTTTTCTTACGAAAAAAAACCCTTTGTTCTTTTGTGAAAAGGGCTTAATAAGAGACGAGGACTGTCGTGAAAATTCATACCATTTAATTGAATTTTTTAATGATGGTTTTGTTTCAGATACAATGCTTTTTTTACCTTGATAGAATATAAGAAGCTATGAATTTTTATAAATGACGTTTTAGAATGAAGAGTCAATAATACTAATGAATATCATGCACACTATTTTTGATACAAGAACTGCTAATTAAACTTTCGCTTCAAATTCAAATTAAGTTTCATAGCTATTTTCTACATACATAATTACCTCGTGTAAAATTTTATTGTTGATAAATTATATTTTTATAAAGAAAGTTTACTATGCGACATATATTTATTGATATACATACTATATATTTTTTATATACAATGAAAATCGGTTAACATGAAACTCAGGAGACTGAAATATTTTTTTGTGTCAAAGAATATACAAAGAGGGAAAAAAACCATATTCAACAAAATTAAGTTTATTCCAGTACGTTTTATTTGCATGGATATGTATAAATGCATGTATTTTATAAAAATCAATGAAACTAAAACATTTACAAAAAAATGAAATTTAATACAAAATCTCAAGTTTTTTGAAAAACAAATCATTTATTGAGTTTTTAGGAGATAATCGGATATTTTTCTTTGGATGGTTTTAGCATCAAGTTGTAAAAAAATTTTGTCCGATGTTATCCATTTTGTTACTCATTTCACTATTGGAAAGCGAGTCTAATAAATTGCGAATACTTTTCATGATGTTCCTCATTTCGGATGACGTGGGAACAGGAGCTGCATTTTACATTTCATTTTCATCGTCCGAATCTGCATCAATGATATTTTTTGAGCTTTGAACAAACTCCAAAAAGTCTTTGTTCTACTGCAACGAAGTTTTCCTATAAGTACTACACTGCAATAATACAGAAACTTTCAAGGACCCCTCTTAAATCTTTCTTACGTGACTGGTGTTTTCGGTATTTTGTTCATTCCCAGATGGGAATTCTTTTCTTGTTAAGCGATTTTCGTTTTGCGTTAAGAGAAAAAATGCCTGAAAATATATTGTGGGTTGTTGATACCATTGTCTTTCTTTGTGTTAGCCGATATTTCGTCTTATGCGTTTTCGCGTTAAACGTATTTCACAGCATATTATTTGAGCCATACAATACTTTTAAATTTGTATTCGAAGAATTGAATTATTTAAAATGCAAATGTGATCTATGTTTACTTTTATAGTAATGCCACATTTTTTTTTTTTTTTTTTTTTTGCATTTAAATAATTTAATTCTTAGAAATTCATTTTGAAAATATTTTCAAACGATTGAGAAGAAGAGAAATATAATACTTTAGTTTATTAAGAAATTTTTATTCTTATGTTTTTTTTTTACTTCTAAAAATTTGTCGAAGGATTAAGGCGATATAAAATATCTTTTGTTTTAAAAAATTTTTGTAATTTAAACCATAACTCTTTTTCTATAAATTATTATCCTGTAGTGTTTGTTTAGAAAAATCTGAATCTAGTTCTGAATAAGATTTAGAGATAGTTATATAAAAAATACTATTCATTTATATAGAATTCTAAGAAAAGTTTTGAGAATAATTTGAATAAAAAATGCGTGGATTCTCTGGATTTTTTTAAATAAACTCCACCACTAGAATTAAAACGATGCACCAAAAAAAAATTATTTGATGGTGTTAAATACACTCGTTTTCTAGAATTGCTGTACTGCAAATGAAGGAGCATTGTATTCTACCTTTAAAAGAAATGTTTGCTGATTGGATCTTATACGTGCATGAAGACACATAATTAGCATTTGCATTTGAACTATCTCGTGAATCTTAACAAGTAAAAGAAAATTGCTAGTAAAAACTAGAAGTAAATTAATCAGGAATATGTTCTCTTTCGCGACAAAGCTTCGATTGCATTATTTTCTGAATCAGCCAGCGTCGTTCCGAAAAGTTGACACAATTACCTGCTGCAAAATATCTGAAAGTTGTTGCTTTTTTATCTCCTCGTTTCAGAAGCTTCTCACCAGGTTTGGTTTCTGGAAAACTTTTCATTCTGATTACAATTTTTCTTTTCGAACGATCTAATTGTATCGAACAACTGAGACGACAATTAGTGAAAACGATTTTTTCATTCTTTTTTCTCCCGCCATCTGCAATGAAAGAAAACTCATACATACACACACTTATAAAAAAATAGTTTTCTTTTGTGAGATGTTATAAAAGAAAGAGTTTTGGGGAGACAGAAAAATTTTGCCATTTCAATTTGTTGCAGTAAATACGAAGAACAAATAAAAGAGATAACTTTAGAAATCTTTCGGTCTTTGTTAGGAATTCTTATTAAAATTCCATATTAACCTTCTCTCGAATTTCTTAAAGTACAAGAAATAAATCTTGAGGTGTTTTATTATGTAAAAATGAAAGCAGTGTAAACGTAATTATGGCTTGCGAATCGCAGATTTTCATTTTGTTTTTATTTTGTTCTGAAGCGAATAACAAAAGTGAAACAACGTTTTTAAAGATCTACTGGGAATTCGGCATTTTTTCCCCTTTGATTGCAGACAAAATGGAGGGCTTGGAGATGATAAAATAAATAGATTAAGAAGCGAATTTTCATTTCTGATTCCTTTAATTTTTAAGATCGGACTTTTTTCCTTTAATCCTTTTACTATATAGTTGTTTTTGTTTAAAATAAATTGCTTTAAAAAAAAGGGGTGATCACAAGGAAAAAAATTGTTTTACTAAATTTGCATATAATATATATATATATATATATATATATATATATATATATATATATATATATATAATTTAAATATATATAAATCAATCACAATTTAATAATCAAAAATTGAAATTATGTGAATCTTATAATACTAAATCCCATTTCAAAATATCAATGGCGAATATGGAAGATAAAATTCCAACGTTTTCAAACAAAATTAAGAAATTATAAAATAAAATTTATAAAATATCCAATTGCAACCTCGGACTTAGGACCGATAAGTGGGGTTAAACTAGCTTGATGGCGCCAACCTTCCCGCTATTGCAACTTTGTAAGTTAATCGGAAAATATCCAGTTCTTAAAAATTAAAAAATTAAAAGTTAAAATTAAAATTAAACCATTAAACTTGAAAAATTAAACTATTCACCATCGCATTCTGAAGGATATTATAACATTAAAATATTAAAATTCTAAAATAATTTAGTGCATAATATAAGTGAACCATCGAACACCAAAGATGATGCACCCATCTTTAAAATAGTTGTATAGGTAGAAAAAATATCTAAAATCCGAAAGTTCAAATTAAAAACCCAGTATGTTCACAAATGAACAGCGTAAATCATTAAAAACTCACCAAAGAGCCTCCTATCAATAATTCAATCCCCAATTTTGAACAATTTCTCATATTTAATATAAAAATTACCACTCCTATATTTTGCTCATAACTCCCACTAATGCCATGTCACTCCAAATGATTCATAATCTCACATTAGAGTTTAACTATTTGGTATTAGATGCAAATCATATTGTATGCAAAAAAGTTACTTGGTTGATCATAAATAATTTTAAAGTGTAGTCGTGTAATTATTGGTCTAGGTGTGTGTGTATTAAAATGTATCTTGTGCACATATTCTTCACAGCTGGACTACTAACAAGCTGACTTTGTGGACCAAATGTTGTGTGGTGGATTTGTGCATTTATGAGTTTAAAAATATTTTTAAGAAATATTTTTGATCTATATATTTTCTCAAGAAGTTGATGGGATAATCATTCTGTATGCTATATATATATATATGAAACTTATAAGAAGTGGATACTCAGAGTTTAAATATATAAAATTATTTTATGCAAAGATTCCAAAGTTTAATTATTTCTTTGCCTTACTTACCTTAAGTACATAATTCCTAATAAAAATATAGCCTTGATTTCAAACATTTATTTTGGCATCTTTTAATAATTTTTATGATCTTAATGAATTAAATGAATATTCTTCTTATTTTTTTCCTCCTTTTTTCTTAATACATTTTAAAAAGAACTTTTCAAGTATTATTTTTCTAATGACTAACACTTGAACGTAAAAAACTTCCGAGGAGAGTGAGAAGAGTCACTTAGATTGTGTGTATAAAAATTGTACATACTCGTATATGTGATTATTAATATCTGTTTTACATTAAAACGATACACAGAGCAGGAACTGCCCGAATGGAAAGAAACTGCTTCAGAACTGCTTGCAAAAGAATATGCGAATGAGTAAGTTTTAGACGTCAGTTACTATTAGCCTTTACTGCAGCTCATTGTAATGGATAATCCAGATAATGCATAAAACAGAGGATAATGCTAAGACAGGACTTTCATTCGGATGTGGTTCAGTCTACAGTATAACCGTGATAGCCTAATGGTCATGACCATGAGCTCGTGGCCGTCCAATCATAAGTTCGCCCCCTGGTGCCACTGAAGATTCACCGTGTAGATGAGCTAATGCCCATTAAATCTGAAGGGGCTCTATGTTTTTCCGTTGGCGTGCTGTGGCAATTTAAAGCTAGCTCTCGTGTCGTCCTCGTAACATGACTGAGGTTCAAAATGAAGAGGTCCGTTATAGTGTGACGTTAATAAACACTTAGCCGGCAGTACCAATGTTCGCAAACGGATTGAACAACAATATAAGTTGATGTCACCGTTTGTGAGAAAGAAAGGACAATTGAATTAAAGGAAGCATGAAGGATCAAATCGCAGAATCGCTCGATATTTGACGACGCTTGCAGGAATGAATGAACTATCGTCATACAGAGCGTCAACGCAGCATAACGCTAGCAGAGAGAGACTACACAACACAATATGAACACAGAGTGATCATGAGATCATCTACACAGCCTTTAACGCATTCTTATCAATCATCTGACGTATAATAGGGTCACCAACGGCCATGGATAGATCGTCCGTCACATAACTCGATAATTAGAAGTTATAGTATATAGTGTCATTTCACACACACACACATTTGATAGCGTGTCCCTTTGATTGCTGTCAAGTGACACGATTTTTTAATGACCATAATCTTAAGTCATTTATTATAGATTGCAGCATTTGTCAATTTTTATTTTTATTCCAAATACGTAGAATAGTGCGATGATGAAGTTGTAATTGTGTGTGTTTTTGATACTACACATCACAAATTACGAGGTCCGTCGCCGAAAGCTCTCGTGTAGCTGTAGCTGAACAGTGACGTTAATATATTCACTCACTTGATTCTATATCACTTTTGCTTTCGAAATAAATCAATATATTTATAACAACAGCAATAACTTTTTAAAAAAATAATTCCACTTATTTGCTTAATAATTTTCGCTCCTTATCAGTGTATAGTCATTGTTCTGTAACGAAATGAATTCAAGTTAAATAATAGCATTCATACTATTTATTTATTTTTACCGTAGAAACATTAATTTCAAAACACTGTATAAATGAAAAAATAATAGTAAATTTCGTTTGTTATACTCAGTAATAATTGTAATGTATCAATTCAATTTCTTGAAATTGTACCCTGACGTTTAATTACATACGTTAATAATAATAAAAAAATTTTAATTTTTAAATATTTATTGATTTAGAAATGTCTTATTGTAATTAGATATTGTATGTTCTATTAGACTATCGATACTTCAGATAAGAAAAAAATTAAACGAATGTATAGTATATTAGTTTCTGTAAGAAAATTAAAAACCTCAATTAATACCTAGACTGAAAATTACATTATATACCTATATTCGACAAGAGGTTCTTCTAAAATTGTATACTTTCACTATAAGAATTTGGACAAAAATCATAATTTACTGTAGAAAATAAAATTCTTAACACATTGGGAGAAATGAATTTAAACAAACAACAAGAATAGTTAAATAAAGTTCCTCTTACCCCATTAATTTAAAATTCCAAATCTCAAAGACTTCTATTCGAATTTTTCAGATGTTGTTAATTTTTTTCCTTAAAATATTGAATTTTGCAGCGGAATTTATTAATATCAGACTACAAAAAAAATTATGTCTTGTGAATTTCAATTTCTTCCTTCTTTAGCACTGTAGGTTCTAGAACTTCTTTACTTTTATTTTATTATACTATATATATATATATATATATATATATATATATATACTATATAGCCACTCAAATATTTATTAATAGTACAATGGTAGTGGAAATATCATATGGATTCAGATTATATTGAGAGATTCTTACATTCATTTAAAAAATAGTGGGAAACAAGATTGTTGATTAAGGGTTGGATGGATTTTTATTCTTTCTGATCTTTCTATGTGATGTTCCATGTGAAATTCCATTTTAACCTTCAATTCGAACAGGATTGGAGTCAGACAAATTGATGGAACTCTTGTATTTATGTTCTTTGGGTCCTCCCTCTCATCAGGATTACTCGGTAGAAGCCTCTTGTTCCTGCTGCTTCGTAACTAGCAATTGTTCCAAGAAGGATGGAAGTTGGGGAAGTTGAAACATAAATTGTGGAATGATATCTTACTTGTCAGTCCAATGAAGAATTCTCGGTCTTTGAGTTGGAGAAGAATACTACATTATGGTAGATTTAATTAAGTAGACCAAAATGTGTGGTTGCAGGATGTGTCAATTTATCAGGCAATAAATGGCGTGCTTGTAAAATAAAGAGGGAAGTTTGTTAGTATTATTTAAACTAACACATAAAACAATTTTTCTATATTTAATTGAAACATTAAAGTTGAGATTCCATTTAACTTGTTAATCGGGAAGAACGCTTGATTTTTATTTGGAGAAGAGTTATATATTGCTGCAAACTTGACAATAATATTAAAACAGAAAATGAATAACTTACATTTAAAATCAAGAGTGAAATTGAATGAGCTTTTATTTTATTTGATTTTTTATAACTTTTAACCTATTAAATGTTAAGTTTTCCATCGATTCTGTAGTAAATGCTTCATTTAAACCTTAATTATTATTTTGTTTATTTTTCGGAAATATGTGAGTATTTACGTACTATCGAAACAATGCCAACGTTCAAGGAAACTCGCCAAGTTGGCAATCCCGATTTCGCATGTGTCGTACTTTCTAAACTGGCAACTGTGTGCTTCGTTTCATATAATGTCGCCAATACGGTTGCGATAATACATAAGTACCTATTTGCGCTAAATTATTAAGATAACTATTACACATATGACACTTATTCTAAAGAATTTTTAAAATGTATTATAAAATTCTATAATGTTGTCAAAAAAATTTTGATACTAACGTATAATACCGTCGACTATTTTCATTAATTCAAAAGATGTCGGCAAATTCTGCGACATATAGCCAATGATGCAAACTATTCTCACTCACATTCAAACGCAACAATAATAACAATGACAACTTTTGACGACATTTTTTGATTTGGCGATGTCTTTTAATTTAGCGAAATTGGTCGACGATATAATACTAAGTACCTAAACTGTTGATTTTTTAAAATTTTAGTAATTATCCACGTATAATTTTTTTCAAATTTGAGGGTTTCTTACGCTTTTATCTAATTATTTAATCCTAATTATTGATTATCTCAGTTTGCTTGTGAGCAATCTTGTATTTAATTCTGTATTTGTTGTATTTGTATCCACCCCCCCCCTTTTGGTTCCCATTTGTGCCTATATCCTTCTACATGTGACTTCCATTGTTTTGAGTATTGACTTACATTTGTAAGCCTTGTGTTATACTTGTCGGCACACAAGGAGTCTAACTAGACTCTCAAAAAAAATTATTTAATCTGTTCGAAGTACTATTAAATCGAACAAATGACAGTAGCTATTTATTGTTACTGTTTTTAACTCTGAATCAAAGTAGTATTTAAAATATCTATGCGGTATATTCATTGGATTTTTAAACTACAAAAAATAGGGATTTGAAAAATGCAGACTGTTTAAATCATTAAAAAAAACTAATTAAGGTTGAAAACAGTCATTTTGGTTAAACTATTTCATTTTATAATATGCACATACTAGCAATATTCATACTTATAAAATAAATCCCTCTGGTAATGATAAATCATTAACTTTTCTTGATATTTAACTAGCAAAATTTATTCTAAAAGGTTTCAAAGTAATAGCATACCCTGTACGATTTAATTATGTAAGTTTTAAAGGATACATATATATATATATATATATATTTATACTATATAGCTTTAAAATTATTTATTCAAGTTTTAGTATTAATATAAAATCTTATTGTTATTTAATATTTTTAATAATTCAATATCGAGAGTAATTTGTTCCTCCTCTTTCGTACTCAGACGTATTATTTTCATCTGCAACAAAATGTAGCAATTTTAAAAAGTTATTTATATTGATTTAAGACAGCAATAAAACTCTCAACCGCACTAAAAACATCCGAGCAATAGCATTTGAGCTTTCAGAATTCCCTTAACTAATGAAGAAGAATGTGAGTGAATTGGTTTTCCGCTCAAGCTTACACAAATTGAACAAAATCATTCTGATTTGAGTTTAAACTACCTTAATGTTCCACGCTGTTTCATTATATATACTTCCACAAGATAAAGGCTTAAATATGTGTCTCTTATAAAGAAACATGATATTTTGTCATAAAAATGAGTTTATTTTTTAATTTTTTTAAAAAGAATTGTCATCAAAAATGAAAAAAAAATTCCCCCGCGTAGTGAAATCGGTAATAGGACATTCTATTTCGCTTAATGCGTTTTGTGTTCTTGCTTTTTCACAAAAAAAATATTTTATTCTTTTCAAATTTTCTTTTCCCTAAGTGGGGAAGAATCGCATACAAAACCAGGTTTTTAAAAATAAATGTCATTTTAAAATTTTTCTGTAGCTTATTTAGAGGATTGAGATTATTTTCTGAAGCATCTTAGTGAATTTGTAATCAACTATTCGAATGTAAATTCAAAAGGATTGAAGTAGATTTATCTTTTCTATTTAGTCAGATTATTTTGATAGTTTTCGCCTTTTCGATGCAAGATAAAAAATTTAAAAAATTAAAATCTTTGAATATATACGTATGTGTTCGTTCATAGAGACTTATGGGAATTTTCTCTCCGTTCGATATGTGATAACAGGAATTAAATTTTCACTTAAGTGGCTTCCGACTGTATTTGGAACCCTGTTTTTGAAAAAGTGTATGAATGAATAATTTCTTTAATATTTAGTGTCACCTGAATTAGAATATACATATTAAAATAATTTTAATATTATTACAAAAAAAATTATTTAAATACATTTGTTTGGGAAAAAATGAAGAAAGAATGACATATTTTCAAAACATTCTTCTTCAATGAAAAATGTTTCTATAATAATAATATTTTGCTTATATACAGCTAAGACTACTGCTATACAGCTACACAGCCTATAAACAAGGATTTTCAAAAAATTCACATTATTTTAGAGTTATTAATATTAAATTGGTTTGTCTCGCCACAGTTACAAGGTTGCCGACCCTTGCTCTACTCCCTTAGATTTATAAAAAAAATGAATCATGTGATCTAAAATAATTTCTATTTTTCTTATACTTAAATCTTCAACATATTTCAAGACTTCGTATTCTTAATTTCGTGTATAAATTATACTGTACCTCTAACTTTCGAATGGTACCTTCCTCCTTCGGACTATTCTTTATGTACGTCCTTTACCTCGTCTGTAAGTTATGCCTCGACTCGAAGTCAGATGATTTGTCACGCACCATGTAAGCTCCAAAGTCACTGATTCACAGCAAGAACTCCTCTCTCTCTTCTGACTTCTGTCACTAATCAATTACAAACCGCTACGCCATGAACGCCCTTTCAGTCCAGGTGTGGTAAATAACCCAGATAGAATTTTCTTAATATGGCGACTTGGAGTTTAGCGAATCTTTACACATGGGGTCCACTTGAACTGTCGATGTGGCTTATCGGCATGGAATCGTCAGGGGTCTTCGTTCCTTCGTGGAATTCAATGAACCTAAGCGAATGCTAACGTTTGGTCTCCACCCCCTGCGCTGCTTTTGCTAACTTTCACATTTTCTTATTTTGATTCTTTGAAGTCATGGACACATCTGTTTGTTATGTAGTGATTCTTAAGTTGTGAGGTCTATACCTTAAGGTCTGTTGCACTTTTTCTTTAGAATTTCATATAAAAAACAGAATTGTATGCCAATATGGTAATTATTGTTAATTCCAAAAAGATTTCCTTTGAATAAATTCAAAGCCACTTTATCTATATAAATAACCCTAATTTGCTAATGCATCTTTTAATTCAATAAATAGTGCGTGCGTGTGGAATTGAGGATAGAAGGTAGAAATATATATCCTTTATCCTCACAATTCTCTGAGGAGTATTAAAAACATTCTGTATTAAATTCTTATCGCCCACGAAGGCACATGAAAGCGGTAAATGGTATTTAAGAGATTAATAACCGTTGATATAAAATTTAACATATGTATTGAAATTTGAGAGGGCTGTAACCACAAATGAGGACTTATCTAGTCATATGTTGCATTTTTATAAAATTACTTTTGACTCAATGAAAATTTCAAAGTTCTTTTCCACATTAAATCCATTTTTAATACTTTTAATTGAATTTTAAAATGGAAATGTGTTGAGTATCAAATAATTATAAGAATTCAAAGAAAGCACATTACTTGTTTCTGGATAATAGTTAAAATACTAACAAAAGTTTTAGTTAGAGAAGTTTGCTATCTATATCTTTAAGTGCTATTTAATGTACTTGGTAAGAATATGCATTACCTTTTCCACTGAGAGTACCATTGGTACTTGTCCAAGTTTTTTATTTGGAAACAATGGAATTTTGAAAATAAGTATACGTTTCAACATACAAATTACCTTTAAAAAAACACTTAAGACGAGGAAGTGTTGAGACGTAATTTCTATGGTAAAAATCTGTTGGTCCATGGGGAGGGGGCAAGTTCACGATGAGTTTGGGGAATTCAACTCCCAAACCCCGCTCTTGTGTTCGCTACTGGTGTTATTAAAAACTCTGTAAATAAAACCATAAAAAAACCATCTAAAATATATTATTGGCATGGCTTCATCACTGTCATTTTAAATGTATTAGTATTTGTTCAATCAGGAGAAATGAGAATTTATGATGATTATATAATCATGTAAATTAATTTTCCCCCGAATCTGGTTTACTTTAAATTTAGAATTTAGTCCTATAAAGGCACTTGCTCACTTTTCTTATCATTTTATTAATGTTTGCTCAAGTTGATGCTATTATTTATTGATGTCGATTATTTTTCTTTTTATTTCTCTAGAAATGCGTCATTACACTCTTTTACAAGTACGTAATTTAAACGATTATGAAATAACTAAGAGCCAAATTGTTTATATATATATTGTATCATGATAACACCTG